>CAJHNH020000791.1:125000-137309 GCA_905116865.2 Candidula unifasciata | reverse complement strand
TCTAGGGCAGTAGTGCTGTTTGTATGCTCGTAGAGGCAGTTGGTCGGTTTGCATTCGCATCAAGTGACCAAACCACTCTATTTGTTGCTTCTTTATGTATTGCAGGCATGGTGTAGTTCCTACAGTTGCTCTAATGTTCTCGTTTCGAACTCTGTCTCTCCTTGTGACATTGGCAGCCTTACGTAAGCATCTCATTTCGCACGTCGTGATCTTTTTCTCCTGTGCTCTTGTTAGGGACCAGGTTTGGCATTGGTAGCAGAGGGTTGGTATAAACATGCAATTTATCAGTTGTCGTTTTAGTGCCATAGTGATGCTTGGGTGTTTAGCAGTGGGGAGAGTTGGTAAGTTACTGCGTTCGCCCTTTGACATCTTGCCTCAAGTTCCATAACAATTCTTCCATCATGCTGAAGAAGAATATGCCCATTTGTGCAGCCGGTAAAGTCCAGGACCTGCCGGCTGATCCCCGGTGATCCCTAGAGGATTCAGCCGGTAACTCGTGGGAACTCAACACACAGAGTTGAGTTAAATCAGTCATGTGTTGGACATGACGATACGTTGGGTGAACCCAGAACCTGAGTACCATGTGTCGGCTCTGAATTTATAGAAACCTGTCTGAATGTCGGCAAATTCCCATAATCTGCCCCTGTCTTCCTTTGAGGGCCGGCCAGTCTACGCGCGGTTTCGCTGAATAGCTCCTCCAGGGACAAAATCTGTAGATAAACGGACAGAGAGGACACCACACAAACAGGGCCACATCATGTCTCCTGAATCCAAACGACAAGACTAACCGAGTGAACAAATGCCCGATAAAGTCGGATGTGTCGACCGAAAAGGGCAAATATCATATCTTTGCTGTAAATAGGTATATCGCAATTACGTCTATCCATTTCTCTCTCTCTCTCTCTCTCTCTCTCTCTCTCTCTCTCTCTCTCTCTCTCTCTCTCTCTCTCTCTCTCTCTCTCTCTCTCTTGTTGTACCCCACCAGGACACAAGCGATAAACATCAGATGACACAAAGTGCCACCATGCGGATGCAGATCACCCGTGGAGAGGTCCCAGAAACCCCTTTCATATTTATGGCCCAGCTATATTCAGGGCCCCTGGCAAGAAGTCAGTAGTAGATTTTCACCCCACTAGGGCATCACACAAGCGATAAACACCCGATGAAACAAAGTGCCACCATGTGGATGAGGATTACCGTAGAGAGTCCCAAAAAGCGCGTTTAGTCATTAGACCATATTTATGGTCGGGCTATATTGCGGCCCCTGGCAAGAGCCAGGGTGGGGCTTCAAATAACGAAAAATTTCATCTCACAAGGAGATGACTGGGTTGATGCAGAAAATAGTCAGGGTTCGGTCGAATGAACAAACAAAAGATACACGAAGCTGCAGGAAAACGTTAAAATTACATGAACATATGTGCAAATATGAACATTATAGAATACATTTCTATACATTTTACGCACACACATACACACACGCGCACGCGAATACACATGCACAAACACATACACACACAAACACACACTCAGAGAGAAAAAGAGAGAGAAAAGAAAAAAAGAGGGAGGGGAAAGAGATACATACAAAAGGGACACAATATTGAAAATAATTTATAAATTGACAAGGAGGGGAAATGATCCAATAGTTCAACCTCTCCCCCCCCCCCCTCTTTTTTTTCTTCTCTTTTTACATTTGTTGTGACGTAATAATGGCAATTCCCTGATGGTCTCACGATCAATGTAAATAGAAGAGTTTGGTACACAGGCACGATGGACGAACAGGGGCCAGGTTTAGCTGTTAAGAGGGAGGCATGGCGGCTTCCAGGAACGAGTGTCTACAGACTCAATTAGCTGGACATAGAGTGGAGGAACCTGGGACTTCATACAACACAGAATCCATGCGGCTGCATCAGGCGAGAGAGTGTTGCTTCAACTGTTGTTTCAGTATTATGGGCGACATAGCAAACTACTTAGCGCATTACATATTCCTAAATCTAGGATGGAAATACATTAGGGCAAGATTACCGTACTCTGCAGCTCATCTGTGAAACTGACTTCCACCGCCAATAAAAAAAAAAAAAAATTAAAATTTTAAAAATCCTGTACAAAACAATTAGAAACTGTCCGAGTATTATCTCATTACAGACTACGTGTCCCCTCAGTATTATCTCATTACAGACTATGTGTCCCCTAAGTATTATTTCATTACAGGCTACGTGTCCCCTAAGTATTATCTCATTACAGACTACGTGTCCCCTAAGTATTTAGACTCATTACAGACTACGTGTCCCCTAAGTCCCCTATATTCATTACAGCCTACGTGTCCCCTAAGTATTATCTCATCACAGACTACAGACTACGTGTCCCCTAAGTATTATCTCATTACAGACTACGTGTCCCCTAAGTATTATCTCATTACAGAGACTACGTGTCCCCTAAGTATTATCTCATTACAGACTACGTGTCCCCTAAGTATTATCATCCCCTACAGACTATACGTGACCTAAAAATTATATTATCTCATTACAGACTACGTGTCCCCTAAGTATTATCTCATTACAGACTACGTGTCCCTCCCCTAAAGTATTATCAAGTATTATATTACAGACTACGTGTCCCCTAAGTATTATCTCATTACAGATTACGTGTCCCCTAAGTAAATCTCATTACTACTCCCCTAAGTATTACAGACTACGTGTCCCCTAAGTATTTTTTCATTACAGTGTCCCCTAGTATTATTATTCAGACTACGTTACAGATTATCTCATTACAGTGTGTCCCCTAAGTATTATCTCATTACAGACTACGTGTCCCCTAAGTATTATCTCATTACAGACTACGTGTCCCCCTAAGTATTATCTCATTATGTGTCCCCTAAGTATTTACTCATTACAGACTACGTGTCCCTAAGTATTATCTCATTAAGACTACGTGTCCCCTAAGTATTATCTCATAACAGACTATGTGTCCCCTAAGTATTTACTCATTACACACTACGTGTCCCTTAGTATTATCTCATTAAAGACTACGTTTCCCCTAAGTATTATCTCATTAAAGACTACGTGTCCCCCAAGTATTATCTCATTCCAGACTACGTGTCCCCTAAGTATTTACTCATTACAGACTACGTGTCCCTTAGTATTATCTCATTAAAGACTACGTGTCCCCATAAGTATTATCTCATAACAGACTATGTGTCCCCTAAACATTATCTCATCACAGACTATGTGTCCCGTAAGTATTATCTCATTACAGACTACGTGTCCCCTAAGTATTATCTTATTACATACTACGTGTCCCCATAAGTATTATCTCATAACAGACTATGTGTCCCCTAAGTATTTACTCATTACAGACTACGTGTCCCTTAGTATTATCTCATTAAAGACTACGTGTCCCCTAAGTATTATCTCATTAAAGACTACGTGTCCCCTAAGTATTATCTCATTACAGACTATGTGTCCCCTAAGTATTATCTCATTACAGACTACGTGTCCCCTCAGTATTATCTCATTACAGACTATGTGTCCCCTAAGTATTATTTCATTACAGGCTACGTGTCCCCTAAGTATTATCTCATTACAGACTACGTGTCCCCTAAGTATTACCTCATTACAGACTACGTGTCCCCAAAGTATTATCTCATTACAGCCTACGTGTCCCCTAAAAATTACCTCATCACAGACTACGTGTCTCGTAAGTATTATCTCATTACAGACTACGTGTTCCCTAAGTATTATCTCATCACAGACTACGTGTCCCCTAAGTATAATCTCATTACAGACTACGTGTCCCCTAAGTATTATCTCATTACAGACTACGTGTCCCCTAAGTATTATCTCATTACAGACTACGTGTCCCCTAAGTATTATCTCATTACAGACTACGTGTCCCCTAAGTATTATCTTATTACAGACTACGTGTCCCCTAAGTATTATCTCATTACAGACTACGTGTCCCTTAGTATTATCTTATTAAAGACTACGTGTAACCATAAGTATTATCTCATAACAGACTATGTGTCCCCTAAGTATTATCTCATTACAGAATACGTGTCCCCTAAGTATTACCTCATTACAGACTACGTGTCCCCTAAGTATTATCTCATTACAGACTACGTTTCCACTAAGTATTGTTTCATTGCAGACACGTGTTCCCTAAGTATTTTCTTATTACAGACTACGTGTCCCCTAAGTATTTTTTCATTACAGACTATGTGTCCCCTAAGTATTATCTCATTACAGACTACGTGTCCCAACAGATTTATTTCATTACAGACTACGTGTCCCCTAAGTATTATCTTATAACAGACAACGATCCGCTAAGTATTACCTCAATACAGACTACGTGTCCCGTACGTATTACCTCGTTACAGACTACTTGTCCCCTAAGTATTATTTCAATACAGACTACGTGTCCCCTAAGTATTATCTCATTACAGACTACATGTCCCCTAAGTAATATTATCTCATTACAGACTACGTGTCACCTCAGTATTATCTCATTACAGACTATGTGTCCCTTAAGTATTATTTCATTACAGCCTACGTGTCCCCTAAAAATTATCTCATTACAGACTACGTGTCCCCTAAGTATTATCTCATTACAGAGTACGTGTGCCCCAAGTATTATCTCATTACAGACTACGTGTCCCCTAAGTATTATCTCATTACAGACTACGTGTGCCCCAAGTATTATCTCATTATAGACTACGTGTCCCCTAAGTATTATCTTATTAGAGACTACGTGTCCCCTAAGTATTATCTCATTATAGACTACGTGTCCCCTAAGTATTATTTCATTACAGACTACGTTTCCCCCAAGTATTATCCAATTCCAGACTACGTGTCCCCCAAGTATTATCTCATTCCAGACTACGTGTCCCCTAAGTATTTACTCATTACAGACTACGTGTCCTTTAGTATTATCTCATTAAAGACTACGTGTCCCCATAAGTATTATCTCATAACAGACTATGTGTCCCCTAAGTATTTACTCATTACAGACTACGTGTCCCTTAGTATTATCTCATTAAAGACTACGTTTCCCCTAAGTATTATCTCATTAAAGACTACGTGTCCCCTAAGTATTATCTCATTACAGACTATGTGTCCCTTAAGTATTATCACATTACAGACTACGTGTCCCCTCAGTATTATCTCATTACAGACTATGAGTCCCCTAAGTATTATTTCATTACAGGCTACGTGTCCCCTAAGTATTATCTCATTACAGACTGCGTGTCCCCTAAGTATTACCTCATTACAGACTACGTGTCCCCAAAGTATTATCTAATTACAGCCTACGTGTCCCCTAAAAATTATCTCATCACAGACTACGTGTCCCGTAAGTATTATCTCATTACAGACTACGTGTCCCCTAAGTATTATCTAATTACAGACTACGTGTCCCCTAAGTATTATCTCATTACAGACTACGTGTCCCCTAAGTATTATCTCATTACAGACTACGTGTCCCCTAAGTATTATCTTATTACAGACTACGTGTCCCCTAAGTATTATCTCATTACAGACTACGTGTCCCCTAAGTATTATCTTATTACAGACTACGTGTCCCCTCAGTATTATCTCAATACGGACTACGTGTCCCCTAAGTATTATCTCACTACAGACTACGTGTCCCCTAAGTATTATCTCAATAAAGACTAAGTGTCCCCTAAGTATTATCTCATTACAGACTATGTGTCCCCTAAGTATTATCTCATTACAGACTACGTGTCCCCTCAGTATTATCTCATTACAGACTATGTGTCCCCTAAGTATTATTTCATTACAGGCTACGTGTCCCCTAGGTATTATCTCATTACAGACTACGTGTCCCCTAAGTATTACCTCATTACAGACTACGTGTCCCCTAAGTGTTTTTCATTACAGACTACGTTTCCCCCAAGTATTATCTCATTCCAGACTACGTGTCCCCTAAGTATTTACTCATTACAGACTACGTGTGCCCCAAGTATTATCTCATTACAGACTACGTGTCCCCATAAGTATTATCTCATAACAGACTATGTGTCCCCTAAGTATTTACTCATTACAGACTACGTGTCCCTTAGTATTATCTCATTAAAGACTACGTGTCCCCATAAGTATTATCTCATAACAGACTATGTGTCCCCTAAGTATTTACTCATTACACACTACGTGTCCCTTAGTATTATTATCTCGTTTCCCCTAAGTATTATCTCATTAAAGACTACGTTTCCCCTAAGTATTATCTCATTAAAGACTACGTGTCCCCTAAGTATTATCTCATTACAGACTATGTGTCCCTTAAGTATTATCTCATTACAGACTACGTGTCCCCTCAGTATTATCTCATTACAGACTATGAGTCCCCTAAGTATTATTTCATTACAGACTACGTGTGTCCCCTAAGTCATCACAGACTATGTGTATCTCATTACAGACTACGTGTCCCCTAAGTATTACCTCATTACAGACTACGTGTCCCCATAAGTATTATCTCATTACAGACTACGTGTCCCCTAAGTATTATCTCATCACAGACTACGTGTGTCCCGTAAGTATTATCTCATTACAGACTACGTGTCCCCTAAGTATTATCTCATTACAGACTACGTGTCCCCTAAGTATTATCTCATTACAGACTACGTGTCCCCTAAGTATTATCTCATTACAGACTACGTGTCCCCTAAGTATTATCTTATTACAGACTAAGTGTCCCCTAAGTATTATCTCATTACAGACTACGTGTCCCCCTAAGTATTATCTCATTACAGACTACGTGTCCCCTAAGTATTATCTTATTACAGACTACGTGTCCCCTAAGTATTATTTCATTACAGACTACGTGTCCCCTAAGTATTATCTCATTACAGACTACGTGTCCCCTAAGTATTACCTCATTACAGACTACGTGTCCCCTAAGTATTATCTCATTACAGACTACGTGTCCCTAAGTATTAGACTACTACGTCCCCCAAGTATTATCTCATTCCAGACTACGTGTCCCCTAAGTATTTACTCATTACAGACTACGTGTCCCTTAGTATTATCTCATTAAAGACTACGTGTCCCCATAAGTATTATCTCATAACAGACTATGTGTCCCCTAAGTATTTACTCATTACAGACTACTTGTCCCTTAGTATTATCTTATTAAAGACTACGTGTCCCCATAAGCATTATCTCATAACAGACTATGTGTCCCCTAAGTATTATCTCATTACAGACTACGTGTCCCCTAAGTATTACCTCATTACAGACTACGTGTCCCCTTAGTATTATCTCATTACAGACTACGTTTCCACTAAGTATTGTTTCATTGCAGACACGTGTTCCCTAAGTATTTTCATATTACAGACTACGTGTCCCCTAAGTATTATTTCATTACAGACTATGTGTCCCCTAAGTATTATCTCATTACAGACTACGTGTCCCAACAGTATTATTTCATTACAGACTACGTGTCCCCTAAGTATTATCTCATTACAGACTATTTGTCCCCTAAGTATTATCTCATAACAGACTACAATCCGCTAAGTATTACCTCAATACAGACTACGTGTCCCGTAAGTATTACCTCGTTACAGACTACGTGTCCCCTAAGTATTATTTCAATACAGACTACGTGTCCCCTAAGTATTATCTCATTACAGACTACATGTCCCCTAAGTAATATTATCTCATTACAGACTACGTGTCCCCTAAGTATTATCTCATTTCAGACTACGTTTCCTAAGTATTATCTCATTACAGCCTACGTGTCCCCTAAAAATTATCTCATTACAGACTACATGTCCCCTAAGTATTATCTCATTACAGACTACGTGTGCCCCAAGTATTATCTCATTACAGACTACGCGTTTCCTAAGTATTATTTAATTCTTCTTTTAATCCTGACTAATTTTTACTATATATGCGAAACGAACAACTTGACCATGTTTATCAGCTTCCTGAACCGGACGATGCTATAACCTACTTAGCCTGCTATATTTGTTATATTGTGAAGCTTGCTAATATACTTTTCGTTCGGGTTTATATTTTTTATTGATTTTTTTATAGCTTCACAGCATTTCATTAATCGCACCCACCTCGTGTGTCCCGCCCGCCCAGAACTGCTACTATATGTTTGTACCTGTCGCACTCGTCCATACTGTCCATTATTACGGTTGTTATTATTTATTTATTATTAGTATTTTTGGAATATACTTTTAACACACTCTATTATTCAATATTTTTATTATTCACCTTTTTGATTTTTTTGTATCTATGTAGTATTGTTTTATTTGTGTGTGCTGATGAAGGCTCAATAGCCGCAACGTTCACGTTTTATATGTATTTGTTATATTGTGAAGCTTGCTAATATACTTTTCGTTCGGGATTTATATCTTTTCTTGATAAATTAAATAAGGTAAAATATTTATTTCGTTAAAAAAATAAAACAAAATTAAAAAAGACATTTCAAAAATTTGATCACAGATGAAAAATTTAATGCAGACATATGGAGCGCTATTAATACCCTAACCATAAGCATTATTCAGATTAATCAAAACCAAATTACATAACGTGTGATAATTTTAGTTGTTTCTTATAATCAGAAATAGAGAATTTAAAATCCACAATACCAGACACACAGTGTGACTTAAGCTTACTAGCATCATTCTGTGAGGAAAAATGCACTACGACTATCCCTTCTGAGATTCCCCTTATGTCTGTTGCTGAAGTGTATGATTATCTCATCAACTTCAAGCAAACAAACTCCTCTGGCTTGGATGGAATCAGTAATCGAATCCTTAGATGTGCTGCACCAGTCGTTAATGATTCCTTGACATTCATTTATAATCAGTGCCTTGCCAAGAACTACTTTCCCTCATTATTTAATATTGCTAAGGTTTATCCTCTGCTTAAATCTGGTTCAGCTGACAACAGCTCTCTAGGCAACTATAGACCCATTTCTCTAGTATCTTACCTATCTAAACCATTAGAGAAACACATACATAAAATAATGTTTCAGCATTTTAAAAATAATCTAATAGTTGATAGCCAGTCGGGGTTTAGACCTAAACACTCTTGTCAAACTGCGTTGACAAAAAGTGACAGACAACTTTGGAATCTTAGCATCAACAAACGCAACGTTTACGGTCCAGTATTTGTTGATTAAAGGAAAGTCTTTGACATGGTTAATCACAATATTTTAATTAGTAAACTAAAAACAATGAAAACTAACGATAATTTAGTGACATAAATAAAGTCATTTTTGTCTGAGTGGCAGCAGGTGGTTTCCCTCAGTTACGGTTATTCCAAACCCACAAATAAGCGTTCCTCAGGGCTCAGTATTGTGACTACCACTGTTTTGCCACTTATATTAACGGCCTTCCATTACATCTCATTATAACATGTGATCTGTTTGCTGACGCCTGTACAGTATATACTAGTCATGACTATTGTAATCAGTAAGAACGTTCTTTACAGAAAGAAAGAAACCTATAAAATGTGGCAAAGATAATCGCATGCAAAATTAAAACTAAATCAATGGTGATAGCTAGGCAGAAGCAACAAACATAAGCTTTACACAAGCCACCACTGGAGCTCCTCATTGACAAGTAGCCTATTGTTGATGAAGTTGAACACAAAACATTAGGTATTTTAAATGACAACCATTTAACTTGGAGTTTTGATGTTCATAGCATGACCCCCCCCCCCTTTTTTTTCCACACACACACACACACACACACAAGTAGCACAAGTTTATCAACTTGGAAAAATTCAACACTTTCTGGACAAAACTATACATAAATATGTTTACGTATCCTATTTCCACAGGCATATTGACAATTGTTCCACAATTTTGGAGGGTTGCTCTAAATCTAATGTCAAACGGCTGAGTTCTCTACAAAATAGGGCCTTACGCCTAGTCTCCGATAAAAAATACGTCTCGAAAAAAACTTCTGTACTGATATCTAAGACTTCTGTCACTTAGTAAACGTTTAATTTTTAACAAGGCCACATTTGTTTTTAAAACTGTATCTGTAAATACTCCAAACTACACGTTCCAGGTGATAAAATTCAGTCATACGAACAGCAAGCGACTTAGTTTATTATATTTGCGCAAACCAAGAATATATTTATAGAAAACAAGTTTTGCCAACTCTGCCGCTCATATATGGAAACACTTTTTACTTGATCTTACAATGAGAAACAGTTTTTATTCACTTACCGCACACTTTTCAGTTCATATTTCCAAGTGATTATATGCCATTTAAAATGTAGTTAATAATCCAGTTTGCATTATCAATTTATAATTAGATAAGCTGTGTCTGAAATCTATGTATGCGCTAATGTGTGACATGTATATGTGTGATATGTATATGTGTGTGTAGGCGTGTTTGTGTATGTATGATACTGTGTATGTATGAGTGTATGCATAGGTAACTATGTACGTTTGGGTGTATGTATGTTTGTGTTTAAATGTTTCGGTGCTTGTGGATGTCTGGGTATATTTGGGACTAGATATATGAGCGAGATTACATGTATGTATATGTATGTGTATATGTAGTGTGTGTGTGTGTACATGTAGTAGGATTATTCACTTTCGACCCCTCCCTCCCTCCAACACCCCATCCCCCCTCCAACACAGCCTTCCCCTTCCCGACACCCCCCTCCCCCCAACACTCCCTTCCCCTTAAGTCAATTCGGTTTCCCTGTGATTCAGTTTGCTTGAGTGCACATGTGTACGTAGATTCCAAAGGCTGGATTGTTGCATGTGTATTTCAGCGATGCGCCGATAGAGAAAGAGTGATGCTAACAGTGATAGTTAATGGAGACCTGTCTGGCACCATGGCCTCTCTTGTTGGGCCTAGACTCGTGTTGTGCTGTTGTTCGAGCTAACATCATTAGAATGTATGCTCCCAAGAGTCGTGCTTAGATCAGAATACATTACACTCGAACACAGAGATCAATTCTGTTTCATCCTGCCTATAATACACAATGCTGCATCTGTTTGTTGCTACCGCTTGCCACACTTGAGCAGCGGCACCCTTCTCGGTGTTGCATTCTGTGTTTAGATATCGTTTGTGTGTATGACATCGAGTATGACATTCTGGGTTTAGATATCGTTTGTGTGTATGACATCGAGTATGACATTCTGGGTTTAGATATCGTTTGTGTGTATGACATCGAGTATGACATTCTGGGTTTAGATATCGTTTGTGTGTATGACATCGAGTATGACATTCTGTGTTTAGAAATCGTTTGTGTGTATGGCATCGTGTATGACATTCTGGGTTTAGTTATCGTTTGTGTGTATGGCATCGAGTATGACATTCTGGGTTGAGATATCGTTTGTGTGTATGATATCGAGTATGACATTCTGGGTTTAGTTATCGTTTGTGTGTATGGCATCGAGTATGAAATTCTGAATTTAGATATCGTTTGTGTGTATGACATCCAGTATGACATTCTGGGTTTAGATATCATTTGTGTGTATGACATCCAGTATGACATTCTGGGTTTAGTTATCGTTTGTGTGTATGGCATCGAGTATGACATTCTGGGTTTAGATATCGTTTGTGTGTATGACATCGAGTATGACATTCTGGGTTTAGATATCGTTTGTGTGTATGACATCGAGTATGACATTCTGTGTTTAGAAATCGTTTGTGTGTATGGCATCGTGTATGACATTCTGGGTATGTATGGCAGTATGACATTCTGGGTTTAGATATCGTTTGTGTGTATGACATCGAGTATGACATTCTGGGTTTAGATATCGTTTGTGTGTATGGCATCGAGTATGACATTCTGGGTTTAGATATCGTTTGTGTGTATGGCATCGAGTATGACATTCTGGGTTTAGATATCGTTTGTGTGTATGGCATCGAGTATGACATTCTGGGTTTACATATCGTTTGTGTGTATGACATTCAGTATGACATTCTGGGTTTAGTTATCGTTTGTGTGTATGTCATCGTGTATGACATTCTGGGTTTAGATATCGTTTGTGTGTATGGCATCGAGTATGACATTCTGTGTTTAGATATCGTTTGTGTGTATGACATCGAGTATGACATTCTGGGTTTAGATATCGTTTGTGTGTATGGCATCGAGTATGACATTCTGGGTTTAGTTATCGTTTGTGTGTATGGCATCGAGTATGACATTCTGTGTTTAGATATCGTTTGTGTGTATGGCATCGAGTATGACATTCTGGGTTTAGTTATCGTTTGTGTGTATGACATCGAGTATGACATTCTGGGTATAGTTATCGTTTGTGTGTATGACATCGAGTGATTCTGGGTATAGTTATCGTTTGTGTGTATGTTTAGTT
>CAJHNH020000791.1:20000-112500 GCA_905116865.2 Candidula unifasciata | reverse complement strand
CTCAAGGCTGGGCAAATTCAAAAAGGTAGAATCAACAAAGGCGCATTTGCTCCATCTATGCTAGACTCTGCTAGGGACTGGTTACTGGCGTTAAAGGTACCCTGAGTTAATCCGAAAGACCGGCCTGCGACCTGACATAGTTCTCCACTCTGCGGAAAAACGGCAGCTCATCCTGATTGAGCTGACCGTCCCGTATGAGTCCCGAATGGACGAAAATCACATGTATAAGCTCGAGAAATACCGTGATTTAGCAGCCGGTCTGAGAATAGACGGGGCGTACACAGTACGGGTCTTTGCCGTCGAAGTGGGAGCGAGAGGCCTCGTTTCCACTTCGCTCTACAATGTGGTTAAAGAACTAGGATTGCGCCGTATAAACGCAAACGGACACTCAAACAGCTGGGCGAGGTTGCTGAGAGGGCCTTGAGCTGGCTCTGGACGCAACGAAACAACGTAGGGGAGGGGCTTCGGTGAGCTGGTCCGGGTGTCTAATAGAAAAGTGTTTTTAATCCCTTGAAAGACTATCGTGTCCGAGTTGTCTGCCAGTGTTCCTCTGCCACCTGCTAACAAAAGTCCAACATGTGTCCGGTATACCAATCGTAAGCTCGTCGCTGGGTCGTCCAGGTATGCAGTCTGCACTAATTATGCTACCGCGACGACTTCTAATCTCAGAGTACCTTCTGCAAATCACCAAGTCGTCTTGTCCCTATCCGAACACCGTCCGGTAATTTCGTGCAGCAGGGAAACCAACCCCGAGCTTCATGAACTCAGGTGGGCCCACTCTCTGAAAACGTCTAGGAGCTCGTGGGCCGAAACGTTTGTCGACGAGAGATTACTTCTACTGACGATTGGTAGATCCCTGCTGTACTTGCTCCTCTGTGGAGTTTATTCTTACAATCGTCCCGCAGAAAAAAAAAACGCTTTGTTAAAACACACCGGACTGGAACAATTCAAGCACAAACAGTCCGCACACTAAGACTGACTGAGAGGCACTGACTGGACACGGGTTAATCTTCAGCTCAGCAGCTGTGTTTTTTATACTGCGAATCGATTTTATATTTTCCATGATTATGTAAGATGCGATTCTATTGTTCCAACGGAAGTGATATCTCAATTTAAGGAAAAAGACTTAACCAAGTCAATAAATTCAAATATCTGGAAACAATCGTATCATCAGACGGAAAATGTGTGACAGAGATTAAAAGCAGAATAGGTCAAGCGAAAGCTGCGTTTCAGAAAATAAAAAATAGCTGATGCAATAAAATGTCAGAAAGAAAGTGCTTAAATGTTAAAAAGAACCTGTTCTGTTGTATGGCAGCGAATCTTGCAATGTCACTGAACAAATAAAGAAGAATTTGGAAGCAACAGAGATGTGGTTTCTGAGACGAATGTTACGAATACCTTGTAACTAACATAGACTGCTTAAAAAAAGCTAATGAAAGTATAAATCTATATACAACAATAGGAAAGAGACAAATACTGCTCTTTGGTCACATAATGAGAAGGGAGACATTGGAAAACATCGTGACAACTGGAAAGATCAGTGGGAAAAGGGGTAGAGGCAGACAAAGAGAAATGATGCTGTATGGGCTGAAACGATGGCATGGAGGGATATCACCAAGAGAGCTGTTGCAGGCAACCAGGTATCGTGATCTGTGGAGACGCATGAGCGCCTGCACCAGCAAGCAGGGCACATCATAATGATGGTGATGAGCAGAAGTGATCCACAAGATGTTGATATGCCAGCCTCATGAATTAGTAATTCAAGAATTCTATACTCAGTCAAAGGTTGCGTTAGTGAATCTGACATCTAGGGTTCTCGGGCAGGTGTGTGAAATTATTCTAACTACCATCAAGGCGATCTAAGAAATTGTTACAGATTAAATAAACTCACAGGAGTACACTTTTACATTCATCTAGTGCTGCTAAATTTTAGTGTACCTGTTTTTTTTTTTTTTTTTAATTGTTATCCTGTAAGGAATTTTCGGCTAGCTCATTGTGCCATTACAGATTGGCAAGTAGTGAGCAAAAAATTAGGAAAACGAGCGAAAAAGACAGCTGTCATTGAACTTTCTCTGTGCAAAGCCAAGCCAGGTTTCAAACATGCAATATAATCACAGAGATCCAACGGCTAGGGCTGTAGGGATATGGGAGTTGGCAGGGAGGCGCCATGGGTTATAGTTATGACATAGATTGCCTAGGCTGGAAAAAGTCCCACGACGTCACATTTATGCTATTATCGTGAAAAAAAAAAAACGCTGGGCGAATGTATGAACGTTGATAATGATCCTTCTCAAACAACCAAACAAATCATAACTCTGTCCTAGTACGAGACGCAGTTTTGTGTTACTTTAGAGCCCAAACCCCGGCTATCATAAAGAGACCTAATATAGTCTAACAGTTGAACAGGCTTTCTGGGATATGCGCTTTCAGAATTCTGATTAGAATGGGGGCACTTTGTGTCACCGAGTGTTATTCGCTTATTGTGAGGCGGGGATGCAGTTGAATGTCACTTCCTTAATAAACGAAACTCATCCGTGAAACTGTATCGTTTCTGCTGTATTGTGTGCTGCAGAGGAAAACAGGTCAGTATCAAAGGATGTTCCTATGGGGAAAGTCAGAGAGAAGGCGTGCAGCAGGGAGACAACCTTACCTGTGGTAAGTAACCGTATGAGATACGTACACATAACAGAGCCGCGCTGCAGAGACTGACGCACGTAAGAGACGTGTGTGAGCACCATATAGAGTAGCCGAACATAGACTGACGCACGTGAGAGACGTGTGTGAGCACCATACAGAGTAGTCGAACATAGACTGACGCACGTGAGAGACGTGTGTGAGCACCATACAGAGTAGCCGAACATAGACTGACGTACGTGAGAGACGTGTGTGAGCACCATACAGAGTAGTCGAACATAGACTGACGCACGTGAGAGACGTGTGTGCGCACCATACAGAGTAGTCGAACATATACTGACGCACGTGAGAGACGTGTGTGAGCACCATACAGAGTAGTCGAACATAGACTGACGCACGTGAGAGACGTGTGTGAGCACCATACAGAGTAGTCGAACATAGACTGACGCACGTGAGAGACGTGTGTGAGCACCATACAGAGTAGTCGAACATAGACTGACGCACGTGAGAGACGTGTGTGAGCACCATACAGAGTAGTCGAACATAGACTGACGCACGTGAGAGACGTGTGTGAGCACCATACAGAGTAGCCGAACATAGACTGACACACGTGAGAGGCGTGTGTGTGCACGATACAGAGTAGCCGAACATAGACTGACGCACGTGAGAGACGTGTGTGAGCACAAACAGGAGTAGCTTGGAATAGACTGACGGACATAACAGACGTGTGTAAGCACACAACAGAGTAGTTCGGTAGCATAGACTGACGCACATAACAGACGTGTGTAAGCACACAACAGAGTAGTTTTGCAGCATAGACTGACGCACATAACAGACGTGTGTAAGCCCACAACAGAGTAGTTTGGCAGCATAGACTGACGCACATAACAGACGTGTGTAAGCAAACAACAGAGTAGTTCGGCAGCATAGACTGACGCACATAACAGACGTGTGTAAGCACACAACATAGTAGTTCGGCAGCATAGACTGACGCACATAACAGACGTGTGTAAGCACACAACAGAGTAGTTCGGCAGCATAGACTGACGCACATAACAGACGTGTGTAAACACACAACAGAGTAGTTCGGCAGCATAGACTGACGCACATAACAGACGTGTGTAAGCACACAACAGAATAGCCGGGCAGCATAGACTGACGCACATAACAGGCGTATGTAAACACACAACAGAATAGTCGGGCAGCATAGACTGACGCACATAACAGCCACTTTTAACAGACTGATCGACCCCAGACAATGGTTCCCCCCCCCCCCCACACACACACACACACACATACATAAACAAGAAAACACCACCTATTGGATATTTATTCCCCGAGTGGATGTAAAAAGGTAATTTTAGGACGAATATTCCTGGATTCGAGACGCGAGTTCACAGTTAGTAACATTATTTTAAGTGGTCTCACATCTTTAAAATCATTTACCAATAATATGTCGAGGATAACAGGGAAGAGCTCTGCAAACCTGCCTAGACTGGTGCAATGAAGGAAAACGCCACCAACAGTTCTCAACTCACGTAAAATTGGTCTGAGAATATTTTTGCAACATTTACTAGCGACATAGCTTGCATGGAAAAAATGGCGTTTTAAAATCGAGCCTTTAATTCAGTGAAATCGTTATTTTTACGCCTGATTGTCCCACATTCGGAAGTGGCTGTCGTTTTAGTGAGCTGCCACAGTGTATTTTCACTTTCTCTACTTGTGATGTCACTTAACTCTCACTTACCGTTCCCCAGTGTCCCAATTGTAATCTACTTTGGTAATTTGTCTCATGTTTTTTTTAAACATATTTTGAGGAATTCTCTGTCACAGTTATGTGAAGCTATCTTTTCTGGGCTATCGTGAAGTGAAATTGGCTATCACTATCCTTGGCACTCATTTCTAGACAATGATATCTGAACATTAAACTGGCTATCACTATACTTGGCACTCATTTCTAGACAATGATGTCTGAACATTAAACTGGCTATCACTATCCTTGGCACTCATTTCTAGACAAGGATGTCTGAACATTAAACTGGCTATCACTATCCTTGGCACTCATTTCTAGACAATGATGTCTGAACATTAAACAGGCTATCACTATACTTGGCATTCATTTCTAGACAATGATGTCTAAACAATAAACTGGCTATCACTATCCTTGGCACTCATTTCTAGACAATGATGTTTGAACATTAAACTGGCTATCACTATTCTTGGCACTCATTTCTAGACAATGATGTCTGAACATTAAACTGGCTATCACTGTCCTTGGCACTCATTTCTAGGCAATGATGTCTGAACAATAAACTGGCTATCACTATTCTTGGCACTCATTTCTAGACAATGATGTCTAAACAATAAACTGGCTATCACTATCCTTGGCACTCATTTCTAGACAGTGATGTCTGAACATTAAACTGGCTATCACTATCCTTGGCATTCATTTCTAGACAATGATGTCTAAACAATAAACTGGCTATCACTATCCTTGGCACTCATTTCTAGACAATGATGTCTAAACAATAAACTGGCTATCAATATCCTTGGCACTCATTTCTAGACAATGATGTCTAAACAATAAACTGGCTATCACTATCCTTGGCATTCATTTCTAGACAATGATGTCTAAACAATAAACTGGCTATCACTATCCTTGGCACTCATTTCTAGACAATGATGTCTGAATATTAAATTCGACATTACATTTCTGATTTCCCCGGATTAGAAAGGACAATTGAAAAATACTTTAATGTTTTTTTATTTAAATAATTCAAGTCTCATTTAACACTGAACGAAAGAGAAGAATAAAAACATTCCGTGAAAGGCAGGGATGAGGTTGGAAAGCCAGCAGACAGCAAGGCAGACACGCATAAGGAAGAAAAGTAAGGACGGAAAGAGGAAAAAGAAGTAGACGATGAAGAAAAAGGAAAAGAAGAAAGATGAACAAATAAGAACAAAGAAGAAGAAGAAGCAGATGAACTAGAAGAAGAAGAGGAGGAAAAAGAATAAGAATGGAAAGAGAAAGAAGAAGCTGTAGCAGCAGCAGCAGACGCAGCCGCTGCAGCAGCAGCAGAAGAAGAAGAAGAAGAATGGGGAGAAGGAGGAAGAAAAAAGTAAGATTAGATTTAAAGGAAGTTTGAACTACAAAAATAAGACCTAATTCAATACAGCCTAATGTGTGTGCCTTTTTTTTAAAACTATAAACATAAGATCTTATTCAATACAGTCGGGTATATGTCTTTTGTATAACTTCAAACAAAAGACCTGATTCAATACGATCTACACTATGTGTTTTTTTTTTAAACTACAAACATCATGACCATGACTGAATACATCGTAAAGTATGTATCTTTTGCTGAACTACAAATGTAACAGGCCCAGGGCAGCTGTTATATAAATTTTATTAGGTTTAAAGCGAACCAAAAACCTGGCACACTTGATGTGAGAAAGTGATAAAAGAGACTGGAGCGGTCACTTCACTTAAGAAGCCCTAAAAACCACGCCACCATCTTTTCGGAAAAGCCAGCCCCCTAAACGGAGGAAGCACGGACACCACCAGACCTGACAGCAGAAGCCAGCCACAAGGAGACCCCTCCCATACCCTATCCAGGCCGCCCCAGGCAAAAATGGCTGTCCTTTCAGACCAACTCCCGAAACCGGAAACTGCTTACCAAGCCTGACCGCGCAGACATGTTGTAGCAGCAAGAAATCAAACCTAGGCGAACACGATTGCCACAAAGAAACAAACTTAATTCAGATAGCAAAGAAATCGTCCTCGATAAAGCAGGCCTTAGGGCGGCTATAAGAGGAGAAAGTTTGACATTTTTGTTTTCTTTTTCCAAGTTCACTTCACTCTCTTAAGCCTCTGCTGTTCTGACAAGTAACATATAGTTCTGATTGTTCCGTTGCGTTTAGGGTTTTAGCGCAACGTGGGCTGATGTGTAGACAGAAATAGGTTTCCATCTGTTGTTAGGTTATGTTCGAACGCATTGTGGATTCTCAATGCATTATTATTTGTTGAGAACGTAGTTTTATTGAAATAAATAGATGTTGAATTTGATAATTATAGTTCCAGTTGTTTGATTTGGATTACTGCTTGTAGTTATTGTGCCTAGTTTACTGTTACTACCATCTAAACTGTATACAAAACACCCCTGTCGGGGCCAGAATACCATACTTCTTGTTTCCGCCTAACAAAATCTGTTTCTAAATTCTGTTGTTGTTGTGGTTACTGAGGTAGCTTGAGGTTAGATTTTGGCTCTCACTCGCCATGTGACATTATTTGTCAAAGCTCTTGTAGGTTCGGAGTCGAGATAAGTTCAAGGAGTAGATCTCCATATTATCCTCTTCATAGTTATCTCCTCCCTTGCCTCTAGTTCAACATCCCATTTCGCATTGCTTCTAGTACACAAACATAGGACCTGATTCAATACAGCCTAATCTAAGAGTCCTTTGCTGAACTACAAATATAGGACTTGAGTCAGTTCAGTCTAATGTGTGTGTCCTTTGTTTAACTACAAATATAAGACCTGATTCAATACATCCTAATGTATGTCTTTTGTAAACTACAATCATAAGATCTCATTTAATGCAGTCTAATGTATGTGTCATTTGTGAACTACCAACTAAGGACGTGATTCAGTAAACTCTAGCGTATGTGTCTTTTGTTGAACTACAAACATAAGACCTGATTCAGTAAAGCCTAATGTCGGTGTATTTTGTGAAATGCAAACATGAAATCTGATTTAATACTGCATGGTATGTGTCTTTTGCTGAACTAAAAACATAAGACCTGATTCAGTACAATCTAAAGCATGTGTCATTTGCTGAACTACAAACATAAGACCTGATTCAGTACAATCTAAAGCATGTGTCATTTGCTGAACTACAAACATAAGACCTGATTCAGTACAATCTAATGCATGTGTCTTTTGCTGAACTACAAACATAAGACCTGATTAAATACAGCCTAATGTATGTGTATTTTTTCTGAACTAAAATGTAGGATTTGATTCAATACAGTCTAATGTATGCTTTTTTTTTTTTGGGGGGGGGGGGGGGGGGGGGGGAATTATAATCACGGACCTGATTCAGTACAGTCTAATGTATGTGTCTTTTACTGAACTATGAAGGAAACCCCTAATTTCGACACAAATGTAAAACTAACACAGAAAAACAATTCCGAAATGTTAGAGGTAAACGTGAGTACTCACAGGTCCAGCCAACAGGTAGTGGTAGTTGTGGCGATTCATGCCCACATCGACGAGCTGAAATGAAGAAATTATTTCATCAGTGAAACTTAAGACAAGCTTAAATGAAGAAATTATTCCATTTAGGAAATGTCCGTTAAGTTGAAATGTTTCCATTCGAAAAACTAGTTAATTTGAATTGTTTCTATTTTTTAAACTAAGTAGAGAAGCTGAAATGAAGAAAATATTCCATTTGGGAAATTTCAGTCAAGCTGAAATGAAGAGATTTGTCCGTTTGTAAAACTTTACACAGGCTGAAATGAAGAAATTATTCTGTCAGTAAAACTTTACACAGGCTGAAATAAAGAAATTATTTCATTTTGGAAACTTTCGTCAAGCTGAAATAAAGAATTCATTTTATTTGTAAAACCTTAGCAAGCGGAAATGAGGAAATTATTCGATCTGTGAAAATCTAGACAAACTGAAATACAGAAATTGTTCTATTTGTGAAATTTTAAATAAGCAGAAACGAAGAAATTATTTTAGTTTTAAATAAATAGACACGCTGAAATTAAAACAATCAAAACCTGATTCAGTACAGCCTAATGTGTGTGTCTTCTGCTGAATTACAAATACAAGACTTGATTTTATACGATCTAATGTATGTGTCTTTTGCTGAATTACAAATACAAGACTTGATTCTATACGATCTAATGTATACAAGGCTTGATTCAGTACAATCTAATGTGTGTGTCTTTTGCTGAACTTCAAATATGAGATTTGATTCAATACAGTCTAATGTAGATGTCTTTTGTGATCTACAAACACAGGGACAAGTACCTGATTCAGTACAGCTTGGTAAGTGTCTCTGTTGGCAAGGTTTAAGACTATTCTCTTGACACTGCTTCTGGCGGAGAACCTGTCCATATGTCTCAGGAACTCATGAGACGAGCTGACGTTCCGCAGACGGCGAGCATCCACAACGAGCGCGTAGGTGTGAGTTCTGAACGAGTCGTGCAGACGCTGTAGTTCCCACAAAGCTAACAATAAAAGAACCAAAAAAATTTTAAGAAATGCTGGCAAGGATTTGGAGGACTATTTAGTAACTGATGTCTGTAGCAGAGACTTTCAGTACGTTCCGTTTTACTCTCTGTAAGGTTACACTTTCTGCCTCATTCTTCAGCCTAAATATATGCTCTTGTTGACTAATGCGACCAAACCCTAGGGGCTTATGCAATGTAGCATGTTCATTCACTGACCATTGCATGCAGTCTAGTCCTGTACTGTAGACAAAATAAAGATAAACGCTTATGTATATATGAATGCACATATTAGTGTATGTATGTATCAGTGTATGTATGTTAGTGTACGTGTATAATTGTGTGTGCGTGTGTGAATGTAATTATATGTGTGAATGCATGCGTGTTCACATGTACAGGCGCGCGCGCAATGGGCGTTTCATCATAAAAATAAGGTTAGAAGTAACCTAAGATTTTGTATAACTTGAGTTTGTGAGAAAAGGGTTTATACCCCCCCCCCCCTTTCCCTCTTTTCAACTCCTGCCTTCCCCTCACTGTAATTCCATTCATAAATGGGTCGTAGTAGACCGTTTAATTAGTGCACATCAAATTTCAAAGTATGCCGAACATGTGCATGGCCGTGGGGTGAAAAGTCCATAACAAAAGCAGTCAAGTCGTATTAGGGGTGACGCTTGGCGGATGGATGCAATGTCCCTTCGCCGTCTTGAGGGCACAATACTGGGGTAACTGTTTACTCACCCTCTCAAAACTGCACAACTTTGGAATTAAATAAAACAGGACATAAAAATTATCAACAAGGCCAAGGCACGAGTGCACTAAGCTTGATATGTTCATTGACCAAAAATACACGTTGAATGTTGAAGTCAGAATAAACATCACAGTACTTGCGATATATAAGTGCTGCATCCCCGGCTCACCCCTCACAGCACCATTCTCCTTTCATCCCCGGCTCACCCCTCCCAGCACCATTCTCCTTGCATCCCCGGCTTACCCCTCCCAGCCCCATTCTCCTTTCATCCCCGGCTCACCCCTTCCAGCACCATTTCCTTTCATCCCCGGCTCACCCCTCCCAGCACTATTCTCCTTGCATCCCCGGCTCACCCCTCCCAGCCCCATTCTCCTTGCATCCCCGGCTCACCCCTCTCAGCACCATTCTCCTTTCATCCCCGGCTCACCCCTCCCAGCCCCATTCTCCTTGCATCCCCGGCTCACCCCTTCCAGCACCATTCTCCTTTCATCCCCGGCTCACCCCTCCCAGCACCATTCTCCTAGCATCCCCGGCTCACCCCTCCCAGCACCATTCTCCTCAGACCGTTATGAGTTATGCCTCCGCATTGCTCAATCATTCGTCGTCCCCCATTTGGGATGCAATTTTTCATTATTTTGAAGCCCCACACTGGCTTTTGCCAGGGCCTTAAAATAACCGAAAGGTTGAAGGGGTTTCTGGGATCACTCCACGGGTGATCCTCATCCGAATGGTGAGTGGCACATTCCGTCACCGGGTGTTTGTCACTCAGTGTGATGTCCTGGCGGGGTAAAACTGACTACATACTTGTTAACTCGTATCCAGATGACCCTTAAACATTTATTGACCATCAAGTAGCGCAGAACCAGCCAGTCCATCAGCATGTTCGTTTCCGAACACAAATTCTGAATAGAATATTTGAAGGACGCTAACTTAACTACTCGGAACCTCTGAAGCGATGATTGTCACTCTGTACGGAGCATGCATGTCTCCACTAATCTCAGCGTGCATTTTGGAGACAATGACATCATGTATGTACAGCTAGTTTTCAAGCTAATGGAAAGCTGCAGCGACTTCTGTTCTCAGACCAGTTATTGTGGTATCACATGCCAGGCTTTGTTACGTTTAGCCACGCCCATTCGCTTTCTTTATTATTCCCCGTGTCTGTCGCCCGCCTTTTAGCATAGAGCCTTTGATATAAATAATCATATCATCCGGCGCGAAACATTTGAGAACTTCTGGTTCTGTGGCGCTTACTGGCCGGTTCCCGCGCTTACCACCCAAATGGATTAGAAAAATACATAAATCTGATTGTTGCTCAGACACTGTGATCCATTCATTTCCTCCTTCAATATTATAAAGCCTGCACAAGTGTCTAACTGTGTAGCTTTCGAGATCAAGACCTTCCTCTGTTCAATTTTTGACCATTTGCTCTACCTAAGGCTTCATTCATACAGGAAGTGCTTCTTATCTGTGGCTACTCTAAGATATGACTTTGCTTGCGGCGCTTGAGTCTGTCTCTAATAGTGAACAGTGCAAGGATATATCTGTTGTGAAATAAATTGCGATATCACACCAACGTGTATACCATTCCACCAACTACCTCAGTGCATAGGGTTTATGATTTGTTGAGGCCATTCCTTTCTAGGTCGAGCACAATTGAGAACACCAACAATTGCTCAACGAAACTGTAATTATTCACTCAATGTGTCAGTTACTAGTGTAGTCAGTCTTGTTTAATAGGGACGAACCGAGGACGACGATGAGCTGTCGATGTAATATACACGAGTAGTCCCTCTGTTGCTCTCTTTTAACTAAAGGATCACACGCGCAATAATTCCCGGCACAAAGTCAGAACAGTTCTTCATCGTTTCATCACAGTAACGTACAAGGTTGGCACCTGAAGGAAATTACAATTCATGTATGCTCAACTACCACTCTGCACGGTCAAACGGTCCTAACAGTTCTCTCTAGTCTTCATAACTGGATAGAAGATCATACAGCCTTGAACTCTATGTCCAAACGTCTGCTACGAACGAACGAACGAACGAACGAACTTTATTTTCAAAGGGTTACAAATTAGGCACGCAGGCCTGTCTTACATTCGGCCCTTTCAAACTTCCACCTTTCACAGACACACAACACAGACTGACACGCACACTGACACGCAGACAGAGACACACACAGACACGCTTACAAACACACATACATATGCACATAAAAACACGCAGATGGACGAGCCAACACAGAGACACAAAAACAGACACGCTCACAGGCACACCTACAGACAAGCACCCAGACACCATACACACAGACACACTCACTGACACACGCCTACACGCAGATACGTACACACAAACGTATACAGTTACCCATGCAAACACAGAATCATGCATACACAAATACACCTACACACGCCTGCATGTCATACATATCCGCATACAAACATATCATACGCACTGCAGTTAATTAAAACTAGTAATGCATTGTGGATTATTAACTACATTTAAGGTGGCATGTAATCACTGATAATGAGGAAATGAAAGAGTTTGCGGTTAAATGAGTAGGGACTTTTTGTAGTTTTCAGATGGTTCCATAAATGAGCAGCAGAATATGCTAGACTTGTTTTAAATAAATCAATTCTGGGTTTAGGCAAATGTAATAAACCTAGTCACTTGCTATTCTTAGGATTAGATTAAATAAATCAATTCTGGGTTTAGGCAAATGTAATAAACCTAGTCACTTGCTATTCTTAGGATTAGATTAAATAAATCAATTCTGGGTTTAGGCAAATGTAATAAACCTGGTCACTTGTTATTCTTAGGATTAGATTAAATAAATCAATTATGGGTTTAGGCAAATGTAATAAACCTGATCACTTGCTTGCTATTCTTAGGATTAGATTAAATAAATCAATTCTGGGTTTAGGCAAATGTAATAAACCTGGTCACTTGCTATTCTTAGGATTAGATTAAATAAATCAATTCTGGGTTTAGGCAAATGTAATAAGCCTGGTCACTTGCTATTCTTAGGATTAGATTAAATAAATCAATTCTGGGTTTAGGCAAATGTAATAAACCTGGTCACTTGCTATTCCCGATGTAACGAGTATATCCAGCACGATTGCGACGAAACCATATTTCACTGATGGCTGTGACAATCCTCTGGCGACTCTCCGGCTGTGACCATCCTCTGGCGACTATCTGTGACCATCCTCTGGCGACTCTCTGGCTGTGACCATCCTCTGGTGACTCTCTGTGACCATCCTCTGGCGACTCTCTGGCTGTGACCATCCTCTGGCGACTCTCTGTGACCATCCTCTGGCGACTCTCTGGCTGTGACCATCCTATGGCGACTCTCTGTGACCATCCTCTGGCGACTCTCTCGCTGTGACAATCCTCTGGCGACTCTCTGGCTGTGAACATCCTCTGGCGACTCTCTGTGACCATCCTCTGGCGACTCTCTGGCTGTGACCATCCTCTAGCGACTCTCTGTGACCATCCTCTGGCGACTCTCTGGCTGTGACAATCCTCTGGCGACTCTCTGGCTGTGAACATCCTCTGGCGACTCTCTGTGACCATCCTCTGGCGACTCTCTGGCTGTGACCATCCTCTAGCGACTCTCTGGCTGTGACCATCCTCTGGCAACTCTCTGGCTGTGACAATCCTCTGGCAACTCTCTGACTGTGACAATCCTCTGACGTCTCTCTGTGGCCATCCTCTGGCGACTCTCTGGTTGTGATCATCCTCTGGCGTCTCTCTGTGACTATCCTCTGGCGACTCTCTGTGACTATCGTGTGGCGACTCTTTGTGACTATCCTCTGGCGACTCTCCGTGACTATCCTCTGGCGACTCTCTGTGACTATCCTTTGGCGACTCTCTGTGACTATCCTCTGGCGACTCTGTGACCATCTTCTGGCGACTCTCTGTGACTATCCTTTTGCGAATCTCTGGCTGTGACCAACCTCTGGCGACTCTCTGTGACAATCCTCTGATGACTCTCTGTGACCATACTCTAGCGACTCTCTGGCTGTGACCATCCTCTGGCGACTCTCCGGCTGTGACAGTCCTCTGGCGACTCTCTGTAACTATCCTCATACGACTCTCTGTGACTATCCTTTGGCGAATCTCTGGCTGTGACAATCCTCTGGCGACTCTCCGGCTGTGACAATTCTCTGGCGACTCTCTGGCTGTGACAATCCTCTGGCGACTCTCCGGCTGTGACCATCCTCTGGCGACTCTCTGGCTGTGACCATCCTCTGGCAACTCTCTGGCTGTGACCATCCTCTGGCGACTCTCTGTGACCATCCTCTGGCGACTCTCTGGCTGTGACCATCCTCTGGCTGTGACCATCCTCTGGCGACTCTCTGTGACCATCCTCTGGCTGTGACCATCCTCTGGCGACTCTCTGGCTGTGACCATCCTCTGGCGACTCTCTGGCTGTGACCATCCTCTGGCTGTGACCATCCTCTGGCGACTCTCTATGCAAGAAACGCCACCATCTGAAGGTAGTCGTACCAAATTGATAAATAAAATCAAACCAAATGCCTTGGTAGTTTGTCCAAACATCGTTCCTTGTATTCTAAAAGCGGCTGATGTCTTGGTAGTTTGTCCAAACATCGCTCCTTGTATTCTAAAAGCTGCTGATGCCTTTGTAGTTTGTCCAAACATCGCTCCTTGTATTCTAAAAGCGGCTGTTGCCTTGGTAGTTTCTCCAAACATCATTCCTTGTATTCTAAAAGCTGCTGATGCCTTGGTAGTTTGTCCAAACATCGTTCCTTGTATTCTAAAAGCTGCTAATGCCTTGGTAGTTTGTCCAAACATCGTTCCTTGTATTCTAAAAGCGGCTGATGCCTTGGTAGTTTCTCCAAATATCGTTCCTTGTATTCTAAAAGCTGCTTATGCCTTGGTAGTTTGTCCAAACATAATTTAATGTATTCTAAAATCTGCTGATGTCTTGGCAGTTTGTCCAAACATCGTTCCTTGTATTCTAAAAGCTGCTGATGTCTTAGTAGTTTGTCCAAACATAGTTCCTTGTATTTCCTTAACTATTATCATTAATATCTAAATAAGTATATTGATGTGCAACCTTAATTCTTTCATCTCTACAGATGAGTCTGTAACGAGAGGTGAAAATTGTGGGTGAGGTTTTTTTGCAAAGCTAGTTAAGTCAAGAATTGACATCACAGCACTAAAGGCATTCCCATGCGTGCTCCGTCCTTATCTTCAGCAACCAGGTTATAGGTCCGTCTCGCCTTTCCTCTGAGTGTAGCGAGTCGACCAAACTGTCTGGTTACATTTAGGTGTCACATTATCTCTAGGCCATATAAATCTTGTTTCTCCACTGATTCCGTTACTTGTTCTCAAAGGGCCTTGACCACATCTGTCCTGTCATACATCAGTTCACGACCCAGTGGTGCAGATCTAGCGAATCATTCTGCCTGTTCATTACCCACCACGCCTGCTTGACCCCGGAGGAAAGATCCGAAGTATGTTCACTACCCGTGATTTTTCCAGTGAAGCTTGCCACTCTGCTCGATGCATCCCTATCTTCACCTTTCTCAGCCTACTTTCAGAGTCTGTTACAATTAAGACAGGTGTATGCATTTTATTCTCCACCGGAGAGCTGCAGTTACCGCATGCACCTCCATTCTCATGCTAGATGTTGTGGTGTCATATGTTAGGCTGTCTTGCACTAACGATTTTCCATTGGCTTTCGCTACAAACCCCCAGGCACTTCTCTTTCCCCTCACCACCGAATCATCTGTATAGATACTCAGATCACCTGGGCGTGAATTGTCGTGAATCAACTGTTGGACTTCATCCTCAGTAGCACCCGTTGGCCACTATCTGCACTCACGACCCAATGTGATCATAACCCTACACAGGTTAGACTTGTCCTCTGATACTCTGACAAACTCTTCTCCTCGCACAATCTTCTCCAGCATGCATACTTGTCTTATTGTGTCTTCTGCTTCAGCCATCTATGATTTCCCCCTTTTCAGCCTCTGACCATTACCTGCAGCTAAATTTTCAAAAAGACGGTGTTCTTTGTCTGCAGCTACTCCAGGGTATGACTTAGCCTGCAGCACCTTTAGTCTATCTGCACTAGTCGGCAATGCAAAGATGTATCGCATGCACACAATCGGGGTGTCTTTTGCACATCCTAGTTTCTCTAGCTGATTCTTCGAGACAGTGAGTAACCCCAATCCACAATTAATTACTGAGATGATTAAGTGCTGGTAAAGTGTGAACAGCATTCTCTGCTCCATGTCCATCGCTGACATAATCTTTAGTACATTAAGCCCCTTTAAAGCCCTTGTCACCACCTCCTCTATGTGATCCTTGAAAGACAAACTTCTGTCAAAGGTGATTCCTAGGTATAGCAGTCTGCTGTCTCTTTTGATGTCCCTGTCATTTATTTTGAGGCTTGAAACATCAGCTCTAACAATCCTGTTGTCCAAAGAACACCACAGGACGGTTGCCTTTTTGTGTGTTAATTATTGCACTCATCTCTGAACACCAGTCGGTCACCTTATCTAATGTCGCCTGTAATTCTTGAGCTAAATGATTACGACCACTTCCCTTCCTATATAGGAGGACATCATCTGCAAATGTTTCCGGATGTTTTCAGGTCCGCAATCTTGCTCGTAAAAACGTTGAAAAGTACAGGTGAAGTTGCAGATACCTGTGGTAGTCCTGGAGCTATAATACATTGTTCGGAGGTCCATGAACCCAGGCGGAGAGCTACCCGACGAGTATACAAAACAGCTGCTATCCAGTTAACCAACCAACGACAGACTCGTTTCCCCATAAGCGCCTTCATCAAGATACTGTATCTGACTGTTGTAAGCATCTTTTATTATATCAAGATTCCTGTCTGTTCTGGAAACCTTCGAAAGCGTCAAAAGCAAAAATGGCTGCATTTGACCATTTGCCCTTCCCTGGCAGGTAATTTCCTAAACGTCGTGGAAAGAGATATCTCTGTTCCACACATTTTTGAAGCGTTTCCGCCACTATCTTCTCCAGCACTTTACCAAACGTGTTTTGTAGGGTTATAATCCTAAAGCCACTGAGTGTTAAATGATCCTTGCCAGGCTTAGGAAGTGGAATCAAGTAGCTGTGCATCAACTCTTGTGGGACTGAAGCTGTCCTAATGCTTTGATTCAAACAAGCAGTCATCTCCACCAGGTCTGCATCGCTCATGTCTTTCATTCATGTGAGAATATTTAACTTCGTCAGGCCCGGGTGCAGTGTCTTTCCCCTCTTTCAAAACATGTTTCACATCTTGCACCTGTGTGATGTCTTCATAATGTTTGTTCTTTAAGATGACTGCCAGATCTACTCTAACTGTATCTCTGTTATCTCCATCATTGTGGTCTGCTGTGAAATAAACCTCTTCAGGAAAGCCTCCCCCTTCTCTTTGTCTGTGGTTAAGAGCATACCGTCATCTCTATGAATTGCTCCCACTAACTTGGGCCGATCTTTCTTGAGCATTTGCCTATGCAACCTCCAAAACTGTCCTAGTGCCTTGTCACCCTCTATCTCAGCAATGAAATGCTCCCATTTCGTTTTTTTTTTTTTTTTTTGGCCTCTGCCGTACAGTGCTTGAAAAACTCTATCCTATCTTTCTTATCCCTCTCTGTGCACTCCAATTCTCCATGTGAGCATAGGGCTGTCTGTCGCACTTTCTTTAAACGCTTAACTGCGGCTCTCCATGCCTGTTCAACCTCTGATGTCCACAGTGGAGGCTTCACTTAC
Organism: Candidula unifasciata; assembly: GCA_905116865.2. Lineage (NCBI taxonomy): Eukaryota > Metazoa > Mollusca > Gastropoda > Stylommatophora > Geomitridae > Candidula > Candidula unifasciata. The sequence continues at coordinate 95,126 of CAJHNH020000791.1, read as the reverse complement.
ATGCCCTCTGGCGGAGACGTCCAAGAAGGATGTTTGTCCGCTATACTTAAAAGGCCTATGAGCTCTTGAAACCTCGACTTTACTGGATTTGGAGATCAATACTGAACATAGCAGATGATCACCTCCAGGACAGTCCATTTAGTGTCCAGTACCGCTGACTGTGTAACCAAAGCTAGGTCAATAGCCGTGTGTGCATCGCCGGGCCTCATTGCCATTTTAGTTGGCCTCCAATCATTTAAGCAGACAAAGTCTGATTCGATCAAGGTGTTAGCAAAGGAAACTCCTTGTCTGTTTTCCCCAGTACTGCCCTATTCATTGTTTCGTGCGTTGAATCCCCACAGATGAGGAACCTGTTGCCAGGGATCCCCTGCAGGTCTTTCAACCAGGCCCACAGTTGCTTTATAACTAATGAGCCCACGGCAGCATATACATTTATTATGTTCCAACTTAGACAGCCAATCTCTATCTGTATTCCCTGCACCTCTATGGCATTATGATTCCAAATAATCAGGTCAAGCACCACATGTTTCAATCCCTCCTTCACTAGCAGACATTGTCCATGTCTCCCATGTCCAGCAGGGTTTACGTAGCTGACATATCCAGGGCAATGAGATTTATCTGCATTCAGCTCTTGAAGTATGATTACATCAAAGTCATTGACAATTGCACACTGAGAATGGAGGCAGCGACGGCAGCTATCTGATGGTCTCAGAGGACCGCCAAGATCAGACACAGAGCCAGCTTCCTAAAATATAAACTGCTGTTCTATGTTAGTGTGGCTTCCATCGCTTGCTTGGACTCAGGTCAGGGATTGATCATGCATGATCTATCATATTCGAGTGTCCAGTCGGATGCAAATTGAAAAGAATGTGCGGATTTGTTTAATTTCGTAATTTCTCTATTGACTAACTGACATAGCCATTTTAGCGCACGTCATTTCTCTATTGACTAACTGACATAGCCATTCTAGCGCACGTCATTTCTCTATTGTCTAACTGACATAGCCATTCTAGCGCACGTCATTTCTCTATTGACTAACTGACATAGCCATTCTAGCGCACGTCATTTCTCTATTGACTAACTGACATAGCCATTCTAGCGCATACGCTCAACCTTCAGTTTATATTGAAGAAAAAAAATTGTGAAGATCCCTTTTCACGCCTTAAGCGCATTTGGCATGGGAAGAGCGTCCCATATTTTTACAGACCTATCGGCACTGTGTGGATAATGTGGTCAGGATTACGCCGGTCGTCTTTACTTCCCCAGGACAGACATCCTGGTACACATTTTAGGCTGGGTCGACCTGCGACTTCCCATACCATGATACAAATCCACGCAGCCAGCAGTGGGCTTCGATTGCAGTACGTTGGAATTACGAGTCGGACTCGCAACGCCTAAGCCACGGACGCCATATGCATGACTGTTTATTTTAAATGACAAACATGGGAAACCGTACTTCCACTAGTTCTTCAGCTACCCTAATTGATTTTAGTTTCCAATTAAATTGGGAGATGGCCTCACAGAATTGTCGTCACTTGTTCATTAGAGCAAAGTTTACTGTCACGAAAATTGTGAAACTAACAGGAAATTGAATATCACTGTAGCGTGACTATGTCTAGGTGGCTCCAGTTAAACACCGCATTGATTCGGAATATTGCGGTTCCCGTTTGATTAGTATTTTCAAGCACTCGAACTACTGTCTTTTTTTTCTGTCGGTATTTTCCAGTTGACAGCCATCACTAGTATCATATTTCCTTTATTACTGCATCCTCGGTGAGCTAACTAGATGCTTTCATTAAAAATGTACATGCTTATAAGAACTGAATGACTCACATCTTTGTCTTTTCAGACGATAGTGTTATACTGAGCTATGAGAAGGCTTGGGACTCACAGCCTTTGGTGACGGCGAGTGTAACTAGCCAGACCCGCAAGCGTTAAGAAAACCCTTTCACAATTATAGTATAGGATTTGAGGACGCTTGTTGTCAACATTTGTGTTTAAGTGTGTTTCTTAACAGACGCTCGGCTCTCATTTTTTTCTTTTTCTGCCACCGTTTCTTTCTTCATTATTATTACCTTCATAATGTGCTCCCTCCACACAACACTGTCCATAGAATTTAGTTCCCACGAGTCTACACATCGTTATTTCTTAATAGAGGTGGGCCGCGACATCTTCTACCCATCTTTAATTCACCATAGAGAATGCCCTTATGTGACAAACCAACGGAATGTTTCAGTCGAGTTATCTGCATTATTACTGTATTAATTTCGGGTTAGAACAAATGCACACTAAACACAAATAGATGCGGGAATATCAATAAATGTACGTCGGCGTTAACAAGCACATCAGTTATGATGTTACCCTAGTTGCTATTAGGATACAAAAGCCTAGATCTAGTCATCTGCTGCTACGTCAAACGTCCCTCCCAACCTTTACATCGGCTTAGCTGAAATCAACAAAGTGCGAATTCAGATGAGAGTTTTAATAACAGGGAGTAGCTGAGATCTCCTGCGAACCCTCGCTTTAACCTAAAATAATTTATCGGGATCCTACCATAATCTAGATGAATATTTCGTAACTTTCTCAACCTTGATGATACCTGTCCTGTGGATAATCTAAACTACTTGCTAGTTCTTATATAGTTGGAGATTTCTTAGGTTACCATTCAAGGTTGGGAATATTAATTAGTGATTTGATTTGATTTGATTTGATTAAGAACCGACATCACAGCACTCAGGGCATTCCCATAAGCGCTTAATTCCCATCTTCAGCAGCCAGCGAGGAGTTCCGATACTATTGGTGACAGTAGCATTCTGATTAAATGTCCGTCTTGCCTTTCCTCTGAGCCTCGAGCATCTGCCAGAACCTTTCGTCACCCCCAACTGCATCAATGTCACCAGACATTGTACACGCTCTCTCACAAAATATTAATTAGTGACACCTCTAACTCCTCCACGCCTTTTCTGGGAATCTCATTTCGTAGACCATCCTGCTTTAATGATCTGACAACAGAAACCATCATCCAGTGACATGCGGTATCATCAGCTGTATACATTGCTTATATTGAATGTGTTACGAAGTATAATAAGTTGACTTAAAGTGAAGGATTCTTTGTCACACTATTAGGTGTATTGGGTATGTATGACTAGTCATATATTATTTGAACCAATCGGCACTCGAGCGGTGATGTGGTCAGCATCACACCAGCCACCTTTACCTCCCATGACTATACATGGTATCTATACAGGGTATCTATTCAAGGCAAAGTCGACCTTGGTCGGTCAGGACTCGAACTCGCGACCGTCAATCCGCATATATGTATTATAAGATTGTGTTTGTACTGCATGTATTTTGATGAACAGCACACATTGACAGCATATTGAGGTGATGCAGGGGAACTCTGTTTGAGGGCCTGGTCATGAGCGATCATTATCCTCTGTCATTGTGCGGATATTCTGTACCTTATTAGGGTATATCTTTGAAGATTCCTATCTTTCAAGAGAAAAGTAGAATAGTCTGTCCAAGTTGGGAGGTTCTATCTTGTGGTGAGAGTCAATATGCTAGTTAGCTTGGTTATAAATATGACACCGTGATTCATGTACTGTACTCCCTATGGGACATAGACTGGGTGTTATCCAGATTGTGTTACTCTGTTACAGGCATGGCGATTGTTCTCTCCAGACTTCATATGTAGAGTAGTCGCGTGCTGATTATCTTAATGTGTTTGCTTTTATTGCAGTTGTGGTAACCAAATCAAGCATTTGTTGAAGATGTATCGAACAGATACTGCCAGGCAACGCATGAGACGCTTGGACATGTGGAACCCGAAATGCTACCAGGTGATGATCTGACACCCGAAATGCTACCAGGTGATGATCTGACACCCGAAATGCTACCAGGTGATGATCTGACACCCGAAATGCTACTAGTGATGATCTGACACCCGAAAAGCCACCAGGTGATGATCTGACATCCGAAATGCTACTGGTGATGATCTGACACCCGAAATGCTACTGGTGATGATCTGACACCCGAAATGCTACCAGGTGATGATCTGACACCCGAAATGCTACCAGGTGATGATCTGACACCCGAAATGCTACCAGGTGATGATCTGACACCCGAAATGCTACTAGTGATGATCTGTCACCCGAAATGCCAACAGGTGAAGATCTGACATCCGAAATGCTACTGGTGATGATCTGACACCCGAAATGCAGCCAGGTGATGATCTGACACCCGAAATGCTAGCTGTGATGATCTGACACCCGAAATGCTACTGGTGATAATCTGACACCCGAAATGCTAGCAGTGATGATCTGACACCCGAAATGCATCTGGTGATGATCTGACACCCGAAATGCTACCAGGTGATGATCTGACACCCGAAATGCTACTGGTGATGATCTGACACCCGAAATGCTAGCAGTGATGATCTGACACCCGAAATGCTAGCAGTGATGATCTGACACCCGAAATGCTACTGGTGATGATCTGACACCCGAAATGCTACCATGTGATGATCTGACACCCGAAATGCTACTGGTGATGATCTGACACCCGAAATGCTAGCAGTGATGATCTGACACCCGAAATGCTACTGGTGATGATCTGACACCCGAAATGCTAACAGTGATGATCTGACACGCGAAATGCTAGTAGTGAAGATCTGACACCCGAAATGCTACTAGTGATGATCTGACACCCGAAATGCTAGCAGTGAAGATCTGACACCCGAAATGCTACTGGTGATCATCTGACACCCGAAATGCTACTGGTGATGTGGAAGCTAATATACGGTCTTGGTTTCGACAAAACAAACCATCCGATGTTTTCCCGACGGTCTGCAATAACTTGTTCAACTTAAATGAATGATGAGTGTGTGTGTCTGAGCGTGCCCGTGTGTGTTTGTTCGTATGTGTGTGTGTGTTCGTATGTGTTTGTGTGTTCGTATGTGTTTGTGTGTGTGTGTTGAACGTGGTGGTGACTACGTTAAAAAAACAATAATGACACCTTACTTAAAGAACATCCACAGATTTCAGAAAATTTACCAACATTATTTCCTTGTACGCATTACATTTCAAACCGCCCTCGTAATACAAACTAAACAAACTAACCTGTTGAGAACTAACTAAAATGCTCTTTAATGGAAGAAACATACTTAAATTTGACGAAATAAAGAATTGTACTTTAAAGAACTAAACATACCGAACTAAGAAGACACATTACATTTTTACGAACTTAAAAATAAACAACCAAAACTGTGAAGAACTAAACAAATTAAACTGATAAGCTAAACAGATAGTTTAAAGATTGTATTGATTACCGTCATCAGAATCGAAGACATAGTAGATCTTTGGCCAGTGAAAGTACTTGATGACGTCAGCGACGGCGTAGATGTAGCTGGGACTGGTGCTAAGGTCGTAGTCGTAGCCGTCGCCTGCCTGGTTGCTCGTCTGTGTGTACACCACGAAAGGCACGTGCAGGGCGTGGCTGTATGACTGGATGATGTTGTAGGAGCGTGCAGTGGACGAGCCCATGAGCAGGTAGACACCAGCATCCAGACATCTGCAAACTGACCACAAGAGATATTATGTCATGTAATTATGTACTGACAGAATTTGTACTTAGTCTCCATCCCCTCTCTCTCTCTCTCTCTCTCTCTCTCTCTCTCTCTCTCTCTCTCTCTCTCTCTCTCTCTCTCACTCTCTCTCTCTCTCTCTAACACACACACACACACACACACACACACACATGTAGCCAAAAATTGAATGACATTACACCATCTTTATTCAACGGCACGTCACAGCGAAATGAGCTCGGGGCGGTGGTTGGAGCGAAATGAGCTCGGGGCGGTGGTTGGAGCGATATGAGCTCGGGGTGGTGGTTGGAGCGAAATGAGCTCGGGCGGTGGTTGGAGCGAAATGAGCTCGGGGTGGTGGTTGGAGCGATATGAGCTCGGGGCGGTGGTTTGAGCGATATGAGCTCGGGGCGGTGGTTGGAGCGATATGAGCTCGGGCGGTGGTTGGAGCGATATGAGCTCGGGGCGGTGGTTGGAGCGATATGAGCTCGGGGCGGTGGTTGAAGCGATAGGAGCTCGGGGCGGTGGTTGGAGCGATAGGAGCTCGGGGCGGTGGTTGGAACGATATGAGCTCGGGGCGGTGGTTGGAGCGATATGAGCTCGGGGCGGTGGTTGAAGCGATATGAGCTCGGGGAGGTGGTTGGAGCGATATGAGCTCGGGGCGGTGGTTGGAGCGATATGAGCTCGGGGCGGTGGTTGGAGCGATATGAGCTCGGGGCAGTGGTTGGAGCGATATGAGCTCGGGGCGGTGGTTGGAGCGATATGAGCTCGGGGCGGTGGTTGGAGCGATATGAGCTCGGGGCTGTGGTTGGAGCGATATGAGCTCGGGGCGGTAGTTGGAGCGATATGAGCTCGGGGCGGTGGTTGGAGCGATATGAGCTCGGGGCGGTGGTTAGAGCGATATGAGCTCGGGGCGGTGGTTGGAGCGATATGAGCTCGAGGCGGTGGTTGGAGCGAAATGAGCTCGGGGCGGTGGTTGGAGCGATATGAGCTCGGGGCGGTGGTTGGAGCGATATGAGCTCGGGGTGGTGGTTGGAGCGATATGAGCTCGGGGCGGTGGTTGGAGCGATATGAGCTCGGGGCGGTGGTTGGAGCGATATGAGCTCGGGGCGGTGGTTGGAGCGATATGAGCTCGGCGCGGTGGTTGGAGCGATATGAGCTCGGGGCGGTGGTTTCAGACTCGAAACAAACACCGTTTTTTTCTTGTGAAGGACATGCAGGTGTAGCAGAAAATGAGCTGACTGTGCAGGATAGCAATATCACTGGCTGATACACAGAATCGACTGCCAACTCTTGTCTGATGTGCAAAGGGCACAAAAACATGCTGATGGTGTCGATGACGGTAAAACGTTTCAGTGCATTGGAGAGAACAGCTGCCCACCACAGTCTTGAACACCAGACAACCGTGAAAGTTAAACAGTCTTGAACACCAGACAACCATGAACGTTAAACAGTCTTGAACATCAGACATTAGTGAACGTTAAACAGTCTTGAACACCAGACATTAGTGAACGTTAAACAGTCTTCAACACCAGACAACCGTGAACGTTAAACAGTCTTGAACACGAGACAACAGTGAGCGTTAAACAGTCTTGAACAGGAGACAACCGTGAACGTTAAACAGTCTTCAACACCATAAAAGTGTGAACGTTTAACAGTCTTGAACACCAGACAACCATTAACGTTAAACAGTCTTGAACAACAGACAACCGTAAACGTTTAACAGTCTTGAACACCAGACAACCGTGAATGTTAAACAGTGTTCAAAATTAGACAACCATGAACGTTAAACAGGGTTCAACACCAGACAACCGTAAACGTTAAACAGTCTTTAACACTAGACAACCGTGAGCGTTAAACAGTGTTCAGCACCAGACAACCGTGAGCGTTAAACAGTCTTCAAAATCAGACAACCGTGAACGTTAAACAGTCTTGAACAACAGACAACCGTAAACGTTTAACAGTCTTGAACACCAGACAACCGTGAATGTTAAACAGTGTTCAAAATTAGACAACCATGAACGTTAAACAGTGTTCAACACCAGACAACCGTAAACGTTAAACAGTCTTTAACACTAGACAACCGTGAGCGTTAAACAGTGTTCAGCACCAGAAAACCGTGAGCGTTAAACAGTCTTCAAAACCAGACAACCGTGAACGTTAAACAGTGTTTAAATTTAGACAACCGTGAACGTTAAACAGTCTTGAACACCAGACAACCGTGAACGTTAAACAGTCTTGAACACCAGACAACCGTGAACGTTAAACAGTCTTGAACACCAGACAACCGTGAACGTTAAACAAATATGACATCAGACAACAATGAACGCTCACGAATTATGACATCAGAAAACAGTGAACGCTCACCAAATATAACATCAGACAACAGTGAACGCTCACCAAATATAACATCAGACAACAGTGAACGCTCACCAAATATAACATCAGACAACAGTGAACGCTCACCAAATATAACATCAGACAACAGTGAACGTTAAACATATGTGACATCAGACAACAATGAACGCTCACGAATTATGACATCAGACAACAGTGAACGCTCACCAAATATAACACCAGACAACCGTGAACGTTAAACATATGTGACATCAGACAACAATGAACGTTAAACATATGTGACATCAGACAACAATGAACGCTCACGAATTATGACATCAGACAACAATGAACGCTCACGAATTATGACATCAGACAACCGTGAACGTTAAACAAATATAACACCAGACAACCGTGAACGTTAAACAAATATGACATCAGACAACCATGAACGCTCACCAAATATGACATCAGACAACAGTGAACGCTCACGAATTATGACACCAGACAACAGTGAACGCTCACCAAATATGACATCAGACAACAGTGAACGCTCACCAAATATAACACCAGACAACCGTGAACGTTAAACAAATATGACATCAGACAACAGTGAACGCTCACCAAATATGACATCAGACAACAGTGAACGCTCACCAAATATGACATCAGACAACAGTGAACGCTCACCAAATATAACACCAGACAACCGTGAACGTTAAACAAATATGACATCAGACAACCGTGAACGCTCACCAAATATGACATCAGACAACAGTGAACGCTCACCAAATATGACATCAGACAACAGTGAACGCTCACCAAATATGACATCAGACAACAGTGAACGCTCACCAAATATAACATCAGACAACAGTGAACGTTAAACAAATATGACATCAGACAACAATGAACGCTCACGAATTATGACATCAGACAACAGTGAACGCTCACCAAATATAACATCAGACAACAGTGAACGCTCACCAAATATAACACCAGACAACCGTGAACGTTAAACAAATATGACATCAGACAACAGTGAACACTCACCAAATATGACATCAGACAACAGTTAACGCTCACCAAATATGACATCAGACAACAGTGAACGCTCACCAAATATGACATCAGACAACAATGAACGCTCACGAATTATGACATCAGACAACAGTGAACGCTCACCAAATATGACATCAGACAACAGTGAACGCTAAACAAATATAACATTAGACAACAATGAACGCTCAGCAAATATGTCATCAGACAACCGCAAACGTATAACAAATATGACATCAGACAACCACAAACGTATAACAAATATGACATCGAACAACAATGAACGCTCAACAAATATGACATCCAGCAACGATGAACGCTGAACAAATATGACATCAGACATCAGAGAACGATCAACAGACATGATATCTGACATCTTCACTACGACTCACACTGTAAGAGAATGTTGGGTGCCGGTAATTACCTGCTACTTTTATGAGAAACGTCAGTGGCCAGCTTTATACAGCAAATCAGTGCACACGAAGACAATGCACAAGAAAACAACAACACAAGAAATCAACAATACAAAGACAGCACACAAAAGACAACGATGAAAACAATGTCAAGAAGAAAATGTACAAAAAAAAACCAAAAAAAACCAATGACACAAAAACAACAGACAAAAAGAGAGTGTACAAGAAAATAATGACACACAAACAACACACAAGAAGACAATGCACAATAAAACGATTACGCAAAGACAACACACAAGAAGAGAAGGCACACAAAAACAATGCACAAGAAAACGATTACACAAAAACAACAAACAAGAAGAGAAGGCACGCAAAGACAACACACAAGAAGAGAAGGCACACAAAAACAATGCACAAGAAAACGATTACACAAAAACAACACACAAGAAGAGAAGGCACAAGAAAACGATTACACAAAAACAACACACAAGAAGAAAAGGCACAAGAAAACGATTACACAAAGACAACACACAAGAAGAGAAGGCACAAGAAAACGATGACACAAAGACAACACACAAGAAGAGAAGGCACACAAAAACAATGACACAAAGACAACACACAAGAAGAGAAGGCACACAAAAACAATGACACAAAGACAACACACAAGAAGAGAAGGCACACAAAAACAATGACACAAAGACAACACACAAGAAGAGAAGGCACACAAAAACAATGACACAAAGACAACACACAAGAAGAGAAGGCACACAAAAACAATGACACAAAGACAACACACAAGAAGAGAAGGCACACAAAAACAATGACACAAAGACAACACACAAGAAGAGAAGGCACACAAAAACAATGACACAAAGACAACACACAAGAAGAGAAGGCACACAAAAACAATGACACAAAGACAACACACAAGAAGAGAAGGCACACAAAAACAATGACACAAAGACAACACACAAGAAGGCACACAAACACAATGCACAAGAACACAATGCACAAGAATGCAATGCACGCACACACACAAAAAGAAAAAAAAATACAAAAGAACACAATGTGCTAGTCCGTTAGTGAGAATGTAACATGTCCTAGTCCGTTAGTGATAATATAACATGTGCTAGTCCGTTAGTGAGATTGTAACATGTCCTAGTCCGTTTGTGAGAATGTAACATGTCCTAGTATGTTAGTGAGAATGTAACATGTCCTAGTCCGTTAGTGAGAATGTAACATGTGCTAGTCCGTTAGTGAGACTGTAACATGTCCTAGTCCGTTAGTGAGAATGTAACATTTCCTAGTCCGTTAGTGAGAATGTAACATGTCCTAGTCCGTTAGTGAGCATGTAACATGTGCTAGTCCGTTAGTGAGAATGTAACATGTGCTAGTCCGTTAGTGAGAATGTAACATGTGCTAGTCCGTTAGTGAGAATGTAACATGTGCTAGTCCGTTAGTGAGAATGTAACATGTGATAGTCCGTTAGTGAGAATGTAACATGTGCTAGTCCGTTAGTGAGAATGTAACATGTCCTAGTCCGTTAGTGAGAATGTAACATGTGCTAGTCCGTTAGTGAGAGTGTAACATGTCCTAGTCCGTTAGTGAGAATGTAACATGTGCTAGTCCGTTAGTGAGAATGTAACATGTGCTAGTCCGTTAGTGAGAATGTAACATGTGCTAGTCCGTTAGTGAGAATGTAACATGTGCTAGTCCGTTAGTGAGAATGTAACATGTGCTAGTCCGTTAGTGAGAATGTAACATGTGCTAGTCCGTTAGTGAGAATGTAACATGTCCTAGTCCGTTAGTGAGAATGTAACATGTGCTAGTCCGTTAGTGAGAGTGTAACATGTCCTAGTCCGTTAGTGAGAATGTAACATGTCCTAGTCCGTTAGTGAGAATGTAACATGTGCTAGTTCATTAGTGAGAATGAAACATGTCCTAGTCCGTTAGTGAGAATGTAACATGTGCTAGTCCGTTAGTGAGAATGTAACATGTGCTAGTCCATTAGTGAGATTGCAACATGTGCTAGTCCGTTAGTGAGAATGTAACATGTGCTAGTCCGTTAGTGAGATTGTAACATGTGCTAGTCCGTTAGTGAGAATGTAACATGTGCTAGTCCGTTAGTGAGAATGTAACATGTCCTAGTCCGTTAGTGAGAATGTAACATGTGCTAGTCCGCTAGTGAGAATGTAACATGTCCTAGTCCGTTAGTGAGAATGTAACATGTCCTAGTCCGTTAGTGAGAATGTAACATGTCCTAGTCCGTTAGTGAGAATGTAACATGTGCTAGTCCGTTAGTGAGAATTGTAACATTGCAAGTCCGTTATGTGCTAGTCCGTTAGTGAGAATGTAACATGTGCTAGTCCGTTAGTGAGATTGTAACATGTGCATGTAACATGCTAGTCCGTTAGTGAGAATGTAACATGTGCTAGTCCGTTAGTGAGAATGTAACATGTCCTAGTCCGTTAGTGAGAATGTAACATGTGCTAGTCCGTTAGTGAGAATGTAACATGTCCTAGTCCGTTAGTGAGAATGTAACATGTCCTAGTCCGTTAGTGAGAATGTAACATGTCCTAGTCCGTTAGTGAGAATGTAACATGTCCTAGTCCGTTAGTGAGAATGTAACACTAGTCCGTTAGTGAGAGTAACATGTGCTAGTCCGTTAGTGAGAATGTAACATGTGCTAGTCCGTTAGTGAGAATGTAACATGTCCTAGTCCGTTAGTGAGAATGTAACATGTGCTAGTCCGTTAGTGAGAATGTAACATGTCCTAGTCCGTTAGTGAGAATGTAACATGTCCTAGTCCGTTAGTGAGAATGTACAGTGTAGTGAGAATAAAAACATGTCCCGTTAGTGAGAATGTAACATGTCCTAGTCCGTTAGTGAGAATGTAACATGTCCTAGTCCGTTAGTGAGAATACAGAATGTCCTAGTCCGTTAGTGAGAATACAGAATGTCCTAGTCCGTTAGTGAGAATACAGAATGTCCTAGTCCATTAGTGAGAATACAGAATGTCCTAGTCCGTTAGTGAGATTGCAACATGTGCTAGTGTTAGTGAGAATCCGTTAACATGTGCTAGTCCATTAGTGAGAATACAGAATGTCCTAGTCCATTAGTGAGAATACAGAATGTCCTCGTCCGTTAGTGAGAATACAGAATGTCCTAGTCAGTTAGTGAGAAGATCATATCGACTAGTCTGTTGGTGAGAACATAACGTGTCTTTATTAGTGAAAATATAAACGTCCTTGTCTGTTAGTAAGAATAAATATGTCATCACACATATAAGAGAATATAACCCACCCACACTTGTAAGTGAGAATATAATTCGTACTTGTTAGTGAGCTTATAGCACGCTCATGTTAGCGAGAATTTAACACGTACTTGTTGGTGAAAATATAACACGCTCTTGTTAATGAGAACGACACACATACTTGTTAGAGAGAATTTATAATGTACTTGTTAGTGAGGAGATAATATGTACATGTATTGAGAATAAACATGTCATCTGACAAAAAAGAGAATACAACACGTACTTATTAATGAGAATTTAACATGTACTTGTTGGTGACAAATTAACACATACTTGTTAGTGAGAAAATAACACATACTTGTTACTGAGAACAGAATTCGTACTGTTTAGTGAGATTATAACACGTACTTGTTAGCGAGAAATTAACACATACTTGTTAGTGAGTATTTAGCTTGTACTTGTTAGGAAGAAGACAACAAGTACTAGTGATAATATAAGATGTACTATCTACTAGTCTGTTAGTAAAAATACAATATGTACTAGTCTGTTAGTGATAATATAACAAGTACTAGTCTGAAGCAATGTACCAGATTTTATTTCATTATTAACAAGATAACATCAAAAGATGAGCAAAAATCTGTCCAAGTCTACATCCAGAAAAGGAAAGGAAACAATAAGATCCATTTTAGCCAACCATTATTGTTGACTTCACAACAGATTGGTTGACTCTCTTGACAATTCAGAATGTATACCGCCTTTGTTTTCATGATAAAAGCCACAATACAAAAATGCATCACTGCAGAAATTCCCCCATAATGGCATCAGTGAAAGCGAATATGTTTCCTGCCAAACAGGGGTGAATGTTTAATAAGAACGAAAATGAGAAAACTTACGAAACAATATTCGATTTCTGAAGTCTAAAACGGCAGAACCATCTGGGAATACAGGAACGCAATGAGCAATTTCTGCCGACAGTGTTGGCAATTAGAACTGCGATCTGAGGGAAAGGCTAGTCTTCCAGGGGAGTTTCCATGTGATGAGACTTTCTTCGATCTGGCTTTTGTTTTCTCTCCCCCCAATAGTTCATTAGAGTCTAAGCCTGATACTAAGGATTTCATTTAGACCTCATAGGCAAGCTAGAGCCAGTTTTCTGGTTCTGTAAATTCAGAGATTATACACACTTATACACTGACCAAATAATGCAGTTATTCGATGGCTCTTTCTTATTAATTTGTAAATTATCGTACTCAGGTATGTGAAAAGCAGACTCAAATGTTGTTAACTATGTCCAGTGGACATGTGGGTGTGAACTGCGATCGTTTTTGTAATCGTTACAACACAGTGGTCAGTTGTGTTTAAGACCATATTTGTACGAGATAGCAACATCATTTCGGGTGAACACTATTCACTACCTATGCAATTGAAAACCTATATAAGGAGACCGCTACAACAAAACATTCAGTTCATTTTTAAGCAGTCACGATTGACTCCTCTATCGATACATTTAAGGAATTTTACTATTGGCCTAATTGATTAGTTGCATATCCTTTACAGGACGTTGCAGAACCAATCCCAACAGCCCCTGGCTGTTGCGTGGTTTTTCTACGCAAATTTACGTCCAGTAGTGTGCCATTGCTTCTGGGCGGTCGGCTTTCTTTATACCACTGACGAAACCAACGCAAGGCGCATGGCCCACAGCTGGGATCGAACCTGACATCCCAGCATTACGAAGCGTTCGCATCGACCTAGCCACAGAGCCGATATTGGCCTACTACAAACGCTTCTATGATACTGTTTGATTCCAGAGGCAAGCAAGTAGAATAGCTAACAGCCCAAATATTCTGATTATTTGGTTCTACAACGCACTGTTGAGGATACACAAATAATGATGTTTGTAAAGACAGTTGACAGTTAGTCACAATAATAGGACTGACCACTAGAAAGTCACAACAATAGGACTGACCACTAGATAGTCACAATAATAGGACTGACCACTAGATAGTCACAATAATAGGAGTGACCACTAGATAGTCACAACAATAGGACTGACCACTAGAAAGTCACAACAATAGGACTGACCACTAGATAGTCACAACAATATGACTGACTACTAGAAAGTCACAACAATAGGACTGACCACTAGATAGTCACAATAATAGGACTGTCCACTAGATAGTCACAACAATAGGACTGACCACTAGATAGTCACAACAATATGACTGACTACTAGAAAGTCACAATAATAGGACTGACCACTAGATAGTCACAATAATAGGACTGACCACTAGATAGTCACAATAATAGGACAATAATAGGACCACTAGATAGTCACAACAATAGACCATAGATAGTCACAACAATAGGACTGACCACTAGATAGTCACAACAATAGGACTGACCACTAGATAGTCACAATAATAGGACTGACCACTAGATAGTCACAACAATAGGACTGACCACTAGATAGTCACAACAATAGGACTGACCACTAGATAGTCACAATAATAGGACTGACCACTAGATAGTCACAACAATAGGATTGACCACTAGATAGTCACAATAATAGGACTGACCACTAGATAGTCACAACAATAGGACTGACCACTAGATAGTCACAACAATAGGACTGTCACAACAATAGGACTAGATAGTCACAATAATAGGACTGACCACTAGATAGTCACAATAATAGGACTGACCACTAGATAGTCACAACAATAGGACTGACCACTAGATAGTCACAACAATAGGACTGACCACTAGATAGTCACAATAATAGGACTGACCACTAGATAGTCACAATAATAGGACTGACCACTAGATAGTCACAACAATAGGACTGACCACTAGATAGTCACAATAATAGGACTGACCACTAGATAGTCACAATAATAGGACTGAACAATAGTCACAATAATAGGACTGACCACTCGATAGTCACAACAATACTGGACTGAGTCACAATAATAGACTAATCACTAGAACACAATAATAGGACTGACCACTATACAAATTACTAGGCAACCTGATAGATAGTCACAACAATTGACTTTCCTAGATAGTCACGGACTGACCACAGATAGACCCACACTGGCTGACCATGATGATCAAACAATTGATACCTCTAGATTGTCACAATTAATAGATGACCATAGATTAGTCACAATAATAGGACTCAGCACGATACAACAACAAATAGGACTGTCCACTAGATAGCTCACAAAATAATACACTGCAACAGTCACATTGACTGACCACTACATTTACAGTGGAGAGTACTAGATAGTCTTTACTCAGACGTTACAGAGAAACCTTTAGGTGTAGAGGAGGTGGTGGGGTGGTGGGGGAGGGCTTGAACCCCGTCCAGTAATTTTTTTTTTTTTTTTGGCTCTTGGAAGCTACTGAGACTATCTTTAATGTTCAATACTAAAAATATGCGTTATTATTGTTATTATTTAATTTCTGCTTCCCGTTTCCATTCTCCACTGCTTGCAACAAGCAAAAAATCTAATTTTCGCACACACACACACACACACATACCTTATATATAGAATATATATGGTATGGTGGGGGATATATACCCGTCCATATATATATATATATTATATTATATACTGATGATATATCTATATATATTATATACTAGTATATATATATATTATATAATATATATATATTTATATCCCGTATATATATATATATATATGTGTGTGTCTAATTGTGTGTGTGTGTGTGTGTGTGTGTGTGTGTGTATGGCAGTGTTCCAGTTATCGAGGAGTAGAGTGACAGTCTATCAATGTTAGTGAGGAGTAGATTGGCAGTCTACTAATGTTAGCGAGGAGTAGATTGGCAGTCTACTAATGTTAGTGAGGAGTAGATTGGCAGTCTACTAATGTTAGTGAGGAGTAGATTGGCAGTCTACTGATGTTAGTGAGGAGTAGATTGGCAGTCTACCAATGTTAGTGAGGAGTAGATTGGCAGTCTACTATTGTTAGTGAGGAGTAGATTGGCAGTCTACTAATGTTAGCGAGGAGTAGATTGGCAGTCTACCAATGTTAGTGTGGAGTAGATTGGCAGTCTACTGATGTTAGTGAGGAGTAGATTGGCAGTCTACCAATGTTAGTGAGGAGTAGATTGGCAGTCTACTATTGTTAGTGAGGAGTAGATTGGCAGTCTACTAATGTTAGCGAGGAGTAGATTGGCAGTCTACCAATGTTAGTGAGGAGTAGATTGGCAGTCTACTAATGTTAGTTAGGAGTAGATTGGCAGTCTACTAATGTTAGTGAGGAGTAGATTGGCAGTCTACTAATGTTAGCGAGGAGTAGAGTGACAGTCTATCAATGTTAGTGAGGAGTAGAGTGACAGTCTACTAATGTTACCGAGGAGTAGATTGGCAGTCTACTAATGTTAGTGATGAGTAGATTGGCAGTCTACTAATGTTAGTGAGGAGTAGATTGGCAGTCTACTAATGTTAGTGAGGAGTAGATTGGCAGTCTACTAATGTTAGTGAGGAGTAGATTGGCAGTCTACTAATGTTAGCGAGGAGTAGATTGGCAGTCTACTAATGTTAGTGAGGAGTAGATTGGCAGTCTACCAATGTTAGTGAGGAGTAGAGTGGGAGTCTACCAATGTTAGTGAGAAGTAGATTGGCAGTCTACCAATGTTAGCAAGGAGTAGAGTGGCAGTCTACCAATGTTAGCGAGGAGTAGAGTGGGAGTCTACCAATGTTAGTGAGGAGTAGACTGGGAGTCTACTAATGTTAGCGAGGAGTAGAGTGGGGTTCTATCGATGTTTGCGAGGAGTACAGTGGCAGTCTACCAATGTTATCAAGGAGTAGATTGGCAGTCTACCAATGTTAGCGAGGAGTAGAGTGGCAGTCTACTAATGTTAGCGAGGAGTAGAGTGGCAGTCTACCAATGTTAGCGAGGAGTACATTGGCAGTCTACCAATGTTAGCAAGGAGTAGAGTGGCAGTCTACCAATGTTAGCGAGGAGTAGAGTGGCAGTCTACCAATGTTAGCGAGGAGTAGAGTGGGAGTCTACTAATGTTAGTGAGGAGTAGAGTGGGTTTCTATCGATGTTTGCGAGGAGTACAGTGGCAGTCTACCAATGTTAGTGAGGAGTAGAGTGGCAGTCTACCAATGTTAGCGAGGAGTAGAGTGGGAGTCTACTAATGTTAGCGAGGAGTAGAGTGGGGTTCTATCGATGTTTGCGAGGAGTACAGTGGCAGTCTACCAATGTTAGTGAGGCGTAGAGTGGCAGTCTACCAATGTTAGCGAGGAGTAGAGTGGGAGTCTACTAATGTTAGCAAGGAGTAGACTGGCAGTCTACCAATGTTAGTGAGGAGTAGAGTGGCAGACTACCAATGTTAGCGAGGAGTAGAGTGGGAGTCTACAAATGTTAGCGAGGAGTAGATTGGCAGTCTACCAATGTTAGCGAGGAGTAGATTGGCAGTCTACCAATGTTAGCGAGGAGTAGAGTGGGAGTCTACTAATGTTAGCGAGAAGTAGAGTGACAGTCTACTAATGTTAGCGAGGAGTAGAGTGACAGTCTAGTAATGTTAGCGAGGAGTAGATTGGCAGTCTACCAATGTTAGCGAGGAGTAGAGTATCCTAATGTCGATGGGCAGCACTTTGCCACTGCGCCACAGCGGGTTTGTCACTTACATAAGTTTGCACAAACAACACCAGCATGTTTTATATTGTGAATTTACTAGACAATGCTGCATTTAGTCGTTTGCCAGTGCTTACTAACGGTCGGCTCTCGGCCCCCTACTTAAAACTAACGCAAGACGATCTGCTGCCTAATCGCCTGCAACTGGGATCGAACCATGCATCACGAAATTCCCATAGCCCACGACAAAAGACTTGAGAGTAATTGTTCATTTTTTTTTTTTTTTTTTCAAGTTATAAATTAAATTGTGAGGATTCATTAAATGATCGTTAAAAACCAGATTGCAATTCCAAAAACACGTAAATGTCGTCCAGTTCGAGGGCCGCAGCAGAGCTGTGGCTAGACAGTTGCACGCGAGCCCGTTACTTTCGGGTCCAGATTGCAGCAGAAGGTTGTTTTTTTTTTTTAAGCACACTGGCTTCCAGTGGTGGAAGATTTCCTGGAAACTAAAAGCTGTATGTTCTTGAACACGACAACCACTGGGACCATGATAGCCTGTCAAATATATAGCCTTATATGTCTGTCATATTTTACTGTTCTAAAAATATATGCCTAGCCATGTAGTCTGTCATATTTCATTAGCCTATAAATATATGCCTAAGCTTGTATGTCCGTCATATTTCATTAGCCTATAAACATATGCCTAAGCTAGTATGTCCGTCACATTTCATTAGCCTATAAATATATGCCTAAGCTAGTATGTCCGTCACATTTCATTAGCCTATAAATATATGCCTAAGCTTGTATGTCCGTCATATTTCATTAGCCTATAAATATATGTATAGGCTAGTATGTCCGTCATATTTCATTAGCCTATAAATATATGTATAGGCTAGTATGTCCGTCATATTTCATTAGCCTATAAATATATGCCTAAGCTAGTATGTCCGTCATATTTCATTAGCCTATAAATATATGCCTAAGCTTGTGTGTCCGTCATATT
Organism: Candidula unifasciata; assembly: GCA_905116865.2. NCBI lineage: Eukaryota > Metazoa > Mollusca > Gastropoda > Stylommatophora > Geomitridae > Candidula > Candidula unifasciata. Next base: position 75,868 of record CAJHNH020000791.1, on the reverse strand, counting down.
TTATTGACCTTTAATGTGTGTATAGTATAGAAGTTCTTTGATGGATATCCGAGCATACAGAGGAGCAGATGAGCTCATTGACCTTCAATGTGTGTATAGTACAGACGTTCTTTGATGGATATCCGAGCATACAGAGGAGCAGATGAGCTCATTGACCTTCAATGTGTGTATAGTACAGACGTTCTTTGATGGATATCCGAGCATACAGAGGAGCAGATGAGGGCATTAACCTCCGCTTATGTGTATGAACACAAAAGTTTACACTGAAGACAGCTGGAAGCAAAAGTTTAAATAGTCAAAGACAATGTAAAAAGAAGAGAAGAGTTGCAGTTGGAGCTGAAAAACAGGTCGGAATCACTTCAAGCAGAGTTGCAGTTGGAGCTGAAAAACAGATGTGAATCACTTGAAACAGAGTTGCAGTTGGAGCTGAAAAACAGATGTGAATCACTTGAAACAGAGTTGCAGTTGGAGCTGAAAAACAGATGTGAATCACTTGAAACAGAGTTGCAGTTGGAGCTGAAAAACAGATGCGAATCACTTGAAACAGAGTTGCAGTTGGAGCTGAAAAACAGATGTGAATCACTTGAAACAGAGTTGCACTTGGAGCTGAAAAACAGATCTGAATCACTTGAAACAGAGTTGCAGTTGGAGCTGAAAAACAGATCTGAATCACTTGAAACAGAGTTGCAGTTGGAGCTGAAAAACAGATGCGAATCACTTGAAACAGAGTTGCAGTTGGAGCTGAAAAACAGATGTGAATCACTTGAAAGAGAGTTGCAATTGGAGCTGAAAAACAGATGTGAATCACTTGAAAAGAGTTGCAGTTGGAGCTGAAAAACAGATGTGAATCACTTGAAACAGAGTTGCAGTTGGAGCTGAAAAACAGATGTGAATCAATTGAAACAGAGTTGCAGTTGGAGCTGAAAAACAGATCTGAATCACTTGAAACTTGAGAGCCTTGCATAAGAGATGATATATGTCAGTGTATTCAGGAAAGAAAAGCATGACTGAGAACCTTACATAAGAGATGACATATGTCACTGTATTCAGGAAAGAAAAGCATGACTGAGAACCTTGCATAAGAGATGACATATGTAAGTGTTTTCAGGAAAGAAAGACATGACAGCTTGCTATGTCCAATGCTAAAACAACGGAACAAGAAATCAGCGCCAAAGAAGATTACAACAAGAAAGGTACAACAAAACGTTTGCAAGGCGAGAAAGGAGAATATTTATTGATAGATTAGCCAAGCAAGTAGAATTGCCAGCTAATAGTGGCTTAGTAAATATCTAAAAAGTACATTAAAACAATTAACGATTATATTCAAACTGTCAGGTAGTCGCATTAAAAGTAAGGATGTTACAATGCCTATATTTGATAGACAGCAGACGAACAAATTAATAGAACACTTCTAAAAAATCTCAAATATAATTAGTTCACACCAGCAAAATAAGTTTGACTACTGATTGATGTTCAACGACACAGCTATAAAATGCCATCATTCGTATGAGAAATACCCGGGTGCAAGTCACAAAAACATAGTTTTATCCATAGGTTATATTAATGTCCCGGACAACAGCCGGGGTGGGTATTTAAAAATAACTTTTTTTTTTAAAATGCGTCCCACATTGGGACGGGAATTTCAGTGAGTAAGTTTTGCCGCACCAGAACATCACACAGAGCTATAAACATTGGGTGACACGAAGTGCCACCATGCGGATGACTGACTGACTTTCTACCCCACCAGAACATCACACAGATTGATAAACATTGGGTGACACGATGTGCCACCTTGCGGATGACTGACTGACTTTCTACCCCACCAGAACATCACACAGAGTGATAAACATTGGGTGACACGATGTGCCACCATGCGGATGACTGACTGACTTTCTACCCCACTAGAACATCACACAGATTGAAAAACATTGGGTGACACGATGTGCCACCTTGCGGATGACTGACTGACTTTCTACCCCATCAGAACATCACACAGAGTGATAAACATTGGGTGACACGATGTGCCACCTTGCGGATGACTGACTGACTTTCTACCCCACCAGAACATCACACAGAGTGATAAATATTGGGTGACACGATGTGCCACCTTGCGGATGACTGACTGACTTTCTACCCCACTAGAACATCACACAGATTGATAAACATTGGGTGACACGATGTGCCACCTTGCGGATGACTGACTGACTTTCTACCCCACTAGAACATCACACAGAGTGATAAACATTGATGACACGATGTGCCACCTTGCGGATGACTGACTGACTGTCCACCCCACTAAAACATCACATAGAGCGATAAACATTGGGTGACACGATGTGCCACCATGCGGATGACTGACTGATTTTTTACCCCACTAGAACATCACATAGAGTGATAAACATTGGGTGACACGATGTGCCACCATGCGGATGAGGATCATGCATGGAAAGGTCCCAAAAACTCCTTTCAGCTGTCTTGGCAACAATTGTAGCCCAGCTATATCCAGGGAACCCCGGCAAAAGACAGGGTGGGGCTTTAAAAAACGAAAATCTGCATCCCACAAGGGGACAACTCTTCGATATTATTAAGAACATGTTGTTTATTAGATAAAGCGGCTAACATGACCGTATCTTTACTATGAAGCTCAAATACTTTCCTTTAATTTTTGTGTAAAAATGTTTTAACTATTAACTCCTTCTAAACTATAATCAGTAGACTGGTTAGTCTGTCACGTGCCATTAAAGCTACAATGTTTAATTTAAAAATCACATTGGCGGTGAGATTTCTTTGCATTTCATTTATTTAGGGCAACAATCAGTAATAAAAAAAAAAAGTTTCATGGAATTATATTATTTTGAAATATTTTTTTAAATGTCCAATACATTATTTCTTAGAAATTACATTTCGATGTTATTTACTTTGATACTTAAAGGGTCATGTTTCATGTGAAGATTTAGCAGACATATACGTCTGAATACGTCAGCTAAATGGGTACTTTATTGCGCACTGCAAGAAGACTTAGGCCCATTGGGTCTGATTTTTTTACGTTTCCCTACTCATAAATTAAAACAGCACAGTGATTCCCAGTTACAGACTTTGTTTTCATTGAAGCGCATGTCATTCTTTGTGATATTCAAATATCAGCGCGATGACACGGTTGCATGCGAGGAGACACGTGACAGCTTGGCACAGCATACAACGTTGATAAAGATTGTGCCGTCGAGATTATTGACCTCACGCTGAACTTGCGTTTGCTAAAAGCGATCGAGGCTGTACCAGTAAAATTCTGCTTTTCTATGTTACATAACCAGAAAAATCAGGTGATCGCTTTGAATTTAAAATGGTGATTGCGTGACTGATTTTGACTTTCCGGCGAGCGTATGGATGCACAGCAAGCTTACAATGTAGGTCATGAATTTCAGCAGGAAAAGGATTCCTATTGTGCTTCATTATATGTTTTTTAACTCTGTAGTAACGCACCAGACGAGATCCATCGAAATATGCCAGGCAATAAACTGTGGAATGTATAGTTTGTCCGCATTTTTTAACAGATAAATGACACGGAAATCAGGCAGGCAATCAATTCTCTAGCAAACAATAAGGCAAACATGCTCAAGGCAGCATATGGTGTAACCATAAACCGAGTGAACGATTTTTTTTTTTTTTAATGATATAGACAGAGAAGGCAATCCAAACTTTATGGAAGAAGAGAATAATCGTTAAAGTTCCAATGAAAGGCAATTTTACTGACTTTAACAGCTTGAGATGAATTACTTGGTTATCAATAATCTCAAACTGTTTGAACAAAAATTCCTTTGGAGAATTAAAAGGTAGTGAAAAAAATACTGAGGGAGGAACAAGCAGGTTTTCAACCTGAAAGAAGCTGATTGGTTCAAATATTTACCGGATACTTTTTTGAGAGGAATTATTTGAACAACAACCCATTTTTTAAAAATTTCATTGACTTCAGAAATGCTTATGATAGCCTATAAGAACACCATTACCGGGAAATTTAGAATGCCAGTGTATACCAATCAACAACAAAAAATGTTATTAAAGTAACATTGAAAGATTCAGAATGTGCAGTGAGAACAGACGATGGTTTAAGTGACCGATGTGAAGCCGAAACGGGAGGGAAACATGAATGTATTTGATCTCATCTGATATTTATGATAACCATTGACTGGGTGATGAAAAAATTATGGAGTTCCGCTTCTGGTATGGCGGCGCCAGCAACCATGAATAAATCAAGGTGAGAATGTGCGTACTGTATCGGTTTTCATCGCTTAAATCAAACCTCTTACCAGTTTAAACACATGACGGCAATGTATTCCACCGCTGGATGCCACAGGAAAGGTAATATTTGTGTTAGATGTTGTGTAATTATCAATTAATTGATTTTGTGTGAGTGTGTGTGTGTGTGTGTGTGTGTGTGTGTGTGTGTGTGTGTGTGTGTGCAACCCGCACCCTTATCAACATTGATGAACTATGAGCGAATATGACCAAATGTTTGTGCACCAGAATACAACCGACTTGGCGTGAGTTGGTTAAGGGCCTACGCTCCATTGGTGGATAGAAAAGCAGCAGCAGCAGCAGAAGAAGAAGAAGAAGAAGAAGAAGAAGAAGAAGAAGAAGAAGAAGAAGAAGAAGAAGAAGAAGAATAAGAAGAAGCAGAAGCAGAAGCAGAAGAAAAAGAAGAAGAAGCAGCAGAAGCAGAAGCAGAAGCAGAAGAAGAAGAAGTAGAAGAAGCAGCAGAAGCAGAAGCAGAAGAAGCAGCAGAAGCAGAAGCAGAAGAAGAAGAAAAAGCAGCAGCAGCAGCAGCAGCAGCAGCAGCAGCAGCAGCAGCAGCAGCAGCAGCAGCAGCAGCAGCAGCAGCAGCAGCAGCAGCAGCAGCAGCAGCAGCAGCAGCAGCAGCAGCAGCAGCAGCAGCAGCAGCAGCAGCAGCAGCAGCAGCAGCAGAAGAAGAAGAAGAAGAAGAAGAAGAAGAAGAAGAAGAAGAAGAAGAAGAAGAAGAAGAAGAAGAAGAAGAAGAAGAAGAAGAAGAAGAAGAAGAAGAAGAAGAAGAAGAAGAAGAAGAAGAAGAAGAAGAAAGAAGAAGAAGAAGAAGAAGAAGAAGAAGAAGAAGAAGAAGAAGAAGAAGAAGAAGAAGAAGAAGAAGAAGAAGAAGAAGAAGAAGAAGAAGAAGAAGAAGAAGAAGAAGAAGAAGAAGAAGAAGAAGAAGAAGAAGAAGAAGAAGAAGAAGAAGAAGAAGAAGAAGAAGAAGAGAAAGAAGAAGAAGAAGAAGAAGAAGAAGAAGAAGAAGAAGAAGAAGAAAGAAGAAGAAGAAGAAGAAGAAGAAGAAAGAAGAAGAAGAAGAAGAAGAAGAAGAAGAAGAAGAAGAAGAAGAAGAAGAAGAAGAAGAAGAAGAAGAAGAAGAAGAAGAAGAAGAAAGAAGCAGAAGAAGAAGCAGAAGAAGAAGAAAAGAAGAAGAAGAAGCAGAAGAAGAAGAAGAAGAAGAAGAGAAGAAGAAGAAGATGAAGAAGAAGAAGAAGAAGAAGAAGAAGAAGAAGAAAGAAGAAGAAGAAGAAGAAGAAAGAAGAAGAAGAAGCAGAAGAAGAAGAAGAAGAAGAAGCAGAAGAAGAAGAAGAAGAAGAAGAAGAAGAAGAAGAAGAAGAGAAGAAGAAGAAGAAGAAGAAGAATGAAGAAGAAGAAGAAGAAGAAGAAGAAAAGAAGAAGAAGAAGAAGAAGAAGAAGAAGAAGAAGAAGAAGAAGAAGAAGAAGATGAAGAAGAAGAAGAAGAAGAAGAAGAAGAAGAAGAAGAAGAATACACAAGGTTCAGAGAGATCCAGGGTGAAATGAGTCTCTGCTTCACTTGTAATGAACCTTGGTTTACACCGACTTTAACGTTTAGGGTTGACAACACAAACATCAAACGCCACTCGGCTCCTTTGTACATTCTGTCAGTTTATTCTGGTCCATTTATTTCAAATGTTCAAACATTATTTACACTTTATCACTCGCGACATATTCAAACATTAACCATTCTCGCGACATAAAGACGACATCTTCAAATACTACAACCGTCTTCACTGACTTCTCATGATCGACTGACCACGAGGCTAGCTCGGGCTTCCCCTCGCTTACTCCACCGGCCACAAGTATCTCGTGCCGTCACTTGTAGCACGGACTTTCTGCTTGCCACAATGTACTCGTGGAGACCATGCAAAGCAGGGTCATCACACTCTCCCCCCTTTTTAACAAAATGACACTTTATGGAACATCAAGTGTCATTTTCATTAAACCAGGTATAGTAAATCAATTTAATTGTATTCCCACTAGGAATTATGGTTCCTGATTATCCTCAATTACTGCCCTTTAAAACTGCCTTCAATATTTACTGCATGCTTTTCTTAGTACTGAGCTGGTGAAGAGTTTAAACCACCTTTGCACCTATTGCATCTGCAGTATTGTCTAGTCACTATATCTACTCTATCGGGTTTAAAGTGAAATGATGATAGTAATGATGATGATTGTCAGCTTTGAGATATTTACTACACAGAAAATTGGATTTAACCAATATTTCTACATCACTTTTCACAGGGTGTTTAACCCCAAGGACTCTTAGCCGATATGATAGTGGTGAGATATATTTATCATAGTGCTTCCGGTTTCCCAAAAGCCTCTATAACACCTTTTACAGGGTAATTACCCAACCCCAAGGAATCTACCACAGAAAACAAAAAATGCATGTTGAGATATTTTTTGATTTAGATTTTAAATTCTTGATAAAGTATCTTTGCTAGACTGACCAGTGAGTGATGTGGTCACCACCTTATAATTGTTCTCCTCATACCCCAGTGTTGTCTAATATCGGTTTTAAGATGGGCCAATCTCAGAGCCCGGATTAATTATTGGAGTTGAGTTTAGTTGAGTCAAGAATGGACATCATAGTGAGCTGGCCAGACCCTCAGAATTATTGGAATGACTCTCAACTGAAAGGACAAACATAAGTTAATCGGTCGGCTCTCGTAGAAAGAGGTACACAGTCAGGAGGAGACACTAGACAACAGTAACATCGAAGCTATATTTAAACATGCCGAGAAAAGAACCTGTCACCTCCACATGACGACAGCCCCTCCTTGCAAGGAATAAGACATATGACCAACAAGACATCCCTAAATGGTTCCCCTTTTGTGGGAATGATTTCATAGTTGTTTGTTTCCTCTGGGTAGAGTTTGAACAACAAGCCATCCCTAAACGGTTCCCCTTTTGTGGGAATGATTTCATAGTTGTTTGTTTCCTCTGGGTAGAGTTTGAACAACAAGCCATCCCTAAACGGTCCCCTTTTTGTGGGAATGATTTCTTAGTTGTTTGATTCCTCTGGGTAGAGTTTGAACTGGCGATCTAAGAGTCTGGTGAGACACGGCGCTGTCATGACTTGTAAGTGAGTACAGCGTTACAAAATTCCCAACAGGAGGTTATCTTTTCAACAACCAAATAAACTTCGGGAACTGCTAAACATTTGCCAGGCCTAATAATCAACATTAGCATTTGTTTGTCCTAGTGTCGCTACATAGCGATGTTTCCATGAAGATAAACGCAGCAAGAGATAGCGCCACTCAGACAGGGAACACATGCACAGTAATGCACCATATTTTTGTGTAACAAGATTAGCGGAATGGAAATTATTTTGCCGAATTAGGCAAGCTTTGTGATAAGGGAGATGTGTGGGCATATGTTTAATATTGTTCATAACTGTACGAGTATAATTATCAAACAAGATTCGCCGTAGTAGTAGCAGCAGTATCAGTAGTAGTAGTGGTGGTGGTGGTGGTAGTAGTGGTGGTAGTGGTGATAGTAATAATAGTAATGATAATAATAATGGTAGTAGTAGTAGTAGAAGTAGAAGTAGTATCAGTAGTAGTAGTAGTAGTAGTAGTAGTAGTAGTAGTAGTAGTAGTAGTAGTAGTAGTAGTAGTAGTAGTAGTAGTAGTAGTAATAGTATGGATGTGATGGTGGTGGTAGTAGTGGTGGTAGTGGTGATAGTAATAATAATAATGATAATAATAATGGTAGTAGTAGTAGCAGTAGAAGTAGTAGTAGTGGTGGTGGTGGTCGTAGTAGTAGTAGTAGTAGTAGTAGTAGTAGTAGTAGTAGTAGTAGTAGTAGTAGTAGTAGTAGTAGTAGTAGTAGTAGTAGTAGTAGTAGTAGTAGTAGTAGTAGTAGCAGTAGTAGTGGCAGTAGTAGCAGCAGTAGTAAAAGTCGTAGTAGTGTAAGAAGCAGCAGTAGTAGTAGTGTTTGTTGTAACAGATGTGTGTAGAAGTAGCAGAAGCAGTAGTAGTGTTTGTTGTAACAGATGTAGTGTAGCAGCAGCAGTAGTAGTGTTTGTTGTAACAGATGAAGTGTAGCAGCAGCAGCAGTGTTTGTTGCAATAGATGTAGTGTAGCAGCAGCAGTAGTTGTAGTGTTTGTTGTAACAGATGTAGTGTAGCAGTAGTAGTAGTAGTGTTTGTTGTTACAGATGTAGTTTAGCAGTAGTAGTAGTGTTTGTTGTAACAGAGGTAGTGTGGCAGCAGTAGTAGTAGTAGTGTTTGATGTAACGGATGTAGTGTAGCAGCAGCAGCAGCAGTAGTAGTGTTTGTTGTAACAGATGTAGTGTAGCAGCAGCAGCTGCTGCAGCAGTAATAGTAGTGTTTGTAATAACAGATGTAGTGTAGCAGCAGCAGTAATAGTAGTGTTTGTTGTAACAGATGTAGTGTAGCAGCAGCAGCAGTAATAGTAGTGTTTGTTGTAACAGATTTAGTGTAGCAGCAGCAGTAGTAGTAGTAGTGTTTGTTGTAACAGATGTAGTGTAGCAGAAGCAGTAGTAGTAGTGTTTGTTGTAACAGATATAGGGTAGCAGCAGCAGCAGCAGTAGTAGTGTTTGTTGTAACAGATATAGTGTAGCAGCAGCAGCAGTAATAGTAGTGTTTGTTGTAACAGATGTAGTGTAGCAGCAGCAGCAGCAGTAGTAGTGTTTGTTGTAACAGATGTAGTGTAGCAGCAGCAGCAGCCGCAGCAGTAATAGTAGTGTTTGTAGTAACCGATGTAGTGTAACAGCAGCAGTAATAGTAGTGTTTGTTGTAACAGATGTAGTGTAGCAGCAGAAGCAGTAGTAGTAGTGTTTATTGTAACAGATGTAGGGTAGCAGCAGCAGCAGCAGTAGTAGTGTTTGTTGTAACAGATATAGTGTAGCAGCAGCAGTAATAGTAGTGTTTGTTGTAACAGATGTAGTGTAGCAGCAATAGCAGTAGTAGTGGTGTTTGTTGTAACAGATGTAGTGTAGCAGTAGTAGTGTTTGTTGTAACAAATGTAGTGTGAAAGCAGTAGTAGTAGTAGTAGCAGCAGTAGTGTTTGTTGTAACAGAGGTAGTGTGGCAGCAGCAGCAGTAGTAGTAGTGTTTGATGTAACGGATGTAGTGTAGCAGCAGCAGCAGCAGTAGTAGTGTTTGTTGTAACAGATGTAGTGTAGCAGCAGCAGCTGCTGCAGCAGTAATAGTAGTGTTTGTAATAACAGATGTAGTGTAGCAGCAGCAGTAATAGTAGTGTTTGTTGTAACAGATGTAGTGTAGCAGCAGCAGCAGTAATAGTAGTGTTTGTTGTAACAGATTTAGTGTAGCAGCAGCAGTAGTAGTAGTAGTGTTTGTTGTAACAGATGTAGTGTAGCAGAAGCAGTAGTAGTAGTGTTTGTTGTAACAGATATAGGGTAGCAGCAGCAGCAGCAGTAGTAGTGTTTTTGTTGTAACAGATATAGTGTAGCAGCAGCAGCAGTAGTAATAGTAGTGTTTGTTGTAACAGATGTAGTGTAGCAGCAGCAGCAGCAGTAGTAGTGTTTGTTGTAACAGATGTAGTGTAGCAGCAGCAGCAGCCGCAGCAGTAATAGTAGTGTTTGTAGTAACCGATGTAGTGTAACAGCAGCAGTAATAGTAGTGTTTGTTGTAACAGATGTAGTGTAGCAGCAGAAGCAGTAGTAGTAGTGTTTATTGTAACAGATGTAGGGTAGCAGCAGCAGCAGCAGTAGTAGTGTTTGTTGTAACAGATATAGTGTAGCAGCAGCAGTAATAGTAGTGTTTGTTGTAACAGATGTAGTGTAGCAGCAATAGCAGTAGTAGTGGTGTTTGTTGTAACAGATGTAGTGTAGCAGTAGTAGTGTTTGTTGTAACAAATGTAGTGTGAAAGCAGTAGTAGTAGTAGTAGTAGCAGTAGTGTTTGTTGTAACAGATGTAGTGTAGCAGCAGTAGTAGTAGTGTTTGTTGTAACAGATGTAGTGTAAAAGCAGCAGCAGTAGTAGTAGAAGTGTTTGTTGTAACAGATGTATTGTAAAAGCAGCAGTAGTAATAGTAGTAGTGTTTGTTGTAACAGATGTAGGGTAAAAGCAGCAGCAGTAGTAGTAGTAGTGTTGGTTGTAACAGATGTAGTGTAAAATCAGCAGCAGTAGTAGTAGTAGTAGTAGTAGTAGTAGTAGTAGTAGTAGTAGTAGTAGTAGTAGTAGTAGTAGTAGTAGTAGTAGTAGTAGTAGTAGTAGTAGTAGTAGTAGTAGTAGTGTTTGTTGTAACAGATGTAGTGTAAAAGCAGCAGCAGTAGTAGTAGTGTTTGTTGTAACAGATGTATTGTAACAGCAGCAGTAGTAGTTGTGTTTGTTGTTACATATGTAGTCTAAAAGCAGCAGCAGTAGTAGTTGTAGTATTTTTTGTAACAGATGTAGTGTAGCAGCAGCAGCAGTAGTAGTAATTAGTGTTTGTTGTAACAGATGTTGTGTAAAAGCAGCAGCAGCAGTAGTAGTAGTGTTTGTTGTAACATATGTAGTGTAAAGGCAGCAGCAGCAGTAGTAGTAGTGTTTGTTGTAACAGATGTAGTGTAAAAGCAGCAGCAGTGATAGTAGTAGTGTTTTTGTAACAGATGTAGTGTAAAAGCAGCAGCAGCAGTATTAGTAGTGTTCGTTGTAACAGATGTAGTGTAAAAGCAGCAGCAGTAGTAGTAGTGTTGTTGTAACAGATGTAGTGTAGCAGCAGCAGTAGTGGTAGTAGTGTTTGTTGTAACAGATGTAGTGTAAAATGTAGCAGCAGTAGAAATAGTAATGTTTGTTGTAACAGATGTAGTATAGCAGCAGTAGTCGTACTGGCTACCTAATACCATATAAAAGCTACTTGTACATGTGTACGAACCACTAACTCAGAGGAGGAATTTTGAATCAGTCAAAACAGTGTCAATGATCCATTGACAGATATCAGGTAGAAGTAGAAGACAGCGTCAATGATCTATTGACAGCTGTCAGTTCTTCTATCCCTCCTGTCTAACTACTCATACTGTCTCTCTTTCTCTCTCAATCTTATATCCTTCCTGTCTAACAACTCTAGACTGTCTCTATATCTCTGTCCAATCTTTCATCTTTCCTGCCTAAATACTCGAGACTATCTTTAGTTATCTGTCCAGTTGTTCATCCTTCCTGCCTAAATACTCCAGCTTCTTACTTCTATATTAAAATTGTATACCCTGTCATCATCAAGTCCACTACCATCTGGAAAGAGCGATCAAGAAGCACCTTTTGCATGAAGCCCTGGGTAGAGCTAAAGTTCACAAACCGAAAAGAGGAGGTCTCGGATGGCGCAAGCTAAAGACACATTTGGATTGATAAATTTGAGCAAGGAGAGGAGTGGGTCAAAGTGTCTGAGCAAGTTTCAGACTTGTGTAGGGTTCTTATCACTTTAAGTCGTTAGTGCAGGGACTGGCCAGCTGGCGATGTAGAATCAGAAGTTCCACAAATGTTTCATAACAATTACCGCCCAAGTGATGTGATTATCTTTACAGATGGCTCTGTATTGAGGGGCAGACAGAGTGCATGGTGGGTTTTAAAGCAAAGGGTAATGGACGTCGCTTAGTGAAGCCAAGCCTAGCATATGATATCACAACATCTAGTTTTTGAATGGAAGTGGAGACAATCTCTGTTGCCTTCCGCTGGCTTGAGGATCATCATTACGTACATGCCCCGAACTTAACTGACTAACAGGGCATGTTGAGAAAGGTGAAGACAGGCATGATTCGTGCAGAGCGGCAAGCATCACTTCAGAATTCCTGTGTAGTCCACATCCTTTGGATATTTTCTCCACGCAATGTCGGTGTGTTATGAAGGGAGCACGCAGATAGACTGGCCGGCTTTGCGCCACTTGGTGGTGAATTGATGTATGACAAGCTAGATATTTTAAGGATCCTTTGGGAACGAATAAACAATGTGGAGGCGCAGAAGGATCATTACAATCTGAAAAGAATGGTGCTGCGAGGAGTGATCGTGGTATCTGGCGATGCTCAACACTCAGGGGAAAGATGATATACAATAAGACGGTTACTGGTGCCATCGGAGTTAGAACTCTTCGTTTGCTGCTGGAGATATGGACGCAGCACTTATGGGAGTGTCCTGAGTGCTGTGATGTCGATTTATAATACAATATTTAACATTCAAAAGGGCGATAATGCGTACCCCCATATGCCGATCTTCACAGCGTGTACCATGATGCCTGCTGAAACATTTTCGCTAATCGCTGTAAAGCGTTGTTGGTGTTCTCCTTTCGCTTTTAGAAAACTTTGCGGCCGTCAACGCTGATTTTAATTCGTTCTATACCCAAACGTAGGTCATAAATGACCCCGCCCCCCTCACCTTTCCTCCTTTCTCTAAGACAGATGTGTATGTAAGACGCACAGAGAGAAAGAGAGAGAGAGGGAGAGAGAGAGGGAGAGAGAGGAAGAGAGATAGGGAGAGAGAGGGTGAGAGAGAGGGTGAGAGAGAGGGAGAGAGTGAGAGAGAGAGGAAGAGAGAGTGAGAGGGAGACAGAGAGGGAGAGAGAGGGGGAGAGTGAGGGAGAGAGCGAGAGAGAGGAAGAGAGAGAGAAGGAGAGAGAGGGAGAGAGAGGGGGAGAGAGATAAGAAGAGAGAGAGGGGAAGAGAGAGGGATAAATAGAGAGGGAGAGGGAAAGTGAGAGAGAGAGGGAGAGAGAGGAGGAGAGAGGGAGAGAGGAAGCGAGAGAGGGGGAGAGAGAGGGAGAGAGAGAGAGAGAGAGAGAGAGAGAGAGAGAGAGAGAGAGAGAGGAAGAAAGAGCGATACTTTCGACACTGACAAAGAACAAACAGAGAACAAAACGATAGCAACCTGACCAAAACCTTGAAAAAGCAAACCTGTAAATGTCAACGGAACAAAATAATGCGCTAGGAAAAACATAATAACCTAAAGGAAAATGAACCAATTCAATTTATTTGGTATTGATAGTTAAAAATGCAGATTCCTCTAAAAAGTATAATTTGCTTCCTGTTCTAAATCTGAAAGCGGAAATTTTGAAATTAGAATAAAACTAGTCCCGTGAGGAGTGCACTTTGATTGCACGAGACAGACCGACAATCGGTAATCTTTAAAAAGTAAAGTTCCCTTTTCACGCCTTTCGGCGCATCGGGCATATGGACAGAGCGTCCCATATTTTTACAGACCATCAGCACTCTGTGGGTAATGTGGTCAGCATTACGCCGGCTGTCTTTACTTTCCCAGGACAGCCCATCCTGGTACCCATTTTGGGCTGGGTCGACCTAATCTTTACTGCAGTACAAACTGGTTTCGGAAAGTTTCCGATGATAAGTCAACTGTGGCGTGTCAATATTTGCAACATGAGGAGAAATGATGCTCCCACGAAATCCGTACTGGAGGGACAAGTTAAACGTCTTGTAATTGTCCATTGGGTTTGAGTGTACTATACTACATTTAGAGAGAGAAATTACTACAGTGTACTATACTACATTTACAGAGAGAAATTACTACAGTGTACTATACTATATTTACAGAGAGAAATTACTACAGTGTACTATACTATATTTAGAGAGAGAAATTACTACACAGTGTTTAATATAGAATTATTACCCTTTCTGTTTCTCCTTTCCATCTTTTACTTCTCTTTCTCACTCTGTTTCTTTCTCGTTTATCTTCTCTTTCCCTTTCTTTATCTCTGTCACACCCTCTCTCCAAGTCCTTTTTTCTCTTAAATATCTCTCCCTATTTCTCCTTTTTCTTCCCTCTCCTTTTTTTTCTCCCCATCTCTCTCTCTCTCTCTCTCTCTCTCTCTCTCTCTCTCTCTCTCTCTCTCTCTCTCTCTCTCTCTCTGCAATGTAAATGATATTTGAAATGAAAATACTACACTCACACAAATTACCAGAAAACCATTGTCTTGTGGCGTCATGTATCAACTATAAAATTATTTTTTTCTGTGTCCCCAGCCGGTTTCCCCCATGACAATTATATGGTTGAGCGAACAATTCAATTCATTCAGTATTTGCCGTGACCACTTTCAGTGAAGGGTCAGAAAACATTGCTGCTCTCTGAGCTCTCCGCTTTTTTTTTTTTTTTTTGGTTACTGGTCGGGCTGTCATTGAATCGTGTTATCCTTTGTGTTGTCAGTTTCCTATCGCTCGTTGTTTGTTATGGAGTCTTCTCGTTTGGTTTCCATCGAATCTGGCAGTTCTTGCTCTGCTCTCCGTTTCCTATGTTTGGATGCTCTGCTGTCATGGCGGGTTAGGGTAAGTTTGTTTGGCCGGTTGGTCCATTAATGGAGGTGATAACTGCTTGCCCTAAAAAGGACTGGCAGTTTGATGCCTGGGGCGGCACTGCGTCGGGTTATGTGTGGAATTTGGTGCTGCTTTGGTAGGTCTCTTCTGCCTTGTCTGTCTAGCGCTGCTCATGCATTGGGTTTCAGGTGGTTTGGTGCTGGCGTCGTTATTTCGGGCGTTATTTTCCGAGGTTTCGCTGCTTGCCGTGTTTTCGGCTGAGTTTTGGTGTCCGGTTCGGTGTTTCGGTCGGTTCGTGTGGGGACCGTGGTACTTCGTCTGCTGGCATGCTTGAGTTAAGCCTTCATATGGTGGATAGATCTCATTCACTATGACGCTTCTGGTAGCTTCTAGTTCGGAAGGGAGTGCCCTTGAGCGTTCAAAGGTCCGCAGTGTTTCCTCGTTAGTGAAAAGTAATGTATTTTCACCTCTGCTGCTGCCTGCGCTTCGATTCTGGCATCCCTTGCCCGTATGGCCTCTACCCTGTCTGCTTCTTTACGGTCTTTTTCTCTTGCGTCGATCATCTTCATTGTTGCTTGCAGCTCGTTGCTTAAATTGGCATTTTCTTCTTCAGCTTTAAGTAACTT
Source organism: Candidula unifasciata (assembly GCA_905116865.2). Lineage (NCBI taxonomy): Eukaryota > Metazoa > Mollusca > Gastropoda > Stylommatophora > Geomitridae > Candidula > Candidula unifasciata. The sequence goes on along the minus strand of CAJHNH020000791.1, from coordinate 60,688 downwards.
TGTCTCTGTTTCTGCTAGCGTTGGCTTGATCGAGGTGATTTCGTCATGAAGTTTCTGCTTGGTTTTTCTTATTTCTTTTATTTCGGTTTTCGTTTCTTTAGTTATCTGTCCCTTTATGATCCTAATGATGCTCACGACGGCCAGGATGTCAGCTTTAAACGTCGCCATGTCTGCGCATTCTGTTTCCCATCACTTCTGAGATTCGAGGGACGCCTGCATTATGCTTCGTAGATCTGTCAGCTCGTCTCTCTCTCTTGATCTCTCTGGGCTTTGGTGGCTGACTTTTCCTTCCGAAGTGCCTGGATCTCATTCTTTAGGACGGCGATTTCGTTTTCAAGTTTGGGGGTGACTGTTGTTCATACACTTTTGGGGTCTCGTGTCTCCTGCAGGAGTCTTGGTAGGGGATGTTTTTCCTGACGGCAGTGGTTGCGATCTCTCTGGCTTGCTGGAGATAGGGGCATCCTAGGTACCTAGCACTGTGTTGGCTGGAACAGTTGACACATTTCCTATTGGCGTTGGCTTTCCGGAAGTCTTGGTCTAGCTTCGTCAGGGGCAGTCATATTGAGCTAAGTTCTAAGTATGTAGTTGTGACTGTTGAAGCTATCGTAATAAAAATCGTGATTTTTCCTTTGATCTTATGCGCTCTATATTTACATCTGGGTCAGCCTAAAGAATCGGAGCACATAGCAGCTGTAACCACCAGGGCACAATCAAAACGTAATTCTATTTATTCCTCTCCAGAAAACCCTCTGCAGGTGAAATCAAGGTGGCACAAACCAAGGATACTACCTTAAAAGGTTGTTCTCATAAGCTACCAAAAGCTCACAATCATATGAAGAAAGGAGACTTTTACATGAAAGGTAAGAAGTTCAGATAGAGAGGGGAAGATAACTATCCAGAGTACTGCTGGCTTGTAGAGCCCAAACCCTTTACATGACAAACCCTTAATGAGCTATACCATTGCATGCAGTATACATATGGGAATTAGTGCCACAAAACAGCGGGTATCATGTCCTTACTATTGGCCGGGAATGACTGAAGATATCGTCTGCTTTGTTCAATCGTGCCTGGAGTGCCAAAAAGTTGCTCCTAAAGACCGTACCGTACCAGTAAGTTTGGGGGGAGAAAACTATAACTTATACACCATTTGACAAGTGGTTGTAGATCTGGTCGGGCCTCTTCCACTTATTAGGAAAACGAATGCCAGTATTCCCCCCCCCCCCCAAAAAAATATAAATATTAAGAGCGTGGCAGAGGCATTACTTGGTGTTTTTACTTGAAAAGGATCTCAGTGGCAGATCCTGACGGATAATGGGTCCCAGTTCCGGGGTAAGCTGATGAATGAGGTGCTTAAGTTTTTCAAATTTAGAGACGTTGGTACAAATCATATCGACCGCAAGCCAACGGCCAGGTTAAACGTTTTAATCGTACTTTGTTATCGCTCTTACGCCGCCTCATTCAGGATAACCCTGAGCGGTTGGACAAGTGCTTGTCTGAAGCTTTTTTCGCCGACCAAGAGGTACCACACGCATCTACGGGATTCACTCTAGCTACTTTGTTGTTTGCTCGACCTAGGACCTCTTGAGGTGTTCAGAAGAACGTGGACTGCTGAGAGCACAGACGAGCTCCCAAAACTACCTCCCAGTAAGTAGAGAAGTTGAAGAGGAAGTTGAAAGTAGGCTGGGATCTTGCTCGGTTAAATTTGATCCAGGCTCGTGAGAAGTATGCAGCCAGATTCAGCAAAGGATTAAAGAGAAAAGTCTTGAGGTTGGTGATGAAGTTCTATAACTAGTTCACTGCGGAAACTCCAAGCTAGAGATTTCGTGAGGTTGGTGACGAAGTTCTATAACTAGTTCACTGCGGAAACTCCAAGCTAGATATTTCGTGAGGTTGGTGAGGAAGTTCTATAACTAGTTCACTGCGGAAACTCCAAGCTAGAGATTTCGTAAGGTTGGTGATGAAGTTCTATAACGAGTTCACTGCGGAAACTCCAAGCTAGAGATTTCGTGAGGTTGGTGATGAAGTTCTATAACTAGTTCACTGCCGAAACTCCAAGCTAGAGATTTCGTGAGGTTGGTGATGAAGTTCTATAACTAGTTCACTGCCGAAACTCCAAGCTAGAGATTTCGTGAGGTTGGTGATGAAGTTCTATAACTAGTTCACTGCCGAAACTCCAAGCTAGAGATTTCGTGGCGAGAGCCATTTAGTGTTGAGGAGAAGGTATCCAGAACTAACTAAAGGATAAATGTAAAGGAAAAATCCAAGATCGATCACATAAACTTGCTTTGGAAGTATGTCGACCGAGAGACAAGTGACCAGGAGATCCTGTTAGCTATGGATGTAGCAAACGAACTTGACGGAGGTAAATCCACGGTGGTGGAATACCCTCTAAATCCCCAGTAGACCTTTGCTAATGTAGAGGTAAATCCTTAACTCACTGTCTCTGAAAAACAACAGTTTTAAAACGGTTTCGTGAGTACAGTTCACAGAGTAAGGAGGAACATGGCAAAATCTTGAAGGGACCAAGGGTGGAGAAAACTACATTCAACGTCAATTACCTTTTTGTGTTTAGTGGATCACATGGTAATAAAGAGGAGAGGAAAGTTATTTCAAACATCCAGAAAGGACTAAAGGTAGAGAATAGTTTAAACGATCCGGCGATTTTTTTCTGTTATGATTAGAGACGTTGTTGGCATAAAGGAACACTATACTAGGATTCATTGGGAGCCAGTGTTATTCTTTGGTCTGTTTAGCTTACCAAGGAATTACTTTCAGCAATGACCTAGCTGAGATGTGCACTGGTGGATTCTCTAGAGATCAACAGGTTCATTATCATGACTTCCCAAAGGATTTTATAATTGACGTTCTCTTATCCATGGAGTTTAGTGCAGACTATTCAAGTCGTCAACCAATGTCAAGTGGAAGTGTCTGACTGACGGCTGTAGTCAAAACAGCCATTAAATGGATCACCATGACGCATAGGAGTCTCCTAATCTTTGGTGAGATCGTGGCATGCTCTTATTGTCGGAGCCTCTATCGCTAAAAACCCAGGAACCCTGTGCGACAACAAGTTGAAAATCACTGTTGTGAAAAATCGTCCCCCCCCCCCCCTTTTTTTTTAAGATAGTCAGATGTGTGTGAGAGACAGAGAGAGAGAGAGAGAGAGAGAGAGAGAGAGAGAGAGGCAGAGAGAGAGAGAGGCAGAGAGAGAGAGAGAGAGAGAGAGAGAGAGAGAGAGAGAGAGAGAGAGAGAGAGAGAGAGAGAGAGGGAGAGATGGAGGGGAAAGAGCCATACCTTTGTAACTGACCAAGAACAGTAAGAGAACAAGACGAGAGCAGTCCGACCGAAATAAAAGTAAATCGGCAAACCTGTAAATGTCGACGGAGCAATCTAATGGGGGGGGGGGGGGGGGGCGTATTAACCTCATAACGGGAACGCGCATCAGAGATATGAGGCTTATATCCTATTTGTATCCACCAGTCGACTTCTATGGGTGATGTAATCAACATCCCGCCCGTTGCCTTGACTTCCCAGGTCTTCACCTGGTTCTCAGTTAATGTTGGCTCCATCTATCAGTAAAGATTATCTTTGGGAAAAAAAATATTCATGTTTCCACTTGTATCGCTGTCTACACACTGCTCACTTATTTTAAATTGTTTTTCTCTAGTAAGGTTCGATTAGCCAAAATACATACACAAAAAATAAATTGTGCAGTTTATTGCCTGGCGTATTTCGCTATATCCTGTCAGGTACATACAACGGTTACTGTAGATAAAAATGAAGCAAATAAATTAATCCTTTTAACTAAAATACAAAATCGACCTTGTCCAGAAATAACTGCCTGTTGTACTAGGGCAAAGGCATGTTGACTGTTCAAATGTGGACAGAACAAGTTTATTGTTCCAAATTCGGTTTTGTCTAGATGTATGCAGAAGGTTACGGTTGTCTTCCTATCGTATCGTAAAAAATCAAACAAAAAGTCCAAGCTTGGTCTTTTATTAGCCGCCTGAAGGCCTGCTTCATCAAAGACGGTTCCTTTGCTATCTTATTTGAAGTTCTCTTCCTTTGTGGTGAGCAATTACACCTGAGATTGTTCTTTTGTTGCTTAAGTTTGAAGTGGGTTTTAAGGGTCCTGGTTTATGTCTTTAGCTGGCTGTCCGCTGGCCGTTGCACTGTTCATCTGTGCAAGCACCGGGGCACTCCTCAGTCACACCACCGCGAAGCAAATAGTTCTGCAGATTGAGCCTTTGTTCGTGTTTATGGGGTCACTATAGAGAATTTTTTTTCCAATTTGTGTCAAAAATTTCACTTTTTCACTGTGTTCGTTTTTGTAAAGTTCGACATTCGTAGAAAAAATTACATACAAGATTTATGTCATTTGTAAACAATATAAATACAGAAAGCAAATGCTGTCACATACCAACTATCACCTCTGCTTAAACATCCAGATATAACCATGAAGACCAAAAGACAATTGATAAACACCATCTTCATTCCAACACTCTGCTACCAGTGCCAAACATGGACAATCAACAAGACCCATGAAAGAAAAATAGAAGCCTGTGAAATGAAATGTCTAAGAAAAGCAGCGAACAAGACCAGACTAGACAGGATAAAGAATATAGACATTAGAAACACTGTCAAAACTACGCCATGTTTAGACTACATAGAACATCAAAGAATTAAATGGTTTGGACATCTAACCAGGATGAAAAATGATCAAATAATATCACAAATTTTCAACCAAAGAAGCTCAGGATATAAGGCAAGAGGAAGACCAAGGAAACTGTGGATTGACGGGGTCTCCGAAACCTGCCAAAAGCATGGCCTCAGAACATCAGATGCTGCCCGCCTTGCTTATGACAGGAACTTGCATCTCCCCACAACGCTTAGCGGCATACGTGGAAGGAAAAAGTAAAGTAAAGTAAAGTAAGTAAACAATATAGCGCTGAAAAGGTGATACTAAAGACACCACCCCATGTATTTTTTAAGGATAAAATAAATTTTGTACCACAAAATAGCAATGTTTGACACCTAGCAACAGCTGTTTCCAAATATTATAATAGGGCATGTTTTTTTCATTTTTACCGCCGTCCAAATACTTTTTCATATCTCTAAATACGAAAGCATCTGCGAGCTTTGCCGACGATATGCGAAACTAACAAAATCATAGCCATACCAACATTTCATTGGCTCTATTATTTGGCAGCATTTGATTGGTCCCTATTAGACATTTCTTCAACGACGAATATTCTACGCATGCGCAGAGTGTATGTTTCCCCAATGTTTGTTGTTGTTGTGCTGATTCATTTCAATCGCATTTTGAAGTTCTGTTTTAATTAAAATTATTATACACGCTTTCATTATGACAAGAAAAGGAATTATGTTTGGACACAAACAGATAAATAAAAAGCCTAGAGGAATTCATGCAAGGAAACTTAGGGAATCTTCGAATTTGAGGTAATTTTCCTACTTCTGAAATTAAATTTACGATGTCGTTCTCACGTTTCGCTTTTATTTCGCTTCGATTGCCATTAAATTAATGCTATGCTGGTAATGTGATCGATGCTAATTTAATACTTCTTTCATTTTTGTGTTCTAGCTCTACTTTAGATGCTGAAACCAATGAGCCTACGGGTACTCAAGGTGCTGCTGAAACTGCAAACTCAGAAAGTTGTGGCAGAGCACAGCAGAAGTTTGAAGTATACAACAACAAGAATCTGACTGAGGAAACAAACAACTAACTATGAACTTTCATCCTACACAATTATTAACAACGTTTCTTCAGTTCCATTGTCTCTGCAGTGGACTGCAGAAATTGTAGATGTAATAATCGTCAACTGGTTACAAAAAAGACAAATGGTCTGGCCTCTCTTATACAAATTTTCTGTCCAGATTGTGAGTCACAGTGGTCAGACTGGAGATCACAAATGGACAAACAGTATGATATCAACTACAGGACAGTCATTGGTTGTTCAATTCTTTACTGTCATGAACATTACAAATCAAATGAATCAAACAAAATTTTATACATTAGCAAAAAATGTGAGCCTTGCAGCCAGGAAAGCAGCAGTGGAAGCGATGTGCCGAGCAACTTTTGTTGTTGCAAAAAGATCAGCAGCTACAGTTCACCAACCAGACAAAGCCACAAGTGACACTTGGTGCCCCATCATCACTGTTTCATACAATGGCACATGATAGAAACAAGGCCATTCGTCACACAATGGAGTCGGGGTTTGCCATCAATGATGATAGTGGTCTCGTTCTGGATACGCAGATCATCAGCAATTATTGTAAAATGTGTGCTAGTGCTCCAAAACTAGGCTCATCTGAGTTTCTAAACTGGATGGAAAGGCATAAATCTGAATGTCAAAAGAATGCAGATTGTTCTTCGAATGCCATGGGGATGATGGCGGCAAGAATGATATTTTCAAGATTGCCCAACATTTTTCTTACAAGTTGGCAGCATTATCTACCCGGTTGTGAAAAGGTTGACAGATCCAGATCTTCTTTTCACCCGTGTGCTACAATGAGCACTCAGAATGCCAATGAAAGCCTTAACCCACTGATTTGGCAGCGCTGTCTTAAAACAACATTTGCTTCGATGTCAGCAGTGGAGACAGCAACTTCCCTTACCACTCTGTCTTTCAACTGTGGTCCTATATGAATTATAATAGTATTTAACTAAATGAGACTGGAGTGGGGACTTACAAACAACATGTATGCTGCAAGAATCATGAAAAGAAAGTATTGTGATACGAGAAAACAAATGTTAAGTCTTTCGAAGTGGAAGAGAAGAAACCAGAAAAAACGGCGACTCGAGCTAGAACACCAGCATGAAGTAACAGAAGGCAAAAGCTATGTTGCTGGTGGATTTAATTGTTAAATTTATGTGACATTTTCTGTGGATATGATGCAGAATGCAACAGGCTAGGTAAGAACCCTTTCTTTCTTTATTAATTATATTTTATGTGACTTTTAAAGTTTAAAAGTCACTTTTCTCAAAACTCTATTTTTCTGTTTGTTGTGGGTGGGAAGTCCTTAAATCTCAGCTTATATAAAGACTAGAGACCCGAAATTTGGTGTGGATACTCCTAACACAACAGTTAAGGGTCTGGCATATTTAAAACAACAGTTTATTGAGCAATTGTTTTTAAAAATTAGATTAATATCTTAAAAAGCTACATTTTTGTATTTTTTTTACATAACTAAATTTTAATATTCAAAACAAAATAGTTATAAACATCTTTGAAGTAAATAAACTAGACCTGACCCTAGACATAGGTTCAAAGTTCATGAATCAATCATCTGTTTCTCAATACCTCTGTTTGTTTTTTAAATCTTAGTGTTCTAAGTACATGTTGTTTTTTCATTAAGATGGCGGCTGTTGCCATGGCAACCATGGTTTTTTTTTTAAACTTAAAGTGTACAAATGTATCATCATTCATGCCTACAAATGACCATTATAAAATAATTGGTCTAACATTGTAAATAAAATAAAAAAATTTCTTGAAGTGACCCCTTATGTCAGGTTACAATGGCTACTTTCTTCTGCTCGGACATTTTACAAGCCCGGTATTGTGCAGCTCTCTGAGAAAACTGCACAAACTGGAATGACTGCAAGTATTTTAAAGGATAGTCAAGATACTAGTGAAATAATCGTAACACCCAACAAAACGTACGTTAAAACGCCACAAAGACAAGACAATAGGAATCGTAACAGGTCACCAACATAGAAGGGGATAGACAGACACAACATTTATGAGACGAGACGAATTTGTAACATAATAAATTATCAAACATAAATGAATATTTCTGAAACACTGTCAGCCACGGGAAGAAATGGCCTTATGAGTTTTTGTGAAAGTGCACAAGAGTTGAGGCCAAAAACAGTTTGTGCAATATTAGATATTGCCAGAGACGCGACACTATCGGTTTACGGAGTGTTGTATAGGCGAGATTTGTGGCAATTAATATGACCACGGTGTGTGTGTGTGTGTGTGTGTGCGTGTGCGTGCCCGAGTGCGTTTGTGCTGTGTGAATTCGTGCCCGTGCACGTGTGTGTTTGCCTGCGTGCCGGCGAGTATTGGTGTTTGTCTGTGCGCGCGTTGGTGTGTTTGTGTGCGTGCGTGCGTCCGTGCACGTGTGTGTCCTGTGTGCGTGCGTGCGTGCGTGCCCATGCGCGTGTGTGTTTGCCTGCGTGCGGGCAAGTGTTGGTGTTTGTGCTCGCGTGGGTTTGTGTGCGTGCGTGTGTGGGTGTGCGTGCGTGAGTGTTTATCTCTCTGTGTGTGTGTGTGTGTGTGTGTGTGTGTGTGTGTGTGAAGAAACTACTCGTGTGTAGTCGATCGGGAAAGTGGATCTATACATCAGAAATATAAACGCAGTCACACAAGTGTCTTGTAAAGTGTAATCAAACAATAGACTTAGTTCATGAGGGCAGAGGACGTACATCCCCAAAATATACAGTGTGTGTAAACATCGAAATTACACGGTTCTGTACAAAGTATCATGACAAACATGGAACTGCTATATGACAGATGAAAGTGCAACCAATTCTAAGTGAACTGTATAATGAGATGAACTAAACATTGCATTGTGAGATGAGGTAACCATTCACTTTTTCTCCGAACAATCTAATCAGTTTCCAGCCATGCTGCAACATAAGCTGTGAGAAAACAAGAGGTATCTGAAAGATTGCCTTTCAAAACAGCCTGGGCCAGCAGCCGTGTTAGATATCAGGATTGTGTACAGCCGGGACTGGCAGCCGTGTGAGTAATGGGGATTTTGTACAGCTGGGACTTGCAGCCGAGTTATTATGAGTGTGTACAGCTGGAACTTGCAGCGATGTGAGTTCTAGTGATTGTGTACTGCTGTGATTTGCATCCATGTGAGTTACAGAGACTGTGTGCAGCAGGGACTTGCCGTGTGAGTACTAGGAACTGTCTATAGCCGGGACTTGCAGCCGTGCGTGCTCTAGGGATTGTGCACAGCCGGCACTTGCAGACGTGTTAGTTCTAGGCAATAAGTTCCGGCACAGTCCAGAAATGTGCGTATGCAGTAAATGCACATTAGCAGTTGCTAAGACACCAAAGCCAACAGCCGTCACCAGAAATGCAGTTTTTCGTTGATGCAAGTACTCAGTCATTTCGCCAACCCCCACATAAACCAACGACCTGTCATATAGAATACCACGACTCAACCGCTGCACATATGAAAGACATTCCGCATGAAAAAAAAAAAAAACACAGCTTGCAGTGCTGCACCAGGAACTAAACTCTGTAGCTAAGGCAGCGAAATAGTAGACTTCCCTTCCATGTGTGGAAACTGCATCAGCAAATCGCTGTCGGAAGCAAAAATAAATTTGAAGCTAAACATTCTGCCATTCCTAGTCCTCCATATTGGACCGGAGATCTCGTTGTATAACAGACCCATCAAGAGATGATTCTTGGTGTATCATAGAGCCATCAAAAGAAATGTGTTCGTGTATCATAGACACATACAGAAAAAAATTTGTCGCGTATCAAAAACCCATCAAGGCAAAATTATGGTGTATTATAGACATATCAAGGGAGGATTCTTGCATAGCATATACCCAGCCAGGGAAATTCTTGGACTATCCTATAACCATCAGGGGAAAATTCGTTGTGTATCATAGATCGCCAAGGAAAAATTCTTAGTGTATCATAAACCTAACACCCATACAAAACGGACAGTTGGATAACATCAAGATGGAAATGAAGAGAAGAAACATCAACTTATTAGGAATTAGTAAAATGTGATGGCCAGGAGCAGAGGAAAAGTATTCAGATCAGCACATAATTATTTACTCAGGTGGGAAGATATATAGTAAAGGTATTATTTTGGATCCAAAGAGCTCAAAAACTGTGAAAGGATTTAGGACAAAATTAGACAGGGTACTATTAGTAGACCGTTTGAAATCAACTTAGTACAGATTTATACCCCAACAGCAGATAGTTCAGAAAAAGCTATTGACTATTTTATGATGAGTTAGACATGGCTGTTGATTAATGCAAAAACTGTGAAGTAACAATGGTGCTTGGAGATTTCAACGCGTAAATAGGAAGTGAAAGTGTACGAAATAAAGGACGGGTGGCTATGACCTAGGAAAAAAAAATGTGAAAGGCGACAGATTAATAGCATGGGCTATGGGCTGAGTCGCACAGCATGATAGCAGGTAACACCTGGTTTAAACACCATCCTCGAAGATTGTGGACTTGGAAAAGTCCTGGCTATAATGTCCACAATCAGATTGATCACATTTTGATTTCAAGAAGATTCTTGAGCAGTTTAGTTGGAGCAAAGACGAACGAACGAACAAACTTTTTTTTTTCAAAGGGTTAGGAATTGGGCACACAGGCCCATCTAACATTCTGCCCTTCAAGGTCTCCCTCTATTCTTACATCATTTCATTCACACACCAAGTAATAAACATTATCAATGGAATCAAAATATTCAGTACAAGCACTGGAATGTGCACATTTCTAACTACAATAAACCATAGTGGTTGGTTGTAATAAATCTAGGGGAAAGAGCGCTATTTCTAAAATATTTTTCTTTATGTCTTCTATGGGGGCATGTAATCTGTGCTCAGATAATATCCGAACAGTTTTTGATTGTACCTATAGGGACTAGTGGTATTTTTTATCTGTTGTGGAAGACAATTCCACAGCTGAGCTGCGGAGTACGTCAAACTAGTTTTGTATAGGTCTATCCTAGGTTTAGGGATGTGTAAAATGATTAGGCGTTTATTGTTCCTTCCATTATATTCAAACAACGGCAATAAGTAACATGGGGCCTTTAGGGATAATATTTTGTGCGTAAATTTCCCCCTACTGAAATATAGACGTTCAAGAAGCGGTAGTAGCCTAAGACCTTTATATGTTACGGAACTCACTGTCCCATGATTATAACTTATTAAGCGAATGGCGCGATTTTGCAGTGAGGTGAGCCTCTTGATTACAGAATTGGAACAGTATTCCCATATTGTAGAGCAAAAGTCTATATATGTCTGGATGTGAGAAATATAGAATATCTTTTTGTGTTTTCATCAAGAAAGATTTTAATTTTTGCAAGCTGGTAAACCTTTTTAGCTGTTTGCTTCATACGTGCTTGTACATGTGAGTTGCAGGTTAGATTTGCATCAATGATCAACCCCAGTGCTTTGTGCTCAGTTACACTTTTCACTTGCGTCCTCCCAATGTAGAGTTGAGGCGTTTTCTATGAAATTAGACTACATAGTTTTTGTCTCGTTGTTATTAGTGTTTTAGTAATGTTTGTTTGCATACGGTTTGCACTGCTCCATTTGGCTACATTGATTAGTTCTTGTTGTAATGACGACTCTAGTACATTACTTGTTTGAGCATTTGCATAGATGGTACAGTCGCAGGACGACGTCAGACATAAAGGAAGATCTTTTATGTAAATACTAAATAACAGAGGAGATGAAACGAGCCTTGCGGCACCCCAGTATTTAAGGTAGTTGTTCGCGATTGGGATTTATTGCATGAGATTATTTGTTTTCTATTTAACAAAAAGGATTGTTTTAACTTTAACAGCCTAGGGTTACATTTCATTGTTTCTAATTTTCTATTCAGAATATTATGGTCTATCAGGGCAAAAGCTGAACGGTTCTGCCCCGAATCAAGTTAGGGAGTTTAAATATCTAGGAAATATGATCACAGAAGATGGTAGAATTGGCAGAGAAATAGAAACCGGATGCCAGAAAGCAAATGCACTTATATACCAATTGTCACCATTATTAAGACATCCAAGCATAACTATGAGTGCAAAGAGACAGATTATTAATATCATATTTAATCCGACATTAAGCTACCAGTGCCAAACATGGACACTATCTAAAGCCCATATACGCAAAATCACCACCTGCGAGATGAGTTGCCTGAGAAAAGCAGCCAACCCTACCATCCGAGATCGAATGAATAATGAAACTATCAGGCAAATTGTGGGAACGACACCTTGTACTCGATTCCTCGAGAAACAGCAGATATTTGGCCATCTTGTTAGAATGCCGCAAGATAAAATACCATCACAAGCAGAGGACGGCCGCGGAAAACATGGATCGACAACATTAAAGACACTCTATGCCTTCAAGGCATGACAATAGCCAGTGGTAGCCAACGTTCACTGGATCGCAAATTATTCCTCCCCACGGCGCATTACAGCAGAAGTGGTCTATGATGATGATGATGATGATGGTAGCAGCGAATGAAGGAGAACGGGACTAACTTGACCATATCTTCAATTTTCGATGGCCTCAAAAGGCTTAAAAGGACCCTAAAGAAAAGCACCCTAAAGAAAAGCACCCTAAAGAAGTGCCATTACGCACTTGACCGCGTCAACAGCATCACGACGATTGGAAGCCGGGAAACGTATGCTCTCGATTTCTCAGCACGTGCTCCACAAGACAAGAAGAAGTGCGTCTTCATTGATGAGTGTGGATTCAATCTTCACTTGCGGCGGACATAGGTTTGCTCGAGAAGAGAGACACGATCAAATATTACCCTGCCCACACTAAGAGGCCGCGTGGTGAAACTAATTGTGACGATGAACAAGCAAGCCATAGTTCACTCAAAGATCATTGATGATGGCACCTGAAATCGTTAAAAGTTCTGCACGTTTTTCGAAGCGCTTGTGAGGCGTAAAGGTAGCAGGGAGGAACTGAGCGGTGCATGGCTGATAATGAACAATGCCAGAATCCACAAAGCAGATGATCAACGAATAGACCTCGACTCTTTCTATCATCTAAAGTTCGTATCCAATTACACCTACATATTGAGCCCTACAGAAAACCTCTTCTCTAAGGTCAAGGCATCAGCGAAGCGCCTGCTGGGAAATTCAAGGCCCACTAGACACTAAGCAAGATCATTAAAGAAAACATTGGAACAGTAACAAATTACGTCCTTAATATGATGAACTTGACGATAACAGCAGCAGGACAGCCTTTCAGCTTGTAAAATGTGATTTCTTTGTCATTACTTTCTTTGTTAGGAAGTTTTCATTGCCGATAACAAACTGTGTACATTTACTATGAAAATTGTCTCATTTAATTTCAAAAGCGTCCAGTTTGGTACAAAAAACGTCCTGTATGATTTAAACAATGTCCAGTTTGATTTGAAAAACGTCCCATGTGATTAAAAAACATTCCAGTTTGAATTTAAGAACGTTCGAGGTGGTTTGAAAATCGTCCAGTGTGATCTAAAAAGTGTCCAGTTTAAAATATACACACACACACACACACACACACATATATATATATATATATATATATATATATATACAACCATTTGTGTGTGTGCGCGCACACACGTATATGCGTGCGTGTTTATACACATATGCGTGTGCGTGCGTATTATTATGTGTGAGTGTGTATGTGTGTTACGGAAGTTTAAATATTCCAACTTTTGGCTGACAGCTGCAATAATGCAGGTGGTAGGATTATATTTTCTGAACGCAGTCTACCGTTTTTAAACTTTAACCAGAAACCAATATACTGGAGACACAATCTGCGTGTTTCAAACTAGCCAGAAAACTAACACACAAAGAGACATAATCTGCGTGTTATAAACTTTAACTAGAAAACTAAAATAGAATAGACACAAATCTGCGAGTTTCAATCTTGAACCAGAAACAAAAACACTGGATCTGGGTTGAATAGCTAGTCGCACTAATATTTTATACACCAGACGAGTATTTAAACACACGACGATTGTGTACGTTGTGCAGAGGGCAAAATCCAGCCAGATATACACAATGCTGTTTGGCGTGAGTACCCAGTGCATTTTGCGATCGATTACGTTATCAATTATTCGCAGGAATCAAGCGAAGCACATTGTAATGCATCATTCTGAGTGGCCAGAAATATATTTACGTTCTGGCTGGTTCGAGCTGCCGATGCTTCTTTTCTGTGAGTCAATGCAGGGTCATGTGAGAGGTGACAGTATGAAGATTGCATTTTTTTTTTAAAGTCAGATTTTATTATATTTACACAGAAGTTGTAAAATTGTTTGAGCTTGGCAAATATTGATGGGTCTTTGAGAGTGGAGGTGAGAGATGTGATACTTTCGGAAGTCATCATTTCTTGTCGAAGGGAAATTTAGAATGATTTACACAAAGACACGAAATAATTATTATTTTTTATTTTCATTTCCCTTTAATACTTTCGTACTAAAGGACTCGCTAAACCTTGGTTAGTTTTGTTCAACATTATTAATATTTGCTGCTTTCTTGCTGGCAATTCATTCTATCCTTGTTGTATCTATCCCTGTTGCATCAACCCCTTTTGTTTCTATCCCTACTGTAACTGTCCCTGTTGCATCAATCCCTTTTATATATATCCCTATTGTAACTGTTCCTGTTGCATCAATCCCTTTTATATCTATCCCTATTGTAACTGTTCCTGTTGCATCAATCCTTTTTATATCTATCCCTATTGTAACTGTTCCTGTTGCATCAATCCCTATTATATCTATCCCTGTTGCATCAATCCCTTTTGTATCTATCCTTATTGTAACTGTTCCTGCTGCATCAATCCCTTTTGTATCTATCCCTATTGTAACTGTTCATGTCGCATCAATCCCTTTTGTATCTATCCCTATTGTAACTGTTCCTGTCGCATCAATCCCTTTTGTATCTATCCCTATTGTAACTGTGTTGCATCAATCATTTTTGTATCTATCCCTATTGTAACTGTCCCTGTTTTATCAATCCCTTTTTTATCTTTCCCTGTTGCATCTCACCCTGTTGTATCCATGCTGTATTTATCCCTGTTGTACTTATCCGTTTTGTAACCCCATATATCCCATATATTCGAACCAACGGTTTTAGCCACCGAAAGAGTAAACTCTGTAAGTGCCATCAAGTATCTACAGTAACTCTGTAAGTGCCAGCAAGTATCTACAGTAACTCTAAGAGCCAGCAAGTATCTACAGTTACTCTGTAAGTGCCAGCAAGTATCTACAGCAACTTTGTAAGTGCCAGCAAGTATCTACAGCAAAAGTGTAAGTGCCAGCAAGTATCTACAGTAACTCTGTAAGTGCCAGCAAGTATCTACAGCAACGCTGTAAGTGCCTGCAAGTATCTACAGAAACTCTGTTAGTGCCAGTGTAATGAAATATAGGCAGAAAGGGGTTAAACGAATAAATACATTTCAGAACACCATCAAGGCATACTAATCCATCACTGTGTGACATGACAGACATGGGTGATTAGAAAGCTGGCCTGGCCAGCGATACAGAACATCTGCACGGTGACCATAGTTGAATTGAGTGCGGTTATCTGAGTAATACCATGACATCTGACAGAAGGATGAAAACATACGACAGAGAGGGAGGTCGACGAGTACCCGTGAGCAACGCGATGAAGGTGTCTAACTGACGATACGTTTATCCAAACCTGACCACCAGAGACAGATGTCAGGGGGTGATTGAGAAGGCACGCCAGAAAGAGCGGGAAAGCGAGGGGAAGTGAGTAGCCAGGGGCAGAAGGGGGAGGAGAAAGTCAGTCAGGGCGGGCCGCTTGAGAGGACAGTTAGGACTGGTCCGCTTGAGAGACCAGTCAGGAAAACTAGAGCTGGACTTCGTTTAGAAGTTATATAGATTAAACTTGGAGTTTAGCTAAGAGAGTGATTAATGGACTCATAGAGAAACATAAGAATAGCCAGTAATAAGATAATGAAGTGCTCTTATAATATTGTTATTGAATGATTCATTCTGTTTGACTTGATAAGTTTATTAATAAATAAACTGCTGTATAATTGTTACATCACTGGCCTTGTTTTTGAGTACGATCGAAGAGAGCTACGAACTGTATCCATTCACCTTGGCCGAACTAGGCACATCTATTTCTTGGGGGATGTCAAGGCACGACTGTGCCACACAAGCAAGTATCTACAGCAACTCTGTTAGTGCCATCAAGTATCTGCAGTAACTCTGTAAATGCCAGCAAGTATCTACAGCAACTCTGTAAGTGCCAGCAAGTATCTACAGTAACTCTGTAAGTGCCAGCAAGTATCTACAGTAACTCTGTAAGTGTCAGCAAGTATCTACAGTAACTCGTTCTATCCTGAAGACGTATACTTTGAAAAAGATCTTGTGTGGGGTTAAACGGATTTAAATTTGTAACACCAGCAGACATGGTAAATTAACAACATATATGCGACTGAGAAAAGGACAAGTTAATGTGGAACAGGAAAAACTGTGAGTTAATACGCAGAACCATTTGTAACAGAAGAATCACTGAGTTAATTTAGAAATTATCTGTGACAGGAGAAAGTCAGAAAAGATAATTATGTTTAGACGGTGTATATGTGAAAAGATCCGTGACAGATATAAGTCAGACAAGATGATGTTTTTTTAGACATGGTAAGATACGCCAGGTTAAAGCATTCTAGGATGTTGTTTAGACATGGTAAGATACGCCTGATTAAAGCATTCTAAGATGTTGTTTAGACATGGTAAGATACGCCTGGTTAAAGCATTCTAGGATGTTAATAAAGAAAATATATTATGATGATATCCTAAAATGCCTCACAGCGCGAGGACAGGGAGAGACCTCTACAACATTTTCTTCTGTTCGCATCGTATATAGTACTCTTTAGCCTCTCATATTTCTGCGGTCCATGATCTGCGTGGTCGTCCTCTGGTCTTGTTGCCATTGAATCTGTATAACATTGCTCTCTGTTGTGCCCTGTCTGCTGCCAAATTTGTTGCACGGTCAAACCATTTGATCTGCTGTCTACCTTTAAAGTTCAGTATTGGTTCTGTCCCGACACTCATCTTAGTAACATCGTTGCTAAGTTGATCATTTCTCGTAGCACGTAAATATTTCATTTCTGTCGTGACTTTTTTCCTTGTCTTCTGAAGACAGTGCCCATGGCTGATATTGAAAGCACAGCGTTGGTAAGATTACTGTGTTGAACAGTGTTCTTTTAGTATTCATTTTCACATGCTTGCGTTTCACAATTGGTGCCATTTGGCTAAAATGTGATTATCTAAATTGCATCTTTGCTTGATTTCTTTTTTAATTCATCCGTCTTCTGAAAAGATGCTCTCTAGGTATGTAAAGTTCTTCACCTGCTTTCAGTGGTGTTTTCGAATTCTGATATTGGTGATGGTTCCTTTTATGGAGAGTGTCATCATCCTTTCCTATAGTTTTTTGTCTTCGTTAATCTTCATACTAAATTTATCGCATGGGCAATGGAGTTGTTGATATGTTCTTGTATACAGTAGTTCTACTGCTGTTGATGCTAAAATTGTCTGGTCATCGGCGGAACAAACAGAACAAAAACAAACGAAAAATTCTCCAGCGTTGTCCCATTCGCTGGTGTTAACTAATTTCCAAATTTGGTTGACGAAGGCGAGGAACAACAGCACAGGTAATAAGACATCCCATTGTCTCATTCCAGAACAACAACACAGGTAATAAGACATCCCCCTGTCTCATTCCAGAACAACAACACAGGTGATAAGACATACTCCTGTCTCATTCCAGAACCACAACACAGGTGATAACACATACCCCTGTCTCATTCCAGAGCAAAAACACAGGTGATAAGACACACCCCTGTCTCATTCCAGAACAACACAGGTGATAAGACATACCCCTGTCTCATTCCAGAACAACAACACAGGTGATAAGACACCTCCCTGTCTCATTCCAGAACAACAACACAGGTGATAAGACATACCCCTGTCTCATTCCAGAACAACACAGGTGATAAGACATACCCCTGTCTCATTCCAGAACAACAACAAAGGTCATAAGACATACCCCTGTCTCATTCCAGATCTAGCACAGAACATCTCTGGCATTCTTATGTTTGTTCTGACTGCACTGTTTACTTTCGTCATAATTTACATTACAGGGGGGTAGAAGGGGTGGGGGCTGAGTGGTCTAGAGGCATGGCGTCCGCCTCGAGTGCTAGAGGTCCAGGGTTCGAGCCCAGTAAAGGCAACGATTTTTTTACGTAAACGTATAGTAATTTCCCATGATCTCCGGGAAGTAAGATCGAATGCCTGTGTTTATTGTTGCACACGTGTAAAAAATCCATTGGTAGTTAGAAATCGAAAAGAATAGCCCTATGGCTACTACCTCGCCGACCCCACGGAGTTCGTGCACTGCGCTGAGATTCTTCAGACTCAGTCTTAAGTTAGAAGTAGAAGGGAGCCCTTATGGGTTACTACCCTTGTGACATGATGTTGATTCGCTGTTTAAACCTAAAACCTAAATCATTACATTACAGTTCGGCAGTAATGAATTAAAAACCTGTCTTTGTTTATCAGCTCCATACCACACAGAACTGTAACAGTTATTGTACCCCAGTTGCATTTATCAGTTCCTGGCTATAAAGAACTTTAACAATAGGGGTACCTCAATTGTCGTTAGTTCCACACCACTCAGAACTGTGACAGTTAGAGTACTCCAGCTGTGTTTCTCAGTTGAATACCACTTAAAACTGTAAAAGTTAGGGTACTCCAGATGTGTTTCTCAGTTAAATGCCACTTAAAACTGTAACAGTTAGGGTACTCCAGCTGTGTTTCTCAGTTAAATACCACTTAAAACTGTAACAGTTAGGGTACTCCAGATGTGTTTCTCAGTTGAATACCACTTAAAACTGTAACAGTTAGGGTACTCCAGATGTGTTTCTCAGTTAAATACCACTTAAAACTGTAACAGTTAGGGTACTCCAGATGTGTTTGTCAGTTCTATACCACATAGAACTGTAACAATCAGATTAACCCAGTTGTGTTGTTCAGTTCCATACAACTCACAACTGTTATAGTTAGAGTACTCCAGTAAAGTTCATCACTTCCATACAACTCACAACTGTTATAGTTAGAGTACTCCAGTTGTGATTATCAGTTCCATACTGTTGTATGCCGAACTGACTTTGCTGTTTAACTGTACCAGAGGTCAGAGGCGTGATCGCCTACGCTAGTCGTAAAGGTGCTAGATGATGATGATGATGACAGAGACAAGTGCAAAAGATCCACGCTGCTTGACGCGTGAGACAGAAGTTTCTTGAAATTAACGGCTAAAAGCGGTTTCCACGGGTATTGCGACCCAGGTGTGATAGGCCGCTGAACGTAAACCCCAGTCCACGTCATTTGCTTTCACTTTGTCTTACTGTAGAGTCATGTTGTTTGAGTCTAGTGGTTCAATAGACTGTGTTTTATTCTTGGAATTCCTGTGAACCTACTGGGATGATTGTGGTGTATTATGAGTTAGACTTTTAGGAATTATGGAAGTAATGTCTAGAATAAACTTGTGTCGGCCTCGGAAGGGTCGACAGTGGTGCGGCTATGTGACACGTGGTGACGGGTTTCTGTTTGGGCTCGAAAGGGGCTGGGGGATTTTGTATGTTAACTAACGTGTAGTTGTGATTTGTGTGGGCAGGAAGGGGGGTGGGGAGCTCATCGACAGGATGTTAGCGATACTTCAGTGAGTGCCTGGGATATCAGGCGGGAAGTCTGGAGTTTTCACCAAGATGTGCATCTATGTTGTAGAAAAGGAACCGCCGTGGAAATGTAACTGTACATCACATAGGTATATCTGCACTGTCAGGTGTGAGCTGCCAGTAGCAGGCACCTCGTGCATAGTTCGCTGGTGTGTTTGTCCACTTCTAGAGAGACTGCCGATGTGAGTTTATGGAAGGTAGTAGGAGACTTGACAGTAAGCCATCGATCGCCTATTCATGTTCGTTGCAGTTTGTCTGTCCAAGTGTACTTCATCATTAGTCAATTACACTCTGATTGAGGAGGACGGTGAGGCAGTCGGTCGAGTGTGTTAAGAAGTCGACTACCAGGAGGCATATGGACTATTGAGTCAGATTCCCGGGGTGTTCGGCCTACTCCATAAAGGGCCATTTGTTTTATTCTGACTGTGGCAGCTGTTTTATCCTCTTCAGAGCTTGAGTGGATATTGTTTATACCACTCTGTGTTCGTCCATGATAAAGAGACTGATCGGACTAGAAGAATCATTTTTGGCGTGGTGTATTATGTTAGCCTATTCGTAGACAATGTAGGTAGTTACTTAAGAACATGTTAGCTTGTTGTGTGTGCCTTGATGGTAGTGGTGCTCTTGTTTGGGGTCGTCTCTCCTTGTTCTCCTGTAGGAACATAACGGTTGTTTTGTCGTCTGAGGGCGCTCTGGTATGTGACTGGAGCAAGTCATACACACTGGGCGCTTGTTAGGATGCGTTGCCCTTAATAACGCATTTAACACATACCACACAGAACTGTAACAGTTTGGATACTCCAGTTGTGTTTATAACTTCCATACCACACAGAACTGTAACAGTATGTGTGATCCATTTGCATTTATCAGTTCCATGACATACAAAACTGTAACTATTAGGGTACTCTAGTAGTATTGATCAGTTCCTTACCATACAGAATTATAATAGTTAAGACACTCCAGATGTATTGATCAGTTCCTTACCATACAGAATTATAATAGTTAAGACACTCCAGATGTATTGATCAGTTCCTTACCATACAGAATTATAATAGTTAAGACACTCCAGATGTATTGATCAGTTCCTTACCATACAGAATTATAATAGTTAAGACACTCCAGATGTATTGATCAGTTCCTTACCATACAGAATTATAATAGTTAAGACACTCCAGATGTGTTTATCAGTTCCTTACCATACAGAATTATAATAGTTAAGACACTCCAGATGTATTGATCAGTTCCTTACCATACAGAATTATAATAGTTAAGACACTCCAGATGTATTGATCAGTTCCTTACCATACAGAATTATAATACTTAAGACACTCCAGATGTGTTTATCAGTTCCTTACCACATAAAAATGTAACAATTCAAACGCTATTTTAGTTTGTCATTGTCTTCGAAAGACCTGCTTTAGATGCCATTGTCGAAATTAATACAAAGCGGTCTGCTGCCTAATGGCCTGCAGTTAGGATCCAAACTAGCGCTCAGAATAATAAAGATTCCAACCTGACACTCAGAATAACGAAGATTCCAACCTGACACTTAGAATAACGAAGGTTCCAACCTCGCACTCAGAATAACGAAGATTTCAACCTCGCACTCAGAATAACGAAGATTCCGACCTGACACACAGAATACCGAAGATTCCAACCTGACACTCAGAATAACGAAGATTACAACCTGACACACAGAATAACGAAGATTCCAACCTGACACTCAGAATAAAGAAGATTCCAACCTGACACTCAGAATAACGAAGATTCCAACCTGACACTCTGAAGAAAATGATTCCAACCATGCACTCAGAATAATGAAGATTCCAAGCTGACACTCAGAATACCGAAGATTCTAACCTGGCACTCAGAATAAAGAAGATGGCTTGTAACGCCTAAGCCGTAAGCGCTGACCCCTGATTAGAAACCTAAAAAAAAAATTATTTAACACAGAAGACAAAAACACACACACAACAACACAAAATGAGCTTGCATCGTCAGCCTCAAGGCATGGTGTCCGCCTCGAGTGCTAGAGGTTTCGGGTTCAATTCCTGGTAAGGGCTGAGACTTTTTCACGTGGACTTGCACTTCTGGTAATTCCCCTGGTATCTGAGTAGTGAGATTGGACGCCCGTGTGCAATAATGCGCAGGTAAAACATCCCTTGGCAGTTGGAGATCGAAAAGAATAGCTTAACGGCGCTAGCCAGGCAAACATTTGGAGAAAAAAAATCGGTTCTTAATTTCTAACGTACCCCAAACACGAAATTCCCGTCGGAAATCCACAGCTGACCCGACAGTCCATAATTTCAAGGGGTGCATGTGTGCTGTTGTGTGGTGCTGTTTTTGAGTGTTCAATTCCCTAAACTTGGCTGTAGATAAATCGCGAGAAACTACAACCTGAAAACCCTAGAATTTATTGGGAATGTCTCCCGTGACGTGGTCGTGACGTCAGGAGTAAGTTATAAATTAAGTACCGAAAAATCTACCAAAAGTATTTTAGGATCCTCGTATGGTCTACGGAGTGTGTGCACTGTGCTAAGCTTCTTCGGACTCAGGCTTGAGTTAGAAACAAAGAAAGGAGCACTCATGTGCCCCATGATTTTGATCAGTTGTTCAAACCTCAAACATCATAGGGACTTGGGGCATCGTTAGTTGTTGACAATGTTCATTATACTGTGGAAGGGAAGTAAGAACTTATCAACTGTATCGTTATATATTCAGTGATATAAACTGTCCGTTAACTAACAACAAATGTCAGACACATAAAATAGATAATTCATATAAACAAACCGTGGTAATCTAGCAATGTTTTTGTAAAGTGGTGTCGAATCAAAACTTGTAATACTGGTGGTGGCGACGGGTGGGGACACTGAACGTTGAATCCAGTGTTCAGTTCTGTTGTTAAGTTACACTAAGTAAGCAAAGCTGCTTCTTGGAGAAGCTAAGAATGGCACATTAAACCAAACAGTACACAAATTTCACGTGCAGTCAGCTCAAATGTGGTCCTATTGCAACATCTCAAGATGTTTGTGACGGCACGCAAAATGACTTTTCAACAAAGAAATATTTCATGTGGATTGTATTTTATGGATTCAAAATAAAAGAAAGTCGTTAAAGGAAAGAAAAAGCATCAGTCAGAAATAATTAAAAGCGTAGAACGAGAACGCAAGAAGGATTTTTTAAAAAAGAGTTGTTCTGGCGCTGTCCAGTCCATTAGTAGACGCCATGATTGATCATAGACCTGGCTGCAGTGTCCTGTGTTTAATGTCTGCATCTGTTTCCACCGCCCTCTGGGAGAACAAGAATGTTGGCAAGGGTCTGTAATTTCATTGTTCCTTTGAGAGCTCTCCCGAAAACGTGAGGCACGCGAAGTCAAGAATATTATTTATTAATCAGGAATTCTGGTGAATACTATATTTACATGAATACATTGGCGATTTCTGCTAGTCAAAAATGGGGTGAAACGTGTGATTCTTGATCTGAACCAGTAAAATCATTGTAACTAAAAGTTCGTGGTATACAGATAGGTAATGAAGGAACAACCTTGAATATAGTAAATGTTTACGCTGCGGATAAATTAGTTTACAAATGCTAACACACCCGTGAGGCATGGGCAATGTCTGGTGGTGAAGAATGGGGTGAAACATGTGGTTCTTGCCATGGGCCAGTGGAGTCATAGTACACTAGAGGTTCAGGGTATACAGATAGATAATGGGAGAACAACCTGGAATATAGTAAATGTTTACGCTGCGGGCGACTCTTTTGTCACAAGAAAACACTGAGACTGGCTCAAAGAAGAAATCCCGGGTAATAGGCTTCTCATTTGTGGGGATTTCAGTGCGCTGTACGGATCATAGGACAGTACTGGGGAACACAGATAAGGAAATGCATTAGCGGAAGCTATGGTGGATGCAGATGTAATCTGTATAAACGACAGCAGACCAACTAGAATGGCAATGAGACCTGGTGATGCAGACACGGTCATTGATTTGGCGTTTGTTAACCAGTCAGCAGTGCTAGACTTAAAAAGGAGTGTCCTAGGCGATCATGGTAGTGACCATATGCCATGCACAGTCTTGATTTCTAAAGTTATCAAGATTAAGGCTGTCAGAACGCTCAAGACTTTTAAGTATGAGAGGGACAGTATCCTTCTCGAACGTCTCAGACTGAAAGTATGAAGCATAACTACCAGCTTTGCTTTTGTGCAGCCTCCATAGTGGACCCAAGACGTAGAACAGGCACGGAAAGCAAAGCGAACAGCAGTTAAGAAATTATAGAAGTTGCGAAAGGCACCGCACAGGTTAATAGAGGATATAGAATAGCTAGACATAGTTAAAAAGGAAAAGGTAGAAGAGTTCAAGCGGTGTAAAGCAGATGGAAAAAAAAAACAGATAACGGGAACATTTTATGAGCTAAATTGGAGGGGATAAATCACTGGGTTGGTTTTGGAAACTTCACAGACAAATGCAAAGTAAGGTTCGACCTGTCACAACAGGTATTCTATACCTGATGAGCCAATGACAACAGACAAAGGAAAAGGGAAAGCATTTTTAAAGAGATTTACAGCCGAAACTGATGATACTGATAAGGAGCTTAGCAATTCAGTTAGAGATCATCTGTATAATACAAAACACGATAACCATTATTAGGGTGGAGGGTATAAAATATACATTGCAAAAAGTAAAAGACACTGCGCCGGGCCAGACGGAGTCAGATTTGCCCATATAAAGAGTATGAGTGATGAAGACATGAAAAAGATGGGGTTTTTTTTTTTTACCTCGACCAGAGCATCAGATCACCTACAGTATACAAGGATTGGGTACATGGCTACACGATCCCACTTCCAAAACCAGACAACGATCATTCCAGACGCAGCGGTTTCAGGATTATCATTCTACAAAATACTTTTTGCAAGGTGCTAGAATTATATATTTTTGTAAAGGAAGAACTTCTGCCAAAACGATTGGGTAGATACCGGCCACGGATAGATACCTGGTCAAATGTCGCTAATTTTCATTTTTGATATTTTTGACGAGTTCCGGAACAGACAGGAGACGTGCAGAATGACAAGCATCACTTCGGAGGTCCCAATTAGCATCCTTTTATATTTTCTCCAGGTCATGCCACTGTGTTTGGAAAAGAGCAGGCAGATAGACTGGCCGGTACTGCATCGCTTGGTAGTAAACTGGTGTATGACAAGCTGGATATTTTGAGGGCTCGTTGGGAGCGACTGAACAGTGCGGAGGCACAGACAGATCATTACAGTCTGGGGAGAACGGTGCTGCCAGCAGTTATAGGGGGATCTGGCCGGCACACAACACTCAGGGAGACGGCGAGACGGATATGCAATCAGACAGTTATTTTTGCCATCTGTATTGGAACTCTTCGCTTGCTTCTAAAGATGGGAACGGATTGCTTATAGCGGTGTCCCTAGTGTGTGTGTGTGTGTGTGTGTGTGTGTGTGTGTGTGTGGGTGTGTATGTGTGTGTGTGTGTGAAGCCGGATTCTCTGCGTTGTATACTAGAAAAAAATACAGAACCCGCATAAAATACACTCGCTTGCTATTATTATAACTAGAACCTTAAGTAAGAAAACTGAAACACACACACACACACACAGACACACACACGCACACACAAGTGTTTCATTAAACGGTGTGAAAGTTACTGTATTGGCATTTTTGCTGCTTTTACCAACAGTGTAAAATCTCTTAACGGAGAGGGAGAGATGAGGGATAGAGAAATAAGACTGGAAAAATAGAGATGAGGAATAGAGAAAGAAGACTGGAAAAAGAGAGGAGGAAGAGAGAAAGTAGACTGGAAAAGAGAGATGAGATAGAGAGAAAGAAACTGATCACTTCGAATCTAATAGTTTTAAAAGCGCGACGGATTTTAAAGTGACAGACACTTCGAGTACAGTCGACTGTGAGTGCTGAATAAAAGATATAGATGGCCATTTCGAGATAGATGTGTGTGTGTTTGTGTGTGTGTGAAAGAGAGAGAGAGTTATGAGAGAAATAGATCATGAGAAATAGAGAGAAATGAGAGAAAGAGATCATGAGAAACAGAGATGAGAGAGACATGAGAGAAAGAGACATGAGAGAAAGAGACATGAGAGAAAGAGATCATGAGAAACAGAGAGAGAGAGAAATTGATCATGAGAAACAGAGAGAGAGATGAGAGAAAGAGAACGTGAGAAACACAGAGAGAGAGAGAGATTAGAGAAAGAGATCATGAGAAACAGAGAGAAATGAGAAAAGGAGATAATGAGAAACAGAAAGAAATGAGAGAAAGAGATCATGAGAAACAGAGATGAGAGAGACATGAGAGAAAGAGACATGAGAGAAAGAGACATGAGAGAAAGAGATCATGAGAAACAGAGAGAGAGAGAAATTGATCATGAGAAACAGAGAGAGAGATGAGAGAAAGAGAACGTGAGAAACAGAGAGAGAGAGAGATTAGAGAAAGAGATCATGAGAAACAGAGAGAAATGAGAAAAGGAGATCATGAGAAACAGAGAGAGAGAAAGAGATCGTGAGAAACAGAGATGAGAGAAAGAGATCATGAGAAACAGAGAGAAAGAGACAGAAAGAGATCATGAGAAACAGAGAGAGAGAGATGAGAGAAAGAGATCATGAGAAACAGAGAGAGAAAGAGCGAGAGATGAGAGAAAGAGATCATAAGAAACAGAGATAGAGAGAGAGAGAGAGAGAGAGAGAGAGAGAGAGAGAGAGAGAGATATGAGAGAAAGAGATCATGAGAAACAGACAGAGAAAGAGGAGGAGGCGTTTCTAGTGCTTCTGATGAAAGAACAGCGCCTAAATTATTCATTACTTAACACGGAAGACAAACGTTTCCCATTGTGGTAAGCCACGGTGTGTTGTCTCCCCTTGTAGAATCCATGACCCAGAATCCTGTTCGGTAATTTTTATGGTTACTGCAGAGATGTCAAATTCCATCACTGTGAATCAATCGTACATTTTTCGTTATTTGAAGCCCTACTCTAGCTTTTGCCAGGGGCCGCAATATAGCCTGGCCATAAATATGGCCTAAAGGCTGAACGCGGTTTCTGGAACCTCTCCAAGGTGATCCTTATTCACATGGTGGCTTTCTGTGTCATCGGGTGTTTATCGCTTATGTGATGTCCTGGTGGGGCAGAAAGTCAGTCAGTCAGTCATTTCCTCATCATCATTCCATAAACCAGTCATCTCCTTGTGAGATGCAATTTTTCGTTATTTGAAGCCCTTCTCTGGCTCTTGCCAGGGGCCGCAATATAGTCTGACCATAAATATGGTTTAATGACTGAACGCGGTTTCCGGGACCTCTCCACAGTGATCCTCGTCCACATGGTGGCACTTTGTGACATCGGGTGTTTATCGCTTGTGTCATGTCCTAGTGGGGTAAAAATCTACTACTTCTACTAATTTCGTCATCGGCGACAGAATTCCCAACTGGCAGGCCGGTGGGTCGGGACAGTATTTGAGTATGTTTTGATCAAATGAACACAGCAAGAGTCCTTTTGAGGACTATTTGGTGGCGAGCAATGTTTAACTATTTGATCTTTCACCTAGTCACAGTTATAACATAAAGCTCCCCATTTGGGGATGCAAGGTAAGCGTGACGATTTTTAAAAAAAAAACGGACGAGAGGATATCGAATGTTAGTAGAAATGGCGAAGATATGACAAAGATGCTAAGTGAACGTATGAAACTAACTAATATACAGTATGTTCTCCAATCGGAATTTATAATCTGTGTAAATCAACACTAATTACTGGCGTCAAAATGGGGCTAAAAGACTGATTTTTGGGGCCTATACAGAATGCCTAAAAAAAAAAAAAAAAAAACAGAGAGACAAAAACTGCATCCATAAATGTTTTGAAATGTCGTAGACCCCAGGGCAGAACAAGAAGATGGTGAAAAGATAATTTTCAGACAGACCTATAAACACTTGGAGTCACCAACTGGAAAGCAATCAGAGAGATGAATGGAGGCGGGTGATATCTGCAGCTTGGTACCTCAAGGGCTCCGAATGCTGAAGAGCAAGAAGAAGACTGTCTTGTTGGTTATACTGTTTTAAATCTACAGGTTATAAAAATATCATGCCCAGGAAGATATGGCAGAGGTGAACAAAACAATGGACATATCCACAGATATTACAAACATGCAGGTCGTCATCAACGTGTGTTCTTCTTCTTCTTCTTCTTCTTCTTCTTCTTCTTCTTCTTCTTCTTCTTCTTCTTCTTCTTCTTCTTCTTCTTCTTCTTCTTCTTCTTCTTCTTCTTCTTCTTCTTCTTCTTCTTCTTCTTCTTCTTCTCTTGTACCTCATCAAAGTGTCGGGGGGAGATGTAATGTTCGTTGATGAGCTCTGTCAAGAGCACTATTGAGACTGATGTTCATCTCTGTAAGGCTGTTCCTAATGCCATCACTCCATCTTTTCCGAGGTCTTCCACTCGCTATATGCCCGTTGTAACGTTTTAGTGTGGCTCTCTGTAGCAAATAGTACCAGGGCATTCTTGTTATGTGTCCAAACCACTTCATTTGTTGTTCTTTGATGACCTGTAAGACTGGCTTTATTCCTAGCATTCGTCTGATTTCATGATTTCGTATTCTGTCTTTCCTTGAAACTCCTGCAGCTCTTCTAAGGCATTTCATCTCTGTTGTCACAATTTTACGTTCATTAGAGGGTGTAAATGTCCCCGTTTGGCATTGATAGCATAGTGTTGGCCAAAACATAGTTCTGATAAGATTCACTTTAGTACTCCGAGGTATCTGCTTGTGTGTCAACAGGGGAGATAGTTGCACCATTACTTCTTCGCGTTCACCAGCTGTAAACTCTAGCGGAAAGTTATTATTGTTCGTCCACTTCTGGACTGCATTCTGTTCCAGAACTTGAGTTTTGCGTGTCCATTTGTTTGAAAGATCTGACTAATTTGTTTGCAGACTGCTCGTTCCTTGCCCCTCAGGCAAATGCAGTCTGACTTTGATGGAAGCTCCCAATTAGTCGACTCTTACGACGCACTTTTGGGTGAGCATTGGGTCTATTCGTGTTTTTCCTATAACAGGACCCTGGAAGCCCCACGGGTAACCATGTGTTCTAAATCAGCTCATCTCACATTGGAATACAAGTTACTTGCCACGACTTGTTTGGTTGGCCAGCCTATCCGCCATATTGTATCAGAAGTATTAAAATACTGAAAGTGGTGGGGCGCGGATAAGCGAGTTAAAAAAAAAAAAACAACCAGTGATAACTGAGAGACAAGTTGGTGGTTAACGAGAGCTTAATTCCAGCCAAGTCTCTGTATCAACTGATCAAGGACAGTGACTAACGAACAAGTCTCGTCACTGAGGACTGCGGAGCTGCGTTTACGAACAAAATTGTTGGTGTTTCACAGACCCACCAAGGGAAGATTATTTCGGCTCACCTTTAAATAACGGTCCCAAATGGTCTACGCAGAAAGTAAACCCAAACAGAGCCTCACTAATATTTAAAATTCGCATTTCTTCTGCGGCGAATCAACCGTGTGAAAAGTAGGATTAACTGCGCTCGACATTTTCGCGAAACGCAACAGATTTTTGACGGCGATTAAACAGCGGCAATACTAGGATTAACTGCGGACGAAAAAAATTAGCGACACGCGAAAATACTCCCGATAGCGCTATCCTACGGCAGGGCCTGAGTTATATGTAAGTTGCGAACCGCTTTTCGCCGACTATAGTGCCACCTCCGAGAGTATCCCCGCGCCACTACTCGAGGCGCGAAAGGAGCTAAACTAGATGGCTAGGACTCACAAGCAGCAGCTACCGCAGCTCCTGCAGCTTCCTCCAATGTATTTGCTCGTAAGTCCCAGCCATCTAGTCTAGCCTCTTCCGCGCCGCGCGTAGCGGTGCGGGGGATACTCTCGGAGGTGTCACTATAGTCGCCGAAAAAAAAGTCTACAATTTACAGGAACTACTGCTTTTGTCAGAAGTACCAGCGTGCTCGCATTCGCCACGGTCAAGGGGTGGTCAGGATAGTGGAGCGCCATCGTGGCGGCTGCTGGTTTGAAGTTGTCCCGAGGCGACATGCGCGTACATTAAACCGCGCATTACTGATCATGTCTCGCCCGGAATGAGAATCGCGGACAAGCTGTGCTGAGTTGCGATGGCGGACAGCGAGAAAGAACAGATATTCGCGCACTATTTGCAACTTGTGTGCCACAATTTTCACATATAAAGGATTTAATTTTCGGTAAGTAGTAGACTTTGCCCTTTTCCTTACACTTTTCGTTCATTATTTTTTTCCGAGCTACAACCTTTAAATGTTTGTAGGGCAGGATGTAATAAGGCTCTGTTTGGGTTTACTTTTTGCGTAGATCATTTGGGGCCGTGATTTAAAGGAGAGCCATTATTTTTTATCATAGATACATCAAGGGAAATTTCTTGGTGTATAACAAGAACACAACGGAAGGTTCTTAGTCTATCATTGATTCATAACAAGAGAATTCTTTTTTTTTTTTTTTTATCAGAGATCCATCAAGGGAAGATTCTTTCAGTATTATATATACTTAAGGAAAATTCTTTGTGGATCATAGAACCATAAACTAGAGAATGTAGATGTAGTATAGACCCACCATTGGAGTATTCTTGATGTATCATAGGCCCATAAATTGGAGATTGTAGATGTAGTATAGACCCACCATTGGAATATTCTTGATGTATCATAGGCTCATAAATTGGAGATTGTAGATGTAGTATAGACCCACCATTGGAATATTCTTGATGTATCATAGGCTCATAAATTGGAGATTGTAGATGTAGTATAGACCCACCATTGGAATATTCTTGATGTATCATAGGCTCATAAATTGGAGATTGTAGATGTAGTATAGACCCACCATTGGAGTATTCTTGATGTATCATAGGCCCATAAATTGGAGAATGTAGATGTAGTATAGACCCACCATTGGAATATTCTTGATGTATCATAGGCTCATAAATTGGAGAATGTAGATGTAGTATAAATCCACCATTGCAATATTCTTGGTGTATCATAGGCTCATAAACTGGAGATTGTAGATGTAGTATAGACCCACCATTGGAATATTCTTGGAGTATCATAGGTTCATAAATTGGAGAATGTAGATGTAGTATAGACCCACCATTGCAATATTCTTGATGTATCATAGGCTCATAAACTGGAGATTGTAGATGTAGTATAGACCCACCATTGGAATATTCTTGGTGTATCATAGGCTCATAAACTGGAGATTGTAGATGTATTATAGACCCACCATTGCAATATTCTTGGTGTATCATAGACTCATAAACTGGAGATTGTATATGTAGTATAGACCCACTATTGCAATATTCTTGGTTTATCATAGGCTCATAAACTGGAGAATGTAGATGTAGTATAGACCCACCATTGGAATATTCTTGATGTATCATAGGCCCATAAATTGGAGAATGTAGATGTATTATAGACCCACCATTCCAATATTCTTGATGTATCATAGGCTCCTAAACTGGAGATTGTAGATGTAGTATAGACCCACCATTGCAATATTCTTGATGTATCATAGGCTCATAAACTGGAGATTGTAGATGTAGTATAGACCCACCATTGCAATATTCTTGGTGTATCATAGGCTCATAAACTGGAGATTGTAGATGTAGTATAGACCCACCATTGCAATATTCTTGGTGTATCATAGGCTCATAAACTGGAGAATGTAGATGTAGTATAGACCCACCATTGGAATATTCTTGATGTATCATAGGCATATAAATTGGAGAATGTAGATGTATTATAGACCCGCCATTGCAATATTCTTGATGTATCATAGGCTCATAAACTGGAGATTGTAGATATAGTATAGACCCACCATTGCAATATTCTTGGTGTATCATAGGCTCATAAACTGGAGATTGTAGATGTAGTATAGACCCACCATTGCAATATTCTTGGTGTATAACTTATACATAAAGGAAAGATTCTTGGTAAATGATATAACTCTGAAGGGAAGATATTTGTTGTATCACAGACCTATAAATTGGACATTCTTGGTGTATCACAGACCTATAAATTTGACATTCTTGGTGTATCACAGACCTATAAATTGGACATTCTTAGTGTACCACATACCTTTAAATTGGACGTTTTTGTTGTATCACAAACTTATAAATTGGACATTCTTGGTGTATCACAGACCCATCAAGGGACTATTCTTGGAGTATTATGGAAACGTCAAAAAAAAATTGTCCAGTTTTTCACGAACTGAATATAGGGGAGGAGTGGCTGATAAACAGCGACTCGTAAACTAAAATATTTGGGGCCAAACCACAGGATGTTTTAGGAAATATGTCACTGTTGATTTGAATTCTAGTTTAAGAGGCAGAGAAAGAACATTGTGATGGTTGACACAAGATATCGAGGATACCCTGAGCATGAAGTTCCACGAGGCAGAAAGGAAAAGGAAACGAACGAATGTTCGAGATGCCAGGGTAGAAGCAACGTTCAGTAAAGGACCTGCTACATGCTGACCAACACTTTAAAGATGACGATATTATTCTAACGAGCGCTCACACACACACACACACACACACGCACGCACACGCGCGCGCGCGCACACACACACAACGAATCAAACGTGTCTGGCAGTCTCCGTGTGCATGGCAAGCGATTATCTAGAATTCAGATCATGTTAAAGAAGACGCTCTCTTCGTATTCCGTTTCAATCAAAATGTCTAAGCCAGTTTTTTTTTTTTAGTCAGCTGATGTAAAACATCTCTGGAGATGTTTGACGAAAACATAGATGAAGGTGATGCTGTAGTTTACACGGATGGGTCAGTAATTAGGGGCAAACGAAGTGCATGGGCTTTACGGTAAGCTCAAGTGGGAAAACCATCAAGGAGATGAATGGCGCCTTTGCAGTTACAACTAGTATCCTTAAATTAGAAATTATGCCTGTAACAATGGCTTTAGCATCGCTTGGTATTCAAAACTTCACACACGTTTGCATTCTTAGTGACTCAAAGATATGCTTAAAAAAAAAGGCAAGAATGGATTGAAACACTAAGCACTTCACGAATATCTGCCCTAACCTTCATCTATGTGCCAGGCAATGCAGGTGTTCAAGGAAACGAGCGTGCAGACTATTTTGCTGACAATGCAATTGCTATGGCTGGCCCAGTACTAGACAGAAGTGATGTTATCAATGCCATGCGCTCAATTACCATACCGAGAAGCACGCTAAAGGACATGACTCCGTATCCCTGTCTAGACTGATGGACATAGGGGTGCAGTCTGGAGCTGCAAGAAATGAACATTTCACTAAAAGGACAAGACGTTTCATTAACCAACACAGAACAGGCGTCATTGGTCGTTTTACACTTGTGGAGCTTTTGAGGAGGAGATCGGAGCAACTATGAATCTGTGATGATAATCCTTTCTAATCGCTAATCACTAGTCGCTGGAGATAATACCACCCGCTGATTTAGTAACGATCGTCGTCCAATTTGTCAACACTTGGCCAGAAAATTAAAGATCCAAGATGTCTGTGCAATGGCCAGTCCCGGAACAGTTGTGAGAGGTCAGAATATGAAACGAGACATCACATATAATATCTGTCCATTTGTTTTCTTTATTATATTGGCTACTGGTGTTTAAACATTGGGTGCTAGCTATATAGTACGCATAACTTCAGTCAGCTGAAAGTATTGGTCTTCAGAAAGATATCTTTGTCTTTAGAAAATCAATCTTCAGAAAGATATCTTTGTCTTTAGAAAATCAATCCTTAGAAAAATATCATGTGCTTGTTGTTATTTGTTGAACTGCTCTTGACAAGGTCTGGTCTCAGTGTGCTTTCTTTCTGTTTTCATATCATGGCGCAGTTGTTCCAGATCGCAATTCCATAATAGTTTATATCGTTTACGCGCACCTCTTGGTACTGCTTCTAGGGCTGCATGCAGTATGCATTTGCTGAACTCTTTGACCACATGTTCTGCATCGTTATCTGTGTTCAGAATTTCTAGCAGAAGTTTTGAGCGATGTTGATACAAATTCTAGTCTACCTTCCAATAATTCCATCTTGGCGGAGTGCTGCTCTCGCATTCACATTGGTTTTCCATTATTCAAAAGACTGGCCTGTGATCACTGCATCCTAGTTATTTCCAACAGCTCCAGTAACATTCAGTTCCCAGGTCCGGTGAGTGAAAGGACAGTTCTGGTGTCCAGGTAGTATGCGATGAAGGTTGGTGGGTCGGTTGGCTTATTAATGAGGATGAATCTGTTCTCATCCTGTAAGTCCGCCAGTTTCTCTCTGATTCATGTGACCATAGCCTCGACTTTAGGAGTGGTTATTAATATATCCATAAATGATCAGTCTTTCATTTGCTATTACTGTATCCAGTGCTTGAGGGCGATACATTAAGTCGTCTTCTAGGAGATGATGTCCTAATTTACAGCTTACACGCACCACATCGTTCAGACGCCAACACACTGACTTCTCCCACATTCATCGACCAGAGTTCGGTGTCTTCACTTCCACATCGCTGCATAGATGTATCTGGTCATTACCACAGACTTCACACAGACTGGCCTGGCTGGACTTGGCTTTGATGGATGTTGTCGTCTGGTCTTCCTCTCGCAACAATCAGTCTTACTTGGTCATTCTCCCGAAAACTCTCATGTCGTCTCGCTCTGACGGTCAACACATACTAACACATACTAATCTTGACCAGACTAGGGTCTGAACATATCCCAGTATTCGTTCCACGTGGCAACACGTGGTTGTTCTTGAGTTCCACGTGGCGACCTGTGGTCATTCGTCGTGGTCGTCCCCTATCTTAAAAACCTCGGTTAATCCGACTATCTGGCTTCTCTCGGTATTATTGTTGCTTTAGGCTTTCCCCCCAACCTGACTAATCAGGTAGAAAATATCCCCCATTACAGGAGATCGCTCGGACAGTAATAGTTGATCAGTTGTAGATCTGCGTTTACTGTCTTTAGCTGAAGAGTTTGGTACTTAGCACCCTCCAAGTATGTTTCAATTTGGCACGCAAGGATATTATCTTTGACCAGAGTAAGAATTTCACCTTTTTCCTGTCTTTTCACTGGTAGCCTCTGATCTTGAAGATCATGTCTTCTTTCAAGTAGATCTCTTGAAAGCAGCATACGTGTTTACTGCTCTTCGTTCAAGGTGTTTTCTAGTTCTAATTTCTTAGTATTTACTCCCTTCGTGTTCCAGTGCATTATTTTTAGCTGTATATTCTGCGCTTCTGGTATTTCCAGAATTTATAGCTGGACCCTTTCTACTAGACGTAGGTCGGTAAAACGTCCCACGTGTGCCTGAGTCGGTCACACGGTGAGAATCATACTTATATGCAGATATAGATAT
The DNA here is from genome assembly GCA_905116865.2 of Candidula unifasciata. NCBI lineage: Eukaryota > Metazoa > Mollusca > Gastropoda > Stylommatophora > Geomitridae > Candidula > Candidula unifasciata. The sequence continues at coordinate 25,814 of CAJHNH020000791.1, read as the reverse complement.
ATCCCCTATTGCGTTTGTGCGTGGCATCCTGATTGCTGTGGTGCGCTTCCTGGCTTGTTGCCTCCGACTTCAGCCCCCCCCCCCCCTTTTTTTTTTCTTGGTAGGGTAGACTGTCTTATTCATGGACTCCAATGTTTATGTTGGGGACGTAGCTCCTACGGCTACGTGATCGATATTAGGATACGACAGCCTCCGCAGCTGTTTGTCAGTACTAATTTCATCATAACACCCCTAAACCACAAAATACTCAGTTTCTACGAATAGCAAAATATCTATCAGAAATAAATGTGTAACATATTCACGTTGTTATCGAAAAAACATCACTAAAGCGTAAACTATAATAATAATGTTGCGCGTGGCTGCAAAAGCTACTTGGCGCCGTCATTTTTAAACCCGAAGCCTGTTACTGTTGATGTAAATCTCGTCAATTTTTGATTAATTTCTCTGGTATTTTGATAGATATCCCTTGACTTTTGATTACATATCTCTTGAGTTTTGATTACAAATCTCTTGACTTTTGATTATATATCTCTTGACTTCTGAGAGATATCTCTTGACTGTCGATAGATATCTTTTTGAGGTATGAATAACACAGCTATGTGTGTGTGTGTGTGTGTGTGTGTGTGATAGAGAGAGAGAGAGAGAGAGAGAGAGAGAGAGAGAGAGAGAGAGAGAGAGAGAGAGAGATCTAACTGTGTGCCTCGGGTATTAGAAGGGAGAGTGATCCAGCTGATACCTCGGATTTGAAAGTGATTAGTTGTTTTCACTGACTGCTTCATTTGGTTCGGGACTTGACTGAGATTTTCGGCTTCTTGTCGTCTCTTAGCAGACGGCTAGCCATTCTGTTGAGAGCGACCGATCACTTTTGTATAAATCCCAGTGCAATGAAGTTGATCCTAGCGACTTAAAGTGATTAGTCTTTCCACGTCATTATTTGTGTAGACACTGAACTTTTTATCTGTGACATAATTAACTTCACTGAAGATTCCAAAGCCCATATAGGTCCTTTCTAAAGCTTCACGTGCCACTTGGCATAAAGAGAACTGAAGCGAAGAAAAAGACGCTTAAGGGAAAAGACGGTGTCATTGGATAAAACACATTGAAAACATGATAACTACAATGTCCTTACACACGGAACCCAAATAGGCAAGGAATAAATACAAACCAAAATCATACGGAAAATGGATTTTGACAGCGAAATTACCAAAAAAGATGTGGAAGACACAAGATGAGCTAGATGTGTTAGTAAACTATAATACAGCTTTGCATGAGCTAGATGTGTTAGTAAACTATAATACAGCTTTGTATGAGCTAGATGTGTTAGTAAACTATAATACAGCTCTGTATGAGCTAGATGTGTTAGTAAACTATAATACAGCTCTGTATGAGCTAGATGTTTTAGTAAACTATAATACAGCTTTGTATGAGCTAGATGTGTTAGTAAACTATAATATAGCTTTGCATGAGCTAGATGTGTTAGTAAACTATAATACAGCTTTGCATGAGCTAGATGTTTTAGTAAACTATAATACAGCTCTGCATGAGCTAGATGTTTTAGTAAACTATAATACAGCTTTGCATGAGCTAGATGTTTTAGTAAACTATAATACAGCTCTGCATGAGCTAGATGTTTTAGTAAACTATAAAACAGCTCTGCATGAGCTAGATGTTTTAGTAAACTATAATACAGCTCTGCATGAGCTAGATGTTTTAGTAAACTATAAAACAGCTCTGCATGAGCTAGATGTGTTAGTAAACTATAATACAGCTTTGTATGAGCTAGATGTGTTAGTAAACTATAATACAGCTTTGCATGAGCTAGATGTGTTAGTAAACTATAATACAGCTTTGCATGAGCTAGATGTGTTAGTAAACTATAATACAGCTTTGCATGAGCTAGATGTGTTAGTAAACTATAATACAGCTTTGCATGAGCTAGATGTGTTAGTAAACTATAATACAGCTTTGCATGAGCTAGATGTTTTAGTAAACTATAATACAGCTCTGCATGAGCTAGATGTTTTAGTAAACTATAATACAGCTTTGCATGAGCTAGATGTGTAAGTAAACTATAATACATTTTTGCATGAGCTAGATGTGTTAGTAAACTATAATACAGCTTTGCATGAGCTAGATGTTTTAGTAAACTATAATACAGCTCTGCATGAGCTAGATGTTTTAGTAAACTATAATACAGCTTTGCATGAGTTAGATGTGTTAGTAAACTATAATACAGCTCTGCATGAGCTAGATGTTTTAGTAAACTATAAAACAGCTCTGCATGAGCTAGATGTTTTAATAAACTTTAAAACAGCTCTGCATGAGCTAGATGTTTTAGTAAACTATAATACAGCTTTGCATGAGCTAGATGTGTAAGTAAACTATAATACATTTTTGCATGAGCTAGATGTGTTAGTAAACTATAATACAGCTTTGCATGAGCTAGATGTTTTAGTAAACTATAATACAGCTCTGCATGAGCTAGATGTTTTAGTAAACTATAATACAGCTTTGCATGAGTTAGATGTGTTAGTAAACTATAATACAGCTCTGCATGAGCTAGATGTTTTAGTAAACTATAAAACAGCTCTGCATGAGCTAGATGTTTTAATAAACTATAAAACAGCTCTGCATGAGCTAGATGTTTTAGTAAACTATAATACAGCTTTGCATGAGCTAGATGTGTTAGTAAACTATAATACAGCTCTGCATGAGCTAGATGTTTTAGTAAACTATAATACAGCTTTGCATGAGCTAGATGTTTTAGTAAACTATAATACAGCTCTGCATGAGCTAGATGTTTTAGTAAACTATAATACAGCTTTGCATGAGCTAGGTGACCAACTATGCTCCATGAGTGGATCCATGACACAAGAGAGAGCTACATGACCATTGTTGTGCCAGGAACACTTCTTCCATGTTGTAATCTTACGTAGCAAGTTTCATCCCGCAGTCTTTTTTTTTCCAAGCTCCTCACAACCCATTCCATATTTTTGTCCCACAACCCATTCCATGTTTTTGTCTCACAACCCATTCCATGATTTTGTCTCACAACCCATTCCATGATTTTCTCTCACAACCCATTCCATGATTTTTTCTCACAACCCATTCCATGATTTTGTCTCACAACCCATTTCATGTTTTTGTCTCACAACCCATTTCATGTTTTTGTCTCACAACCCATTCCATGATTTTGTCTCACAACCCATTCCATGTTTTTGTCTCACAACCCATTCCATGATTTTGTCTCACAATCCATTTCATGTATTTTGTCTCACAACCCATTTCATGTTTTTGCCTCACAGCCATTTCATGTTTTTGTCTCACAACCCATTCCATGTTTTTTTACCACAACCCATTTCATGTTTTCCTCTCACAGCTTACAAGGACGTTATCTCGGCACTCAGCTCTTTTGATCAGATTTTTTTTTCGATGCAGAAGACAATCTTTTTTTGTCAGGTTTTCTACCGAATAAAAATGTTTTACACTCATCCTAAAAATCTATACGTTCTGCTCTCATTTCCATACCATCACACGGTCCTTTACGTATGATTGTGATTTCCGGTCACAACTACCGGCTATGAATAATTTCAGAATGACCGATTAAAAAAAATAATTACAGACACACCATTTGTTTTCATATAATAAATATTTCTTTTAACTAATTCCAAAACAAAATGAAAAGCTTGTGGGAGTAGAGTGGTGGGGAGAGGGGATGATGATGGAACTTACCAATCGGCACTTGGTGTCTGTAGGCCATAGTTAGCGACCAGTAGAAACACATTCCAATCAAGATGGTTGACATAGTACTGAACTTGCTCAGCTTTCCCGCTTGTGTTAAACAGTATCAACTGGATTGTCTGTAACGTTGCCTATTAACCTGTCTTTAATAGATTTAATGTGTCAATACAACAAAACGTTTCCCAGAATCACTTCATGTGTGCCCTGGTCTTAGCTTATTGCCGACATCGATTCCAGATAGATATCCTTACAATTTCTGAAACAACTTGTCGTGCTATTGCAACAACAACAAAAATGTTGATACTAATCAAACATATTTTATACAAAGAAATATGGAATAAGCTAACGGTTATTTTTAATTCAGATAATACCTGGAAACTGCAACGAAGACGCCAACACGCAATCAGTTTTAGATTGAGAACACGGTGCGGTAAATCTTAAAACCATCACATTACAAAATGAAATCTTCAATCAGCTTTGTTGTATATTGATGACTACATAAGACCTTTCATCGTCCTTATTTTCCATTTATTAGTAAACAAGATCTTCCATTGCCTTTCTTTTCCATTTATGACTGAATGAAATCTTCCATCCCCTTTCTGTTTCATTTATGACAAAATGAGATCTTATTTCGCCTGTGTTTTCCATTTATGACTGAATGAGATCTCCCATCGCCTTTCTTTTCCATTTATGACTGAATGAAATCTTCCATCCCCTTTCTGTTTCATTTATGACAAAATGAGATCTTATATCGCCTGTGTTTTTCATTTATGACTGAATGAGATCTCCCATCGCCTTTCTTTTCCATTTATGACAATGAAATCTTCCATCCCCTTTCTTTTTCATTTATGACAAAATGAGATCTTCCATCGCCTGTGTTTTCCATTTATGACTGAATGAGATCTCCCATCGCCTTTCTTTTCCATTTATGACTGAATGAAATCTTCCATCCCCTTTCTTTTTCATTTATGACAAAATGAGATCTTCCATCGCCTGTGTTTTCCATTTATGACTGAATGAGATCTCCCATCGCCTTTCTTTTCCATTTATGACTGAATGAAATCTTCCATCCCCTTTCTTTTTCATTTATGACAAAATGAGATCTTCCATCGCCTGTGTTTTCCATTTATGACTGAATGAGATCTCCCATCGCCTTTTTTTTTCCATTTATGACTGAATGAAATCTTCCATCCCCTTTCTGTTTCATTTATGACAAAATGAGATCTTATATCGTCTGTGTTTTCCATTTATGACTGAATGAGATCTCCCATCGCCTTTCTTTTCCATTTATGACTGAATGAAATCTTCCATCCCCTTTCTTTTTCATTTATGACAAAATGAGATCTTCCATCGCCTGTGTTTTCCATTTATGACTGAATGAGATCTCCCATCGCCTTTCTTTTCTATTTATGACTGAATGAAATCTTCCATCCCCTTTCTTTTTCATTTATGACAAAATGAGATCTTCCATCGCCTGTGTTTTCCATTTATGACTGAATGAGATCTCCCATCGCCTTTCTTTTCCATTTATGACTAAACAAAATCATCCAACGCTTTTCTTTCATTAATAATGCCCGAATGAGATCTTTCACCCTAACCCTAACGTAAGGTGGCTTTTAAAAACTGCGTTCACTTTTTTGAAAATTGTTAACATTTTGCCGACATCTATTCAACTATTTTATACAGTAAATTTATTGAGTTTACGGTCATAAAAATCTTTTAACCCCCCCCCCCCCCCTTTTTTTTTTCTTCTAATCCGTGACCACATTTGTTTGTTCACTAACTTCCCCTCTTCCCTGTTTTCTTTTACAAAATGTCAGTGTTCATCAGTGCCTGTCATTCATTTAAACATTATACTATCGATCGATTAAGTTTAACGAGCAGAACATTTAGGAACTAACAACATGCTATCATACCCAAAAAATCAAAAGCTAGGATCCCGAAAAGAGAAAACACATTTCCACACTCAAACACGCAGAAAATAAATCCGCCACCTTCCAACGTCACGAAGTTCTGTCAGTCCACGAGCTTTTGTGTTGAGCTTCGGGTCCACGGCTGTCATCTCGCTTCCAA
>CAJHNH020000791.1:0-15000 GCA_905116865.2 Candidula unifasciata | reverse complement strand
CAAGAACCGACATCACAGCAATTGGGGCATTCCCATAAGCGCTCCGTCCCCATCTTCAGCAGCCAGCGAAGAGTTCCGATACTAATGGTGCCAGTAGCATTCTGATAAACTCCGTCTTGCCTTTCCTCTGAGCCTCGAGCATCTGCCAGAACCTCTCGTCACTCCCTGCTGCATCAGTCTCACCAGACTGTGGTGATTCATCTTTAATGTAAATCACAGATCAACAATAGGACCGTTGACTTCCCGCTGTGTGGCCACCTGTTACCCCGAACCCCAGTGCGTTCTCTTCTGCAAATCTCAGGTTCACAAATCCCTATGCGAGATGCGCTCTCTTCCTGGTCACTAGATCTCATCAGGATCGCAGAGCTTCTGTCGAGAACGGGGCCAGTGGATCAAGGCTAGAAATTATCACACAAGCCATACCAGATCAGAATACCAATACTGCTTACGTATTATGAAACAACACAACACCTGTCGCTGTGTAAACGCTACACAACACAGAGAAGCTATCCTACCATAACGTAACACTTAACCCAATCTATGCGGTCACTAAAGTATTTTTCCAACACCTAAATTTCTACATCTGTCCAGCTAAACACGTCCATGTCTCTGTCCGAAGCCTCAGCAGAGTTGAATTCCGGTGGCCTCCCACCTCGTGACTTTTGTCACAGGACATTTCGCTCAGGTCGGGTCATGCAGCAAACATGAAACCGCCAGAAAGAGAATTCACTCTTTCAGCAGCTAATCGCGGCCACCACTGGGTCTCAGTGAGCGGTAATTTCCCCCTAAGTTACCACAGCACATCCTTGGACAGCCATGCCATCCACCGTGCTAACCTCTGCATCAACTCTGGGTTTCTACCCATACACACGGTACACCGTCTCTATGGTCTACACCACCACATGACTGTACAAAGCAGGGTTTTGACAGGTGGCACCACATAAATATTCAACAGACTTGGAGCTTAGCGTTTATTTTCTCAGTTGAACTTTATATATTTAAAAATCCCATCAAAGCAGTCAAGTAACAAGGCAGGCTGGATGCCTTTTCTCTATTAGCATAGAAGCAGATATCTTACTTACAATTAGTTTTAAGCATCTGTTCAAATATTTTGCAATTAAAAGAAGTAGGAGAAAACTTTACAAGCAATGTTCAAGTACACAAAAATATCCAATTTTGTTTTAAATCTTAATACATATAAGTTTTGTTAATATTCAATCAATACAATTTTATTTTATGGTTTATTATTGTTTATATACTGAACTGCATGCACACGCGGCATGGTGGTTGGGGGAAGGGGGGAGCTAGTGCGGTTTTAAATATAGGTCAGCTGGGCACTTGCAGGGGCCCAACGAGCACTTTGTATGTCAAGTGGCTTTTTATATTTCATTCCTGTGAGTAGTTGTCGCAGGAGTCTCGATACACTGCTAGCCTGGATGTATTAGAGCTAGTTTGATACCGGCCACTTCACCCATCGTGCTCATTTGGACTATGGGAATAAAATACAATATAGCCTCTTCATATCAAGAGTTGTTAAAACCCTCCCCGTTACATTAATGACGTTATGTATTTAACTCTGTATGTTGCATGTTACAAGCTGTTTGCTTAACTGCCGGGAACTTGTTTTACCTTGGTGGAGTTATTCTTCCAGTGTAGACACGTGTGTGCCTTGGTGGAGTTGTTTAGTTTGTGATCCAGACATTTTCTCGTCTCAATGTATGTCTTCCAATGTAGACACGTGTGTGTCTTGGTTGAGTTGTTTAGTTTGTGATCCAGACATTTTCTCGTCTCAATGTATGTCTTCCAATGTAGACACGTGTATGCTTTGCCGAAGATATTTAGTTTGTGATCCAGACTTTTTCTCGTCTCAATGTATGTCTTCCAATGTAGATACGTGTGTGCCTTGGTGGAGATGTTTAGTTTGTGATCTAGACTTTTTCCTCGTCTCAATGTGGGTCTTTCAGTGTACCGCAAACGATATGTGCAGGCTTGCCATAGGGATCACCGCTATCACCAGTCCTATTTAACGTGTATACGGTGATGATCACTGAGCAGCAGTTGAATGGAGAGGGAAGGACTTTGTCATTTGCTGATGACATTTTGATTTATAGACGAGGGCGTGATAGACAGGAGATCGATAGCACAAAGAACTCGATCGAATTGCCGCCTGGTGTGATGATTCTAATGCCTATGTCAATCTTTCGAAGGCATCAGTGTCATGGTTCTCTTTGAAAAATCCCATTGTCAAGTCGGACTTACCAGAAGTGAAAATATGTGATAATGTATTGATCAGAACCAACGTTATGACGTTTCTTGGGGTAAGGTTCGCTCGCAGCTTGTCATTCAGGGAACAAGTTGACCATGTGATAACAAAAGCACGCACAATTTTATCTGCAATGAGGATTATGGCTGCTTCCAATATCGAGCAAAGACTACTAAAACCTCTATTCTACGGTCTGGTCCTTTCCCCCATTGAATTCGCTCTGGCCATCCTCACTGTCAGTGCTACCCAGACTGAACGACTTGAAAAGGTGCAAAATGAAGCCATGCGCATTATTTTTGGATGTACAAGAGACACATCCTGATGAGCAATGAGGTATCTACGTGACTTTCCAACAATGAACCAAAGGATCAGGATGTGGAGGGCTCGGGCATACCTTAAAATATCTGCTGATAAGAAACACCCATTGCATCAAGCGCTTTTTAGTGAAAAGGGCCACAGACTGAAGAGGAGAAAATCGTGGCTAGGTCGGGCAGAAGTTATTAGGCAAATTTGCAGCCTAACCGACATCATACCTGGTGCACAGTGGATACCTGTGCCTCATGCGTTTATTTGTACATTTTCCTGTATTACTACACTCAACAGGCGATGTAGAGAAGAGAATCCTGTTGCTGTTAATGCAGAGGTCAACGCTCTCATCAGTGAAAATTCAACAGAACAGTCAAAGATGTTAACGGCGCCTTTTACATGACAACCAGCAGCATGACGATGTAGGTGATGGCAGTGACGCAAGCGTTTGCCTGGCTCGAAACACAAAATACGCCCGTGTATGTATACTCAGTCATTCACTGAGTATGATCCGGAGGGTTCAGGCAGGTTCGGTGGGAAGACAATGGCCTGAGTCATTACATAAGTCCACTGTGCATGGAGTCACCTTTGTTGTTGTTGTTGTTGTTGTTGTTGTTCCGGGACACGCAGGAGTCGATAAAAATGATAGAGCTGACAGGTTGGCTGGATCCGCTATCACTACCGACGGTCAGCCTATGGATTATGCTGATATTATTAATGCCCTCAGAGAAATGGGAAGGATATAGGACTTTGGTGGCAGTGAATCCACATCACTCGCCAGAATGGCAGACTTGGGAATTAAGATCGGCATAGCAAAAAACGAGACGCACACCAGACACGCCAGAGGTTAATCAACATAGAACTGGTACAATTAGCCCTCGAACGTTGGGGTTCATACTGAGGGGAGGATCTTTGTACCTATGGACATGTCCGGAGTGCAATGATGATAACCCAACTAACTAACTAACTATATATATATATATACAAGGTCCGACAATTAAGTAATGAGACTAATTCCATAAAAATTAAAATAATTAACAGTTGAAAATATAACCTGTATTATTTTCAAATTAAGCCCCTTGTGCATCGATACAGCAAGTGGAACGATCTAACAAACACTGGAACAATCTCTGTAGTTCTTCTGTTGTTATGGCTCTTAAAGTCGATGTTACGACCCTAAGGATGTCATCAATATCGCAAAGAAGCGCTTTTTCGGTAGCAAATTTAATTTTGGGAATATAAAATAGTCACAAGGAGACACATCCCGGGGAATAAAGTGGATGGTTGAGAACACGCACTTGTTTTCGGGCGAACAATTCCTGCACAACTTTGAGCCGGAGCACTGTCACGAAAAAGAAACAAATTGCCAGGTGTTGAATACAAACCGGCAAGCAACTTTTTGCTTGCCTAAATTTTCCACTATAATTTTAAAAATAGTCTCTGTATTTAACACCAAATTCATCTACCATTACCCTCAGAGACGAACAACGATCTTCTTGTATCCCTTCTCGGAATTTCGCAATGAGTTACTAATTACGTACAGAAATTGGGCGTCCAGGTCTAGTTGCATTAGAAATCATTTCCACGCCACTTTTGAATCGTGAATACCAACTGAAAATCTGTGCACGACATAAACAATTATCCCACAAAACGTGTTGCATCAATTATACAGTTACAATGGCACTTTTTCTGAGTTTTCAACAGAATATAGTGTCAGCTTTTTTGCTCCAAGCTGATTACGTAACAATGAACCTCTGTCTAGGTTAACAAAATGGCAGCTTGTTTGTTGTCTGCATATTTGGCGGCGATGAAAAGTTGCCAGATCATAGGTGAAGGTTGCCGCTTTGGATTTCATGCTATGAATAATAGATGGCATTTTTGTCTTAGCTATAATAAAATCAGTCTCGTTACTTAATTGTCGGACCTTATATATATATATATATATATATATATATATATATATATATATATATATATATATATATATATATATATATATATGGCTAAGACAAAAAAATATATATATATATATAAAAAACATGAGAGGGGGGGGGGGGAGAGGAAGCCCCTTACAAATGTTCTAGTTAGAGGCGCTTAACAGGCCAAAGTCGTGTTTATGTCCTAAGTAAGTAATAATAATAAAATAATAATATTAATAGTTTGTTAAATGCCATAAAAGATATTATGACATGTGAATTGTATACATAAATACACAATCTGCTGTTCCAAATATATAGGGTGACTGAAGGGTCCACAAAAGGGGTGGGTGGGTCAAAGCGCCTCAGCTTTCAGGTTCCGATGCCTACATTTTCGAAGTAATGTGTGTAACCGAAACAAAAACCTCATTTTGCGTCCAACAGCTTTCCTGTCTATCCCAGTATGGAGAGAGTTCGGGACTGTACAAGTAAGAATGTTTCCCTGTGAGACATTTGAAAACAATCAACGTAAGAACCGAGTGGAAAGGGAAAGGGAGATTTGGACTTTTCGAGGTCTGGTGCTTTCTTGGGTTAATTAAAATTCTCTGTTTATTTGATAGGGCTAGGAAATTGTTCAGGATGTGGACCGCATCAGAGCCGGACATTTTTCCCCTTGTTAAAAATTGGGAGAGAATTGCCTTGACAGTATTGTCATAGGGAAAACAGGCGAAACACAGTTTTTAAATTGCTTAGGGAAGTAAACAGTACTTGAAGAACGAGATGGACGAACAACGGACGGACAGATAGGTAGGCAGAAGTATAGACAAACAGATCTCCAATCTCCGGTACAGGATGAACAACAACGTTTTTTTTTCCCATATTACGCCGCTCTGTGACTCAGAGGATAGAGAATGCGGTAAACACTTTTGTAATGCCTTAGTGCTGGGTTTGATTCCTGAGGTGGATGGTATAATGCAGTCCTATCAAATAAGAGGGCTGGGTTACGGCTTAGGGTTAGGGTTAGGGTTAGGGTTGGGGTTAGGGTTGGGGTTATATAGGTCAGGGACCCTCGATTAGTAGCACATTCGATTTTTTGAACAGTACAACGGGGTTTCGAAAATCAAGGTCAGGTACAAGGTCATTTATAGAAAGTTCGGTTATAACAACGATGGTCTCCCCAACGACCGCCCATATACACACTAGCTCACTTCTAATTGGTTGACCTTCAGCCTAGCTAACTTCTGATTGTTTGGCTTTAAAATTTGGTTGAATTTTAGCGAAACAAACTGTACATCTGACTTTTTCGAAAACATTTCTCCAAAATTTATCAAAAGTGCCTGATTTTCTGACAGACTTCCGCTTTTCTCGTTTCCATAGCGACGGCTGACGTTGACTTTGAAGTTCATTTAATTTGATTTTCAGCTTTTAGCTCCAGAACTAGTCCGGCACACCTTCCTACCCAACAGAGGTGTAGCTACAGAACTAGTCCGGAACACCTACCTGCCCAACAGAGGTGTAGCTCCAGAACTAGTCTGGGACACCCTGCTGCTCTCGGGTGTTTGTTTTCAAATTCTTCTATCACTTTGTTGGTTGCCTCCCCCCAATTGTACTCGCTATAATGGTTACCCCTTTCCCCCAGGGACTGTGAGCTGAACCCAGCCGGTGTCGCCGTTAGTGGTGCTCTAATTTTAACATGTGTGGAGGATGAGCTGTACCATCATCAGTTGTCTGCCAGTGCTGAACTTGGGTACTCTGTACCATCATCAGTTGTCTGCAAGTGCTGAACTTGGGTACTCTGTGCCATTATCAGTTTTCTCCAAGTGCTGAGTGCGAGACTTGCTGTCTACCATCACAGCAGTCAGACTCTCCTGCAATTAAATTGTGTGCAGATTTGAAGTCTTAACTAGGCAAAAACCACAGCTGGTAATCTTAGCCAGACTTGTGATACCATACCTCCTTAAGACATCATCCTGCCCTACCCTACCTCCTTAGCACATCATCCTGCCCTACCATACCTCCTTAGCACATCATCCTGCCCTACCCTACCTCCCTACGATATCATTCTGTCCTATACCTCCTAACCACATCAGCCTGTCCTATCATACCTTCTTACCACATCATACTGCTCTACTACACCTCCTTAAGACATCATCCTGCCCTATCATACTTTCTTACATCATCTTTCTCTGTTAATCATCCCTATCATACCTCCTTACCACATTTTCACCCCTATCATACCTCCTTACCACATTTTCACCCTTACCATACCTCCTTACCACATCATACATCACTATCATTCCTCCTTACCACACCATCCTGCCCTACCATACCTCCTAACCACATCATCCTGCCCTACCATATCTCCTTACCACATCATCCTGCCCTACCATACCTCCTAACCACATCATCCTGCCCTACCATACCTCCTAACCACATCATCCTGCCCTACCATATCTCCTTCACATCATCCTGCCCTACCATCCCTCCATATCACATCATCCTGCCCTACCATATCTCCTTACCACATCATCCTGCCCTACCATATCTCCTTCACATCATCCTGCCCTACCATATCTCCTTCACATAATCCTGCCCTACCATATCTCCTTCACATCACCCTGCCCTACCATATCTCCTTCACATCATCCTGCCCTACCATATCTCCTTCACATCATCCTGCCCTACCATATCTCCTTCACATCATCCTGCCCTACCATATCTCCTTCACATCATCCTGCCCTACCATATCACCTTCACATCTTCCTGCCCTACCATACCTCCATATCACATCATCCTGCCCTACCATACCTCCATATCACATCATCCTGCCCTACCATACCTCCTTACCACATCATCCTGCCCTACCATACCTCCTTACCACATCATCCTGCCCTACCATACCTCCTTACCACATCATCCTGCCCTACCATACCTCCTTAGCACATCATCCTGCCCTACCATACCTCCTTAGCACATCATCCTGCCCTACCCTACCTCCCTACGATATCATTCTGTCCTATACCTCCTAACCACATCAGCCTGTCCTATCATACCTTCTTACCACATCATACTGCTCTACTACACCTCCTTAAGACATCATCCTGCCCTATCATACTTTCTTACATCATCTTAATCTGTTAATCATCCCTATCATACCTCCTTACCACATTTTCACCCCTATCATACCTCCTTACCACATTTTCACCCTTACCATACCTCCTTACCACATCATACATCACTATCATTCCTCCTTACCACACCATCCTGCCCTACCATACCTCCTAACCACATCATCCTGCCCTACCATATCTCCTTACCACATCCTCCTGCCCTACCATACCTCCTAACCACATCATCCTGCCCTACCATACCTCCTAACCACATCATCCTGCCCTACCATATCTCCTTCACATCATCCTGCCCTACCATCCCTCCATATCAAATCATCCTGCCCTACCATATCTCCTTACCACATCATCCTGCTCTACCATATCTCCTTCACATTATCCTGCCCTACCATATCTCCTTCACATAATCCTTCCCTACCATATCTCCTTCACATCACCCTGCCCTACCATATCTCCTTCACATCATCCTGCCCTACCATATCTCCTTCACATCATCCTGCCCTACCATATCTCCTTCACATCATCATGCCCTACCATATCTCCTTCACATCATCCTGCCCTACCATATCACCTTCACATCATCCTGCCCTACCATACCTCCATATCACATCATCCTGCCCTACCATACCTCCATATCACATCATCCTGCCCTACCATACCTCCTTCCCACATCATCCTGCCCTACCATACCTCCTTACCACATCATCCTGCCCTACCATACCTCCTTAGCAAATCATCCTGCCCTACCATACCTCCTTAGCACATCATCCTGCCCTACCCTACCTCCCTACGATATCATTCTGTCCTATACCTCCTAACCACATCAGCCTGTCCTATCATACCTTCTTACCACATCATACTGCTCTACTACACCTCCTTAAGACATCATCCTGCCCTATCATACTTTCTTACATCATCTTACTCTGTTAATCATCCCTATCATACCTCCTTACCACATTTTCACCCCTATCATACCTCCTTACCACATTTTCACCCTTACCATACCTCCTTACCACATCATACATCACTATCATTCCTCCTTACCACACCATCCTGCCCTACCATACCTCCTAACCACATCATCCTGCCCTACCATATCTCCTTACAACATCATCCTGCCCTACCATACCTCCTAACCACATCATCCTGCCCTACCATACCTCCTAACCACATCATCCTGCCCTACCATATCTCCTTCACATCATCCTGCCCTACCATCCCTCCATATCACATCATCCTGCCCTATCATATCTCCTTACCACATCATCCTGCCCTACCATATCTCCTTCACATCATCCTGCCCTACCATATCTCCTTCACATAATCCTGCCCTACCATATCTCCTTCACATCACACTGCCCTACCATATCTCCTTCACATCATCCTGCCCTACCATATCTCCTTCACATCATCCTGCCCTACCATATCTCCTTCACATCATCCTGCCCTACCATATCTCCTTCACATCATCCTGCCCTACCATATCACCTTCACATCATCCTGCCCTACCATACCTCCATATCACATCATCCTGCCCTACCATACCTCCATATCACATCATCCTGCCCTACCATACCTCCTTACCACATCATCCTGCCCTACCATACCTCCTTACCACATCATCCTGCCCTACCATACCTCCTTACCACATCATCCTGCCCTACCATACCTCCTTACCACATCATCCTGCCCTACCATATCTCCTTACCACATCATCCTGCCCTACCATACCTTCCGACCACACTTTGCCCTTTGACAAGTGTCCACAGGACAGCTGATGCCGTCAGTCCCACAGACACAATGTAGAAATAACTAAAACACACTGGCATGTTATAACTTTACATTGGTATTCTTCTCATCACACGGACTAGACTTGTTCCATAAATAACAAGTATGATCACAAATGAATAAATAATAACAAATGTAATCACAAACATGAATAAAATTGCTGACTGGATCCTCTACAACATCCCTGAGACTGTCAACTAGCTGAGGACTGTCTGTAAGTCAAGGACCGCTTGATATCAACCAGGTATACAGCCCTCTATTTTTAGACCAGCCGCCACTTGCTTTTGTGTAGACTTGAATGCTACATGTGACGAGGTGCTTCACATGCTCTCTACACATATAGCGAGCCAGACAGGAAGCCCAGGCACCATGTAACCGCACAGGATACTTGGAGCCAGTCAGTAGACGTGGGCAGGTTCGAGCTAGACTCGTGGTCAGTTGCATCAGAGAATTCATAGAAAATCAGTTATCTTATTAGAAGATGTAGTTCCAGTGCTGTGTGGATAACTAGTGTTAATAGTCAATTAGAAGATATGGATGTGTGAATAATCACCAGCATGTATCATAAAATGTGAAGGAATAAACTTATAGCTGGTACAATGGAAACCGAGCCTTGTTTGCGTGTTATAATCCCTAGACGGTATAACGAGTGCAAGACCCAGGTAAATACAACAATCTCACAAGTAGAGCTGTGGCGGTCAGCTATAGTGCTCACAACACTATTACCCGCAAGTTTCATTTTTCTAAGACTTCACCATGAACTTCTGCCTCTGTAAGTCTTCCCTCTACCCCTTCCCTTCCCTCTACCTCTCCCCTTCCATCTACCCCCTCCCCTTCCATTTACCCCCTTCCCCTTCTCTTCCCTCTACCCCCTCCTCTTCCTTTCCCTCTACCCCCTCCCCTTCCCTCTACCGCCCTCCTCCTCCCTCTAATCCCTCCCCTTCCCTTTACCCCCTTCCCTTCCATCTACCTACTCCCTTCCCTCTACCCCTCCCCTTCCCTCTACCCCTCTCCCCTTCCCTCTACCCCCTTCCCTCTACCCCCTCCATTTCCCTTCCCTCTACATCTATCCCCTTCCCTTCCCTCCACCCCTTCCCTTCCCTCTACCCCTTCCCTTCCCTCTAACCCTCCCCTTCTCTCTACCCCCTTCTCTTTCCTCTACCCCCTTCCCAATCATCTACCCCCCTTCCCTTACCATCCCTCTAACCCCTTTTCCTCTACCCCCTTCCCTCCACCCCCTTCCCATCCCTTCCTCTACCCCCTCCCATTCCCTCTAAACGGGTATAGCGATCTACCTCTGTAATTCACTTAATGTCCAACGTAGACTAGACTTAGAGACTAGCGATGTAGAATGCATATTTTTAGAAGCTACAAAACCACAAACCCATCTTAGTTGGTTATCTCTACCGCAATCCTAGCGCTGATAATATATGGTATGACAACTTTACCAATATGATGGATATGGTGTTCAATAATGCAGGGTAAATTATACTTCTTGGGGACTTCAATATAAATGCCCTAAAATCCAACGAGACGTGGGAAGACATAATTACCTCATTTAATCTCAAACAACTAGTCAAACAAGCTACTAGAATAACCAAATCGTCGTCAACCCTTATAGACCATATTTATGCAACATGTCCTGACAACATTATAGAATGCAAGGTACCCACTACAGCACTGAGTGACCATTACCCCGTTATTTGTGTGTGGAATAAAAAGGGCGTAAAAACTGTTAAACAAAAGCATGTAAGTATTAAATTTAGGAGCTATAAAAATTTTAATCAAGATGCATTCCTACTAGACTTGTTCAATTCACCTCTTGACCACGTTTATCAGATCCCTGATTCAGATGACGCTCTTGAATATTGGCTGAAAACCTTCTCTAGTGTATTTGATAAGCATGTGCCAGTTAAAGAGGTCCGTGTAAAACATCAAACTAAATCCCCTTGAATCACACAGGAGGTAGTTGCAATCATGAGAGAGCGAGATAGGGCGCATAAAAAGAAGGATATAATCACATACCGGAATCTGCGAAAAAAAGTCCAGTATACCATTCGTAAGGAAAAAAGGAACTTTTTTAAACAGCTAATAGTAGATAAAAGAAACAGCAAAGACATATGGAAGGCAATCAATACATTGACAAACAAAGGTACTTCAACGCGTTTGCTGACATCTAATATAACATCGGATAATTTCAGTAATTTCTTTGAAGCCAATATAGAAAATGTAAAAGCCACAATGCCAAACTGTCCATGTGATTTATCACTGCTATCAGCATTTTGTGAAAATAAATGCCCTGAAGACATTCCTTCTGACATTCCTCTCATGACAGTTGCGGAAGTTTTTATACATTTCAACAGTCTCAGAAACAGCAATACATCCGGTTTAGACGGAATCAGCAATAGGATCCTTCGTAGTGCTGCCCCAGTTATTTGTGAGTCGATGACCTTTATTTACAACCAATGTCTTCTCAAGATTGCCAAAGTGTATCCACATCTAAAATCTGGTTCATTAGATAGTAGTATTCCAGGTAACTATAGACCAATCTCCCTGTTATCATCACTATCGAAACCACTAGAGAAACATATTCATAATGTAACTTTTCAGCACTTAGATCACAACAAACTTATAGTGGATAACCAATCAGGTTTTCGACCAAACTATTCTTGCCATACTGCTTTAACTAACATGATTGAAAAATGGCACCAGAATGTTAATGATGATAAAATATGTGGCGGGGTGTTTATAGACTTTAAGAAAGCTTTTGATATGATAGACCATAACATTCTTATAAGAAAATTAGAAACAATGAAATTTAACCCAAGACTATTACAGTTAATAAAACCCTTTTTGTTAAATAGAAAACAAATAATCTGTTATAATAAATCACTATCGCAAGCCACTGAATTAAATACTGGGGTATCTCAAGGCTCGATCCTCGGTCCTCTGTTATTCAATATCTACATAAATGACCTTCCTTTATGTCTGTCGTCGTCCTGCGACTTATTCGCAGACGACTGTACCATCTATGCAAATGCTCAAACATGTAATTTACTAGAGTCCTCACTACAACAAGAATTAAATAATGTAGTCCGATGGAGCAGTGCAAACCGTATGCAAATAAACATTAAGAAAACCAAATCTATGCTAATAACGACCAGGCAAAAAATATACAGTTTAAATTCTCAGAGAACGCTTCAACTCTACATTGGGGGCACTCGAGTAGAAAATGTAACTGAGCACAAGACACTGGGGTTGGTAATTGATGCAAATCTAACCTTCAACTCACACGTACAAGCACTTGTGAAGCAAACAGCTAAAAAGGTTTACCAGCTTGCAAAAATTAAAAACTTTCTTGATGAACACACAAGAAAGATATTCTATATTTCTCACATCCAGAAACATGTAGACTATTGCTCTACAATATGGGATGGCTGTTCCAGCTCTGTTATCAAGTGACTCACATCACTGCAAAAGCGCGCCATTCGCTTAATTAGTAACAATCATGGAACACTGAGCTCCGAAACATATAAAGGTCTTAGACTACTACCGCTTCGTGAACGTCTACTTTTCAATAAGGCAAAATATACTTGCAAAATATTATCTCAAAAGGCTCCATGTTACTTATGGCCGTTGTTCAAATATAATGAACGGCATAGTAAGCGTCTTAACATATTACACATCCCTAAACCTAGGATAGACCTTTATAAAACAAGTTTGTCATATTCCGCAGCTCAATTGTGGAAATATCTACTACAGCAAATCAAAAGTAGCAACAGTCCATATACATACAATCGGAAACTGTTCGAATATTATCTAAGCACCGATTATATGCCCCCATAGAAGATAAAACATATGTGAAAAATAGCGCTCATTTTCCTTGGATTTGTTAAAACTAATACGTTTTACTGTAGTTAGAAATGTGCACATTCCAGTGCTTGTATTGATTATTTTGATGCTATTGCTAACTATTAATATTACTTGATGTGTGAATGAAATGATGTAAGAATTGAGGGAGACCTCGAAGGGCAGAATGTTAGACGGGCCGCGTGCCCAATTCTTAACCCTTTAAAAATAAAGTTTGTTCGTTCGTTCGTTCTACCCCCCCCCCTCCCCTCTTTTCCCTCTACCCTCTCCCCATCACTTCCCTCTACCCTCTCCCTTTCCCTCTATCCCCTTCCCTTTCTTCCCTTTACCCCCCTCCCTTCCCTCTACCCTTCCCTTCCCTCTACCCCCTCCCCTTCTCTTTGCCCCCTCCCCTTCCCTTTCCTCTACCCCATCCCCTTTCCTTCCCTTTACCCCTCCCCTTCCCTCTACCTCTTCCGCTTCCCTCTTCCCTGTCCCTTCCCTTCTCTCTACCCTTCCCCTCCATCTACCTCCTTCCCTTCCATCTACCCTCTCCCCTTCCCCCTACCACCCTCCCCTTCCCTCTACCCCCTCCCCTTCCCTCTACCCCCTTCTCTTTACTCCCCTCCCCTTTCCTTCCCTCTACCCCCTCCCTTTCCCTTCCCTCTACCCCCTGCCCTTCCCTTCGACCCCTTCCCTTCCCTCTACCCCCTCCCCTTTCCTCTACTCCCTCCCCTTCCCTCTTTCCCCTACCCTTCCCTTCCCTCTACCCCCTCCTATTCCCTCTAACCCCTTCCCTCTACCCCCTTCCCTTCCCTCTACCCCCTCCCCTTCCCTTCGCCCCCTCTCCTTCCCTCTCCCCTTCCCTCTATCCCCTACCCTTCCATTTCTCACTACCCCCTCCCCTTCTCTCTACCCCTCCTCTTTCCTTCCCTTTACCTCCCCTCCCCTTCCCTCTACCCCCTCCATTTCCCTTTCCTTCCCTCTACCCCCTCCCCTACTCTTTACTCCCACAATGCATTGCTAGTTTATAATTATTACAGTGTGTATTATATGTATGTATGCAAATATGTTTTACATGCATGCGTGTGTAGGCGTGTTTGTTATCTATAATTCTGTTTATGTATGATTGTATGTATGGGTAACTGTTTAAGTCTGTGTGTACGTCTTTCTGTGTCTGTGTGTGTGTAAGTGTATGTCTCTGTGTATGGGCGTGTGTCTGTGTTTCAGTCTGCATGGTGTCCGCGTGCGTGCCTGTAGGTGTGCCTGTGGGCGTGTTTGTTCTTTGTGTTGCTTCGTTCATTTGTGTGTTTTTATGTGCAATGGTATGTGTGTCTGTAAGTATGTCTGTGTGCGTGTCAGTGTGCGTGTCAGTCTGTGTTTGTGTGTGTATTTGTGTATGTGTATCTGTATGTGTGGCTGCGTGTGTTTCTGTAGGTGTGTTTGTATGTGCATATGAGTGGGTGTGGCTTCGTGTTTGTCTGTTCGTGTGTCTGCCGGTTTGTGTGTATTTATGTTTTGTCTGTAGGTATTTCTGCGTGTGTGTCTGTGGCTGTATGTTGCTTCATGTGTATTTGTGTGTTGTATAGGGTTGGGTTAGGGGTTTGGGGTTTGGGTTTGGGGGGGAGGGGTGGGTTTGGGTTAGGGGTTTGGTTAGGGTTAGGTTTTAGGGTTGGTTAAGGTTGGGTTGGGGTTTGGGTTAGGGTAGGTTGGGTTAGGGTTAGGGGGGTTTGGGGTTGGGGTTAGGGTT
>CAJHNH020000790.1:0-231548 GCA_905116865.2 Candidula unifasciata | reverse complement strand
CGAATGTTCTGGGTGGAAGGATTCAAGATCTCCTGTGTATATTGTTTTTTCCCTTTACCCCGTGCCCTTTATATTTCTTTAGCGTGGCTTGTTTAATTAGGACGGAGCTGTTCAGCTATTACAAACGGGGATGGTCACGAGCAAGAGGCCCAAGCTCCAGCACTGAGATCACTATTACAATCCAACTGGCAATGATTCGCAGGCAACTTGCTAGGCTTCCGCGGGCCACAGATGGTCCTTGAGCATCACTTAAATAGCCAAGTATTAGGGCATTCTCGTCAGAAGGCCGCACTATCCAATCTGTCACTCTTTAATGAACTGTATGTTTCTTCATTAGTAATGTTATTTCTTTTCGTTAACCTAGCAGCTGTTCTGAGATTGTTGTTATGATTGTGCATACATTAGCTGTGGTGAATTGGTTCTCACGCACAGATGTCTCCCTAATTCTTCTTGGGCAAAACTGAGCGAACATTTTATGCCTTTACCAGTCTGGCTGATCGGTTGTTCGTTAATCTTTAACATTTAAACGAATAAAACAAATAAAACAAATAACTTAAATCACAACAAACGAACAGGCCGGTTACATAGAAGTGGACATGCCAGTACAGGGGACTGGAAAAGCTATTGGCGAGCTTGAGGTAACACAAATTAACTAAGACTCGAGTGAAAGAGTTGCGTGCATAAACGTGGGTGGACAGTAGTATATATCGACACACATATTTTCGTTCTCATTACATCCTTAAATACGCATTTCCTCTGTCCTGTTAAATATAAATATATTTTCCTTGTTTGAGAACATATACACAATTTCCCTTGTCTGAGTACGTACAAACACATTTCCCTTGTCTGAGTACATACAAACACATTACCGTTGTCTGAGTACATATAAACACGTTTCCCTTGTCTGAGTACATACAAACGCGTTTCCCTTGCCTGAGTACATACAAACACGTTCCCGTTGTCTGAGTACCTACAAACACATTTCCCTTGTCTGAGTACATACAAACATATTTCCTTTCTCTGAATACATACAAATATATTTCCCTTGTCTGAGCACATACAAACACGTTCCCGTTGTCTGAGTACCTACAAACACATTTCCCTTGGCTGAGTATATACAAACACATTTTCCTTGTCTGAGTACATCTAAAATTTTTTTTTCCTTGTTCCAGTATATACAAACACATTTGCATCGTTCTAGTGCATACAGACATATTTCCCTTATCCACACTACATTCACATGTCCCTTGTCTTAGTACATGCACACACTTTTCCGCTGTACTGGTACATACAAACACTGTCCCCTTGTTCTAGTAGATACAGACACATTTAACTTTACCTTATGTATTTAGACACATTTCCCCTGACTTAGTACTTTTAAACTCATTTACATTGTCCTAGTATACACACACACACACACACACACGCACGCGCGCGCGCACAGTTGCATCGTCCTAATAAAACACATTTGCCTAGCCCCGGTATTTACAAGCAGGTTTACTTTGTCCTAGTACGCACATACACAAACGCACACCCACGCACTCACGCGCGCGCGCAAACACACACACAGACGCAAACGATAACCTAGTGGAACATCACATGCACAAAAAACACTACATGCTAACTGAAGCAGCGAATTTGACGAAGGAAAGGCAATGAAAAGAAAGGCAAGCGGAAATTAGAAACAAAACAAGTTAAACATTTTTTTAATAACCCCCCCCCCCCCCCCCCCCCTTTTTTTTTTTTCTACACCCCCACTCCCCCCCCCCCCCCCCACTCTTGAAATAATTGCTACCGGAAACCGTTTGAAACAGACGAGTGACTTTGGAGAGGGACCAGCGTGAGTTGTTGCTGGCAAGACAGCTCATTAAAGGAAGTCAATAAGTGGGAAGTGGGAAGGTAAAACTCCATTCTGCACACCTGGGACGTGTGTCTGGCGTGGGTGGACGGACGGGTTGAGTGGTGTGGCCAGGTTGGAGCCGATAGGTTCTGTAGGCTGAACGGGGTGACTACTACACGCTGTGTTAGAGCAGATCCAATCTGTTGAATTTAAACGAACGATGGTTGATCGTTGGTGAATGCTGGGTTAAAAAAAAACGGGTTGTAATTCAGAGATACCTAGTTCGATTCCAGCTGCTATTGATTTAGCAGCAGACGTTGAGAATTTCACCGAGAACCGACCGTTTGATATATTGGTAGTGAACATAACAGTTTCCAGGTAAACCCACAAAGCTAGTTGCGTGTCCCTTACAGCAATGTTTCTCAACATTTTTACATCTGCGGACCACCAAAACTTGGACAACTTTCGCGGCCCCAACCTGATTGCTAACTAGACAGAAACAAAAAAGCACGTAGATGGCCGCATTTTTGTTAAATTCGACGTCAAAAAAATGACAGTTGTCAGCTAATGTGGCATCTGCTGCTGCTTAGTGCTGAAAAAATCAAATGCAGTGGCTGAGCGTTAATTGTGAAAGACAAAGCGCTGCAATAAAACCTTTTTACACAAAACTATACATGGATATTCGTTTCCTAGTGATATCTGAAACGCAGACGGTATTGCATTAAAAAGCCGACAGAAGAATGATATTATAAGACAACTTTATCGGTTTGCCTTTTTCATGATAGTCAAATTTTTCAGCTAACATATTCTAAATTTGACTGTAATGTTGAATATCACTTGTACCTGTTTGAATCTCATCTTAGAGGTGTTAATTATACAGACGGCAAACCTGAATGAGAAATTCTACCAATCCTAACCCGTTACATGATTAGGCAGAAGGTTTTGCTGCTACATCTGGACTTTTTCGTAAGCCATGGGTAAAAGAACACTGCTTTATAGAACGTCGCAGATACCACTATCGAAACCAATGCAAGGCAATCCGCTGCCAGATTGTCGACAGCTGGGGTCGAACCCAGTACCCCGGCATTACAAAGCGCGCTGGCAGCAAATGCTGTGGTTGGTTCTACAACGTGCCGTGAATCTGACATGTCAGCCCAGAGGATCCACTGAGGGCATAGGGGTCACGTTGTGTCATCATGAGGGTCACACACAACTAACTGGAGTCATTTAGTAGAAGATTATTTCAGAATATTTCCTTTGTTCTGGCCGCAAATGTAGTTGCAGAGAGCCTCATGCCACACGCGGGTCGCAAGTTTGACATGCCTGCTGTGAAGGACTGCATTTAACTTTATTGGCAAATACACATTCCACAGGCTGAACCGGATAGAACAATACACGGAAAGCAACACAAAGCGAATGAAGATGATGGTGTCTTCATTCCGGAGAGGTGGCTGGATTGGCTTTAAATCCATCGGAAAGTAGAGTTTCCACTTTTAACTTCTTCTGTCCCACACTTTGTTACTATAACTAATTCTGTCAATTAGTTATTTCACACTAAAAAGTGTGTGTTGTATTCAACAGAAGAAATTAATGTAACATTGACAATCTAGTGGCCTAGTGTAATAACTGGGTTGTAGAGATCTCTTTGTCAACTGACCCAAATCCCAGAGGCACACAGAGAACGGCATAGTGTATACAGTGTGTGCTAGATATACACATACATATAACACATACGCACACACACTCATGGGTGAGAAAACGGCACAGCCAGAAAAAGAGCACGCTCAGAAAGAGAGAGTGAGAAAGAGAGAAAACGCGTGCACGAGAGAGAGAGAGAGAGAGAGAGAGAGAGAGAGAGAGAGAGAGAGAGAGAGAGATTCATACAGACATGATTTTACATGTGTATATCTACGAGCCCACTTTTAATTCCCGGAGTCCCCGTGTGGGTTCCAGATCCCAACTAAGGGGAGAAGGGTAATAGCCAGTGACTAAGCCCTAACAAGCATGTTGTAAAAGACGACTAATTAGATGTGTTTCCATCAAAGTCAGAGTGCATCTGCATGAGAGACGAGGAATCAGTAGTCTGCATATAAATAAGCTAGATCTGTAAAACTGATATGCACACAACACTTAAGTTCTGGATCAAGACTAAAGTCCAGAAGTGGACGTACAATTAGAACTTTCGCTGGAGTTTACAGCCGGTAAACGCGAAGAAGTAGAAAAACATTCCTTGCATATTGAACGCACTCAAGTTAACGAAAAATATACCGCAAGTGATGAATACACAAACTCCCAAAACTGGTTAAACTATGGGGGTGACTGCAGTCAAGCTAATACAATGAATTCCAGAGAAATTTGACTAAAAAGCTCAACAAAATGGGAAAGAGGAAAACGTGCACAAAACAACAAAACGTAACGTTTCGGCTGGGCAGCCTTTTTCAAACACAAGTGAAAGACACAAACGAGGAATGGAGAGTATGTAGATCTCTAAGGGGTGACGTGAGCGCTTTAAAAAAATGTGATGCGGAAAAAATGAAATAAAATAAAATAAACGATGGCTAAAAAATATAGTCACAATACTGGGAATAAAAGAAATGCAAGTGGTAATGATACATAAATGATACTGATAAGAAATAGAATAAGGTAATAATATGAAATAAAAAAAAAAAATTAACATTTAAAATGTGATAAGATTAGAACTATTTAGATGAAGGTATGTTGGATATTGATACCTCTTGGACTAAGAACGCCAAGGCTGTGGATAAGGCGATTTTCCAAAGCGAGGCGGGTAGTATGATCGCCAGAGCAAGATTTTAATGCTGTGACAGATATGTCATCTTTACCGCTGTGGTCAGGGCTATTAAAATGAAGAGGGATTGGTTTGAGTGTCTTCTTGTCGATATCGGAGAGGTGTTCCCGGAAACGATCAGCTAGCTTCCTGCCAGTCTCTCCAATGTATGCCTTGCTGCATCGTTTGCAGATAATTGCATAAATTACGTTGCGGGATTCGCAAGTAAAAGGTTCCCTAATTTGAAAAGAACCATTAGGGAAACTGACCGAAGAAGTCTGGACAACGAAAGGACATGTCTTGCAGGTGCTACGTGAGCACTGAGTAGTCCCAAAAGGAAGTGCTGTGTGGATCGGTGGGAGTCGGCTTCGGACAAGTATGTCTTTAAGGTTGCGATCTCGTCTGTAAACTAATCTAGGTTTCTCACTAAAGATAATTTTGGTGTCCGGATCAGAGCGGAGGATGTCCAAATGACGAAAGAATACTTTGGAAGCAACCACATTGTTAGGGTGAAAAGTCAAGATCAATTTAGGTGCATCATTGGTGGAGTTACGTTTGGTAGGAAAAGCATCTCTCCTGGTGATTGCTAAAACTTTGTTTAGAGCCCCTTGTAGAATGTGTTCCGGATAGAAACGGGCACGGAAGAATTCAAGAAGTTCAACTGATTTATCAAAGAAGTCAGAATCATCAGAGCACAACCTGCGCAATCGAAGGAGCTGTGAATATGGAATAGAATTTTTAAAAACTCCCAAAACACAGACACATTACTTGAATTCCCACACCTCACTGGTTCTGCTGTTATTTATGACATGCCAAAGAGTGAGCAACTAATTGCTGGCCAGGAAGATGTCTGTACTCGCCAGCATCAGCGTGGAAGCATGTGGCTGTTTGACACCTTACAGCTACATTGTTTTTTGTGTGTTTGCCTGTGGTTATTGTCTAACCGCATTCCCAGCCAGTTGTTCCTTTACTTGTTGTTTGTTTGGCCATTTCTCCGTGCTACTGACGACTGCTGTCGAGATTCCATTTTGCTATACCGTTTCAAGAATGCAAACATACAGAGCTCAGTCTAATTAAAACTTTTATTGTGGAAGAAAATTTGCTGACTTGAGATAGAAGAAAACTTTGGCAATACAGTTTCTGTTTAGATATAATACCTGAATGGTAAAGTGAAAACAGTAAATAAAAGCATTGTTGGGCACGGCTGAACTTTGAAGCCACAGAAGACTTGTATTTGGAGACTGATATCGTCAAGTTTCGGCTCTGTGGCTAAGTCGATGTGAACGCTTCGTAATGCCGGTTTCGATCTCAGATGCGGACCATGCGCCTTGTGTTGGTTTTGATAGTGGTATCAAGAAAGCCGACCGTCCAGTAAGCAATGGCAAACTAATTGACGTAAATTTTCCTAGAAAAACCACACAACAGCTAGGGGCTGTTGGGGTTGGTTCTGCAACGTCCTGTAAAGGATACGCAACTAACCTTTATAATCAAGTATAGTATTCCTAACGGGACTACTCCTATACCCAAATAAACCACGACAGCAGGCTTGGCCTTTTTTTTGGGTGCCGACGTAATAAGACACTGGGAGCGCGGAGTCTTAGGGACCGGAGGGCTGTATTTATTAACTGAAATAACTAACCACTCATTTTGGGAGGCGTATTTTCGGAAAATGGTATAACTAAACATTCTTTTCGACATATTCCACAAGTTTGCCAGTAATTTTTACTGAACCTCTCAGTTATTTTCATTCAAATTATAACCAAATATATCATCCCTATCAAGGCTCATATCCTTTTTACTGTCGGTTCCCAGTTAAGTGTCTGCTATTTTTAGTAAAGTTTGTCATTGTCTGTTAATCGGGTTGGTTCTCTGAAAGATCTTGCTATCTTTAGTTTACATTCAGCAAATGAAACCCCTCATCAGATGTGCATGAACGTCGGGCTGTGGTTCATCTGCTTATGTGCTATTTTCTATGAAGGTATTCCTGGCACAAGAGTGAGATTAGCATCCATTTACACAGAGGCTGTTACGCTGTTAATTCACTGTGTTTATGGAAAACCACGAACAGCAGAAATCGTGAGATCATTTGCCCATCTCGTGAGAATACCCAGGTACCAACTGCCAGAGAAAGCCATGCTAAAGAAATACAATGGACATGGACTAAGGGGAAAACCACGCAGAACATGTAACGATGGCATGAAGGACAGCCCTATGGATATGAAGACCAGCTTATACAATGTCTTGGAAACAAAGTATTCAGAAGATCTTTACATCTCTTTCAACACTTAAATGAAGTAACTAGAGACAGTAAAGAAGAAGAAGAAGAAGAAGAAGAAGAAGAAGAAGAAGAAGAAGAAGAAAATATTGTTGTGTCATTTACACGAGTTTACAATCATTCGTATTTCGGATTATAATTTTGAAAAACCCCTGCAAAGGAAAAGTTTCCAGAAAGGGAACTGGTTACTCAGCTCCTTTAAGTCAGGCCTACTTATATGAGAAGACCTAAGACTCAATATCCCACGGGACTACAGTGATAACTACAATGTAGTTTTGCGCTGATAAAACCCCAGACACCGTACCAGAAAGTTTCCTAGCATGCATAGGCGTGTAAAATGTGAAGTTTTTAAGTAAAAACGTGTTTGAAAACTGATTCTTACAGTTTGAACTAATTTCTTATCCAGACTGTCCGATTACACGGGGTATTTACAGTAAACTCATTCTACTGTTGATCACCTCAGCCAAGTCGGCGCAAACTTTATCTGTGAATGGAAATTTAATCAAACTTGCCAGATATCTCGTTTATTTGTTCTTGTTCTGGCGTCTGTTCTTCCTCTATTTACGTTCTCCTGGCCAGAGCTAAAAGGGTTTGACATCTGTGAAACTTGTATGTGGCATTTATTTTTAAATGTCGATATCATAAGAAATAATCGTTTACCTGCACAACTTGTGATGTTTGAATACACCCTGTGAAGCATCCGGTGATTTCATGTATAGACACAACACCCCTCACATTTTCCTCACTGACTTCACAGTGGAACGTGTAGTCCAAATTTGTATTTGTATCATCATCTTTCTGAGTCAGTCCCCCCCCCCCTTTTTTTGTTTAGGGGGGGGGGGGGGATCCCGAAACCATGAGCTGTAAACTCTTTGGCTGGGTACTATGGATATGGCAAACTTTTGGCCTTGATTCCGTGATAGGTACCTTAAATCTGGGAAATATGTGGTCTTTTTGCCTACCCCTGAGCGTGAGCTCAGACCACAAGGAGTTTGTCACCCGTTAGCCGCGCAGCTGGTTTTCAACAAACTTAGCTAGCGTGCCGGTACATCTACACAAGAATTCTGGTTTGGTAATAATATTGTCTTACGTTGTCCTCCGTGGGCCACTGTTATTCTCAAGTTGAACATTTTGCTGTTGGTACTCATGCATCTTTGTAATGCCGGGGTGCTGGGTTCGATCCCAGCTGCGGGTCTTGCGCCTTGCGTTGGTTTCGACAGTGTTATTGAGAAGCCGACCGTCCATAAGCAGTGGCAGACTACTGCACGTAAATTTGCCTGAAAAAAACCTACAACATCTAAAAAATGCTGGGGTTGGTTTTGCAACGTCCTGTGAAGGATACGCAACTGACTTAACTCTTGCATATTGTCAAAATTTTATTCTGCCCAAATGCATGTCTTGTTAATCTGATTAGTTTTGTTTTCTGTTTTGTCACATCCTGTTGATAGTCTGTGTAATCGTGGATGGAAGCCAGCCCATTACCTCTGACCTTTCTTGTCACTGATGGTCTAAGAGTTTCTCTTTGGCGTCCTCGCGTGCTTGATACACGTGTGTCCTCATTTCAGCGCATGTTTGATCCTTTTCTCGAGATGTGTCCAACAAATCGCCTACAAATGAAGAACAGGGAAAAGTAATATTATTTGATCTATTTGTCTAGCAATACATGACCCCTCGTTGGTTAATTTTCTCTTTATCATCATGTGTCATGCCGATAAACATAAAGAGGAAAGTGATAGTGGCTCAGTATCTTATACGATCACCACATTCACGAATCAAGTAAAATTTCTTGTTCCATCCAAGCCACATATCTCATAATCTTTCAAAAAGTGAGTTCTCCATCAAGGTTTATGCCAGTTGTCACCAAATTTTCAAGTTGTCTTTCTATCCTACATCCTTCTATAAATATAGGCATTAACAGATTCAAACAATACCTGTTTGTTTTATTACCCAGAAATACCACGCAGGTATGTGAACCTTTTAGAAGAGTGCCCAATTCAGCGTTGTAAGCTGCACTAATATAGATGATAGTGTTCATCGTTTTTATTATAATTGGCAGCTGTTGATCTCTGCATGTGCTTGGTGCACGTGTGCTATTCATTCTTAAAACTGTGTTCGGTAAACGAAGTCTTCAAGGAATAAACACAACATCGATCTGTGACGTGCGCACATATAAGTAAACATGAAGGCATACATTGCCTCTGATCTATCACACGGTTTTATCCCTCCTAATGAAAGACAAAGGTCAGTAGTGGTTTGGGCAGGGGGCGGGACGGAGAGGTAGATGATGTTTCCACCAAGATAAACATGCTGCGGGAGTCAGTCTATTTCAGGTAGACACCTTACAGGTACAGACCAGGGATATCGAAATAGTTTGCCAAATAGTTTTTTTTTTTTTTTGGATGCTAAAACACAGCAAAAAGTACCCGATTTTTAACTTTTGATTACAAAAAAAATTAAAACGTCTTTAAATGAAACGCGCTCGTAGAAACACACATATTTGATAACAATTGAAATTGTGTATTAGATAATTGTTTTACTATTTGTGTGTATGTGTCTGCTCAGTTAAATACGAAACTGTTGTTGTGGCTACCAGTTGGTGCAGTCTGTGTCCTGGAGCAATCACTTTCATCTTATCAAAGCATTCATAGTTGCAGTCTTCAAAGAGTTACCAAGCTATGCACCGCTTTGCAGGATAAACATTTGTCACCATAAACAGAAAGCGTTTCTTTACGAATTTCCTTTGCAAGCAACCCATTTGCCCCCCCCCCCCTCCCCGCCCCCACTCTAAAAAAAAAAAAAAAAACAGCAACAGCAGAACAGCACGTTGTTTTTAGAGGGTACATTCGGTAAGTACAGTCGCCATTATATTTCTGTGCTGCAAATAAGCATGTTATACCGAACGCTTTATAACGAACGTTAACATATTCTATTTTGCTGTCACCTAATGACACCTTTAGAAACCACACTTTACTGCCATCGCATGGCAATTTGTGACTTACTTATTGACTTCCCCTCGTAAGAATGCTGGAAGAACAACTACCAAAGCAGACGCTACACATAAAATGATCTGAAGTAAAATCAAGAGGCTGTGCTGGGAGAACATGGATTGATGACATTAAAGAGCCTCGACATCGATTCGGAATAACAATAGCCATCGCTGCCCATCAAGCAGTGGAGCACAAACTGTTCTTCCCCCTAATGCTTAACGGAGGAAATGGAATTGATGGTGATGATGATGATGTACAGTGCCCAAATTCGATATTGACTGCAGATTTCTAACACATTGGGCGTGGTAACAGAAGTACAGTTTTTTCTTGGAAGGGGTCTGATATTACCAAATTCGTAAGAAAGTGCCAACTTCGGCAGCCCTGGTACAGACTCCAGCCACAAAAACTAGTGCAGACACAGTCATATAGACAAAGCATGAGAACTTGGTGGGGTGGCGTTGTTTGCTGTTGTGTGGTGGCGTTGTTTGCTGTTGTGTGGTGGCATTTACATTTTATTATTTAAGCTACACACACACACGTTCACATACGAAACACACATAAACACATGTGCCCGCGTTCAGACACGGACTGTAAAATGGTGGGGTGGCGTTTGCTGTTGTGTGGTGGCATTTACATTTTGTTATTTAAGCTAACGATGTAATTCGTAAATTCGTAAGAAAGTGCCAACTTCGGCAGCCCTGGTACAGACTCCAGCCACAAAAACTAGTGCAGACACAGTCATATAGACAAAGCATGAGAACTTGGTGGGGTGGCGTTGTTTGCTGTTGTGTGGTGGCGTTGTTTGCTGTTGTGTGGTGGCATTTACATTTTATTATTTAAGCTACACACACACACGTTCACATACGACACACACATAAACACATGTGCCCGCGTTCAGACACGGACTGTAAAATGGTGGGGTGGCGTTTGCTGTTGTGTGGTGGCATTTACATTTTGTTATTTAAGCTACACACACACACGTTCACATACGACACACACACACAAACACATGCGCCCGCGTTCAGACACGGACTGTAAAACATTTGTATGGCCAGCTTTTTATCTGAATGCCACTTTTCCATCTGAAAGTGCTCCTCATAGAGCCAAGCGAGCTCAGAAAACTGTTACACCTCAGTGTGGACGCCTCATTCTCATAGGCACGTTTCCATTGGTCATTTTATTCAGCGTTCTTCAACTTTTTTTTTTTTTAACAATCGCTGTCTACCGAAACAGAGAAAATTATTTCGCAGTATTATTTTTTTTATACACATAGGAAGTCGAAAAAGTCACCAACACCCTGAAAGCTCTGTATCTTAGAGATAAATATTCTTTCGAGTTATATCGAAAACTCAGAAAACATTTATCTATCCTCATTTTGTACACTACTATCAATACTTCAGTTTTTTTTTATTTTTTTTAAACTTAACCCAAACAAAGGAAATCACGGAATCCGAGAGAAATTAAAAATTCTTGGGTTGTAATGGTATGACTTCGTTCGGTGTTTATACAATGTGCTAAAAAGTGTGTACACCGGGTGGCCAACATGTGGCAAAACATTATGCGCATGTGAAATTTGTCCACAAAGTGCATACATTTATTTGTGTGATCGACTGTATAACTGTCTTTACATGAACGAATGTACAACTTTCTGTATGTGCAATCGGGAAGAAGGAAAAGACAAACAATAGTGTGCAGAATTTATTACATTGTATATTTGGATGTTACTTATTCATGTACATACTACAGAATATAAATCACATATAATGAAGCACAACATTGAATCATTTTGACTGAAACGCACTGATTTTTATTTGGATGACTACGTGTTGCCAGTGAACTGATCAGATGTAAGCATGTCTGTCGGCAGATTACCCACCAACCGAATGTGAATAAACCAGAACATAAATGTTGGATACTCCAGACACCATATTCATCTTCTCACACGTGGCTTTGCGCGGTACATTTTAAACTGTGATGATAATTGGTTGTAAAGATGTCTGCTGCCTTTCAGAAACATGTTTATTATGGCAGAGATACATGGGTTGACTCAGTGTGCCAACAGCGTTTCAAACTTGCCTAAAGCATCCACGTTTAAAAAAACAAATTTTTACTGCATTAAAATAACAGACCAAGCAGGCACACTGGGCGTGAAAACAAATCGTGCCAGAGAAGCCAATAAATACAACAAAAAACCAATAACCGAATAAACAGTATTTAACAAAGATGCACGTCTGGAGACGCGGAAACAATTTATAGACGCTCAACTACTGGCCAGGAGGTATATGGTTCAGATCCGCACGCAGGCGGAATCTGTTTCCAAAAATAAAACCCCAATTTTATTTTGGTGCCTAGATCTACCCACACTAACATTTGGTATTAGGTCCAGGAAAATAAAGAGGCCTACATAAAATTCACCATATCAAAATCGATTAAATCCATACACAAAGTCTAATACTTGTATGTCCGAGGCACCAGAGGCGAGAGAATGTTTCTTTGCTTTCATATAGTAAGTAAAATAAAGATCCATTTTCACGTCATTAGGTGCATCGGGCATATGGAAAGAGCACCCATTTTTTTCCCAACCAATCGGCACTGGGTTGGTAATGTGGTCAGCATTACGCCTGCCGTCTTTACTTCCACATATTGCTTACATATACGTAAGTTAAGTACACATCGCTATACTAACAAGTGTATGAAAAAGGCGCTGCTCGCGTTTTTACTCCATACATTTGAAGTATATTTGTCTTCGCTTAGTCCATTCCATATGTCTTTGGTAATCGTGATTGTCCAAGGCAATCTATCTCGCGTACTGTCAGTAACGGAAAGTGATGTTATTCACTGTCTTGGCAACATGCTGTCAGTAATGGAAAGTGATGTTCTTCTCTGTCTTGGCAACATGCTGTCAGTAATGGAAAGTGATGTTCTTCTCTGTCTTGGCAACATTCTATCAGTAATGGAAAGTGATGTTCTTCTCTGTCTTGGCAACATTCTGTCAGTAATGGAAAGTGATGTTTTTCTCTGTCTTGGCAACATTCTGTCAGTATCGGAAAGTGATGTTCTTCCCTGTCTTGGCAACATGCTGTCAGCAATGGAAAGTGATGTTCTTCTCTGTCTTGGCAACATTCTGTCAGTAATGGAAAGTGATGTTTTTCTCTGTCTTGGCAACATTCTATCAGTAATGGAAAGTGATGTTTTTCTCTGTCTTGGCAACATTCTATCAGTAATGGAAAGTGATGTTCTTCTCTGTCTTGGCAACATTCTGTCAGTAATGGAAAGTGATGTTTTTCTCTGTCTTGGCAACATTCTGTCAGTATCGGAAAGTGATGTTCTTCCCTGTCTTGGCAACATGCTGTCAGCAATGGAAAGTGATGTTTTTCTCTGTCTTGGCAACATTCTATCAGTATGAAAGTGTTTTTCTCTGTCTTGGCAACATTCTATCAGTAATGGAAAGTGATGTTCTTCTCTGTCTTGGCAACATTCTATCAGTAATGGAAAGTGATGTTTTTCTCTGTCTTGGCAACATTCTATCAGTAATGGAAAGTGATGTTTTTCTCTGTCTTGGCAACATTCTATCAGTAATGGAAAGTGATGTTCTTCTCTGTCTTGGCAACATTCTGTCAGTAATGGAAAGTGATGTTTTTCTCTGTCTTGGCAACATTCTATCAGTAATGGAAAGTGATGTTCTTCTCTGTCTTGGCAACATTCTATCAGTAATGGAAAGTGATGTTTTTCTCTGTCTTGGCAACATTCTGTCAGTAATGGAAAGTGATGTTCTTCCCTGTCTTGGCAACATGCTGTCAGCAATGGAAAGTGATGTTCTTCCCTGTCTTGGCAACATACTGTCAGTAATGGAAAGTGATGATTTTCCCTGTTTTGGCAACATTCTGTCAGTAATAGAAAGTGATGTTCTTCCCTGTCTCGACAACATACTGTCAGTAATGGAAAGTGATGCTTTTCCCTGTCTTAGCAACATATCGTCAGACATCTTTGCCGGTCGTTTGCACGACTTCATATTGGTGTGAAAAGACTTTCTTAGCCCCATCTAGAGGAATCGAATGGATGTTATTGCAACGCCTCGTCTATCGTTCCAGCCACGTATATCATATTTTGTTAACCCCCTCCCCCATTGTCCCGTTGCCACTCCCACCCCCCCTTTTTCCGTTGCCTCTGTCCCCCTCTAACTTGTATATTTTCAACCTGGTTTTCTGCTTCTCATAGCGTGTCAAAATATTGTCCACTATTATTGCGGGTAATCAGTTCTTTTCGGGAGTGAATGTCTTCCGAGAGGTTCCTAACGCTAATAATTTATCAGTCTACTGGTGACAATTAAGAGTTGACTCGGTTAGTTAGATAATTTTGGACTTATTCGGTAGTGTATTTGTAATGCCTTATTTAAACAGTGTAAAAAAACCGATTGGTTAGACATACTGTAGCGTACATATACTTAAAATGATAACGTTTCCTTTGATGTTGACCCAGACTAGGTAAAACATAAGTTCCCGGGGATTTCAATGTTGATTCTCGCCAGTCATTGTAATCCTTTTGAAATTCTTCTGCTTGTTGACAAATGGCTGTACGTAAGTCGGATGAAACAAATATTAGCAGTGTTCGTAATGTTTCTGCTGGTTTTGTTTTTTAATGCCAAGAATCCAAATACCTAATCACATTTTAAACTTCACAATTTATTGTTTGATTTTCAATTATTTGAATCGATAAAATGACGTTGTGTAGAGTTTGACTGAAGAGAACTATTTATGGCCTCACGTGAGGGCAGTCCACATTCTTTAGGCACATCATGGGGAGGTGAAACCTGCAGTATCTTCGACATTGGGAAAGTTGAAAGGGAGGAACATGGTACTGAAGAACATATGAATCAGCAACGACAGACAGTACTTGAAAGGGATGGCCATGGGCGGCTATGATTACTAACAGTTGCTCTTAAAAAAATCAAGAAATGTATATGTTCTTTACAGCTTAGATACAGTTCAGTCAGATTGTATTTATAATCCCCCAATCCCCTTCCACAGCCTTACCGACGTTGGTACAGCCGACTGGCACATTCACTCATGGACCTATACCTGGTTGCTATGGTGTCTACCTACTCGGGGTGTTGCATGTCGGGAGAATTTGGAAGGTTGTCTATAGCTGCCAAAAGTCAAGGCAATGTAGTAGCTAGACGCTTGCCTGCCATCCCGGTCTAGAGTTCGAATCCGCTTCGTAACAGTGGTTGATAATTGACCTATGCTTCCAGGTCGACCCAACTAAATGCTTACAAAAAACTGTTATTGGAAGTAAAGGCGGTCGGTGTGAAATTGATATTACCCATCGGATGCTGATTGGACTGTATGTCCTTTATTTTGTTTCCCAAACGAATTATACGGAGAGTTCATTTGGAATCCGTACCGAAGGCTTCATTACAAAGGCATGAAAGAAACATCAAAATGTGTGGCAGAGTTAAACAAAGCAATATTTTGAATCAATTACTCACCATGGGTTGGTTAGAAAAAGGCGTTTAGGCATGTAAGTAAGTATGGCAATGCTTCAGTATGTGGCGAATACCGTCTGAATGCCTTCCTCCTTTTGGTTGTTGGTCAGCATCTATGGTATTCTTTGACAATGGTTCATCCGTGTTGCTGCATCAGTTTTGGCGATGGGTTCTTCTGTTGCAACAAAATGCGATTGATCCGGCCGTGAAAGGTCTGTCGTGAACTCACGTCCTTTCCAAAACAGTGTTGACGTAATGTCACTGTTGTCTTGGATACATTTGTGTATGCTGCAGGCTGCCTGCATTCTTTGACGAATTTCCACTGGTTTGCAACCCTCAAATAACAGAAATTGAATCACAGCTCTTTAAGCTTCTTAGGACCCAATTTTGATCACCGGGTATTTTCTCAACGGTCAGAGACAGACCCTGTGTATGATGGTACAATAAGCACATTCTGTTTTATCAGTTGGTCAGAACCACGGCCATCTTTAGATATAAATAGGCCAAACTGGGTCAACGGGGATTCCCGTTCTTGTGCAAGAATTGAGTCCTTCTGTGTAAACAGTTTTTATCGAGAAGATGTATACACAAATTAAACATTATACATTAATTTTCGACATATTTTTTAGAACTATACGTCATTTTTAAGGTAAATAAGTGTGCCAATTAAATATAACAATAAAGGCTCTTACAGACAAACAAAAATGCTTTTGCTACAGTCAACATGAACATAAACATCAATAACGTTTAGATGTAAACTAAAAGTTGTTCCAGCAAAAGTAAAGAAATATCAGTGATAACTCTTTGATTCTGAGAGGGTATTGCTGCATCAGAGGAAAGGAGGGGGGGGGGGGCATTTGTACTTTATCAAATTTAGCGCATAAAAAAACTGCTATGAAACATACACATGTCATACATAACATAAATATAAATGATTGATGGTTATTATTATTATTAGTAGACTACTACAACATATAATTATACTGTTATTTAATAATTAGTAAACAAGCACAATCAGTATGAAATTGATATGTGCAATACTTTTTTCACCCAGAATAGTTTTCTCAACAGTACTTATAGCACTACTAAATATGTATCCTCAAGGTACAAACAGCACAAACAAATTTGTCCAGTTTCATCTTGTTGGATGAAATCAATTCCTTATCATTGCGAATTTTTCGGTAACAAATATGC
This sequence comes from Candidula unifasciata, assembly GCA_905116865.2. Taxonomy (NCBI): domain Eukaryota; kingdom Metazoa; phylum Mollusca; class Gastropoda; order Stylommatophora; family Geomitridae; genus Candidula; species Candidula unifasciata. The sequence continues at coordinate 214,979 of CAJHNH020000790.1, read as the reverse complement.
AAGGGAAGTGGATGAACAACCAGAAGTTTCCGCAAGAGTTTACAGCCAGTGTTTGCGAAGCAAAGCAAAAGTCAGTTTACAAAAATTAACAGACCGTACAATTGCAAATATGCAAAAGAAGTCGATTCGACGCAAAGCAAAAGCCAGTTTACAAAAATTAACAGACCGTACAATTGCAAATATGCAAAAGAAGTCGATGAGCAACCAGAAGTTTCTGCAAGAGTTTACAGCCAGTGTTCGCGAAGAAAAGCAAAAGCCAGTTTACAAAAATTAACAGACCGTAGAACTGCAAATATGCAAAAGAAGTCGATAAGCAACCAGAAGTTTCCGCAAGAGTTTACAGCCAGTGTTCGCGAAGCAAAGCAAAAGCCAGTTTACAAAAATTAACAGACCGTAGAACTGCAAATCCACTTACCTAGAGCTGCGAAATATCTTGACACAATTTATCCACAGTGTGTTGCACCATTTATGCATAGTCAATATGAAAGCAATAGTTTTCTTTGAACACAAGATAGTTTGCACCTGACAACTGTCGATATTCTCCAGATATGGCTTCTAAATTACCTGTTTGTATTATCCCTAAAAGTTAGATTTCTACATTTAAAGTAGAAAAGTAATAAACAGCCAGTTCCCAAAAATCCGAACTACTGACTAGAAACAGTGACACTGACACACACATCACAACACGACTGTCTCCCGTGAATTACAATTAAAATTGTTGTAATCTAACAGCCTGTATGTCTACTTTACAATATCCGCTTGTCGATTTGTAATACGAATACAATCAGAACACAGAAGTTTGTAAGCATATTATAATGTCACAAAATGCAACATGGAAACGCTTGCAATAACCTATTTTCGAGGGCGACTCCTCGAAAATGTGACGTGATTCAGTTTTACGGCCTGACTGGAGATGGCCGTGGTCAGTACTTAACACTTGAATAAAATATCATCATTTTCAGCATATGCAATTACACGCTTGGCGGCACACAACAATTTAAATAAACGTTCAAGTTTTTTTGTGTGGGTATCCAGAAACCATGAATTGTTAACCTTTTGACTCGGTACTATGGATATCGCAACCCTTCGGTCTTGATTCCATGATAGGTACCGTAAATCGGGGAGAAATGTGGCTTTTCTGCCTACCCCCAGGCGTGAACCCAGACCAGAATGAGTTCGTCGCCGGGTCGCTTACGAGCCGGGCAAACGTTCTTAATACATTATGCTTTGCGAGCTAATGCTTCGCTGGGATTAAGATCAACTTCTCCGTTGATGCACTAAGACCAGAGCTGATACAGATGAAGACCTGTCTACACCTCTAGTGGTCATTGTAGAAATTGGTTCCATGTTGTTGTTCGTCCATCACGAATGATGATGAACAGTATTTTCATCCATTGTAGGAACTGGTTTCCTACAGAGGGCCTGGTTAACGTATAAAAGAGCGACGTTTCCTTTAAAGTCGGAACGTATCTGACTGAGAGGCGAGCAACTACCATGCTGCACACAGCAAACTAGACATATAAACTACATGTACACAAAACACTCAAGTCCCGGAACATGACCGAGGTCCAGACATAACTGAACAATGATGAATCTTTACCGGAGTTTATAGCCGGTGGTCAGGAAAAAAAGATAAAGAAGATGACGACGGCGAGGACGTCTACTCGACGACGATCACGGCGACGACACAATAAAGAGGAAGAAGAAGAAGAAGAAGAAGAAGAAGAAGAAGAAGAAGAAGAAGAAGAAGAAGAAGAAGAAAGACGAAGAAGAAGAAGAAGAAGAAGAAGAAGAAGAAGAAGAAGAAGAAGAAGAAGAAGAAGAAGAAGAAGAAGAAGAAGAAGAAGAAAAACAAGAATTGAACAAAGAAGAACAACTATTGAACATAAAATTGCTAGTAAAACCACTCAGTAGCCCATAAATGCTATGACTTGGTTGGGACTCTTAACTATTTCAGTCCCACATGGTCTTAGCAAAAACAGGAGGGCATTAAATTTACTAAACTGATGGGTATACTACTTTTGGGTATACTACTTATGGGTGTACTACTTATGGGTGTACTACTTATGGGTGTACTACTTATGGGTATACTACTTATGGGTGTACTACTTATGGGTATACTACTTATGGGTATACTACTTATGGGTGTACTACTTATGGGTGTACTACTTATGGGTATACTACTTATGGGTGTACTACTTATGGGTATATTACTTATGGGTGTACTACTTATGGGTATACTACTTATAGGTATACTACTTATGGGTATACTACTTATGGGTATACTACTTATGGGTGTACTACTTATGGGTGTACTACTTATGGGTTTAATACTTACTTTTGGGTGAACTACTTATGGGTTTACTACCTACTTTTGGGTGAACTACTTATGGGTTTACTACTTACTTTTGGGTGAACTACTTATGGGTTACGACTTATGGGTTTACTACTTATGGGTATACTACTTATGGGTATACTACTTATGGGTTTACTACTTACTTATGGGTGTACTACTTATGGGTTTACTACTTATTTATGGGTGCACTACTTATGGGTGTACTACTTATGGGTGTACTACTTATGGCTGTACTACTTATGGGTGTACTACTTATGGGTGTACTACTTATGGGTATACGACTTATGGGTGTACTAATTATGGGTATACTACTCATGGGTTTACTACTTACTTATGGGTGTACTACTTGTGGGTATACTACTTATGGGTATACTACTTATGGGTGTACTACTTTTGGGTATACGACTTATGGGTGTACTATTTATGGGTACACTACTTATGGGTTTACTACTTACTTATGGATGTACTACTTATGGGTGTACTACTTATGGGTATACTACTTAGGGGTATACTACTTCCAGAGAATCCAGATTTTCAAACCTTGCAGTTCTTCGCAGCCATGATGTAAAAAATCATACATGAGTTGTTGACTGGTACACGTGAATAATATACAGTCACGCTCAGTGCGTTGTTTGGTTCAGAAAGAGTTAAAGAGTGCAGTAGCTTTCAGCGTTTCAGAAAATGTACACTTTGCAAGACTCCATGCGGGGATACCTCTTTCATCTTCATCTATAACACATACGTTGTACAGTTCAGTTCTCACATCCTATGATTCTTCTTCTTCTTCTTATGATTCTATTTCACTATTATCATGACCGTATCTGTCTTGGTGTATTTAAGCTTCTAGCTATTATTATTTTTTTTGCTAGCTATTATTATTTAAGATCGTTGTCACTCAGTTTATCTAGCTTCCCTGGGCGTGGACCTGTACAGAACTGCGGTACAACATTGCCAATTAATAGCAAAAGGAAACATTAAATTGTAGCAAATTAACTGACGCGCACGCATACACAAAGGCATATAGAAACACATAGACAGAACACTAGCCGTTTACAAGACTCGGGAGTGCTCTTCTTACTCTAGCGAGTAGACATCTTCAGCCAGTGGTGACAGGCCCTGATGCGTGCAGCCCTTCCACATTCCACTGCCTTGATTTATGAACACTCTGGTGTCACTTGGAAAGGAGAAGACAACCAGTTTGCAAAGTTAACATTAAATCTTTCAGTAAGAAATGACAGGATAAACAATACTGGAAGTGAAAGGAGAAACAATGTGGCAACAGGAAGCATCTAGTCCCGCCAGAAACCTCATTGCCGTCTGGACTGTAGCTAAAGGGAACAGGGTTGTGTTTAGTCGCGGAATAATATTTGTTCCCACAGGCCGCTTCACTATATCCTCCTTTCCCGTTCGCTAAAACTAACTTTCAATACTTATGCTAGATTCCCCCCCCCCCTTTTTTTTTTTGGTAACTTCCGTACATGATGTAGATGGTGCTCACGAGAAGGACGATGGTCTGTATACGTGTGTGACGATATAGTAGAGTTTGTTTCCCGCGCCTCTGGACTTATCGGGGAAACTATTTTTTATTGCCTTTCCGCGCCTTTGGACTCATCAGGGAAACTATTTTTGTATTGCCTTTCCGCGCCTTTGGACTTATCGGGGACACTATTTGTGTGTGTGTGTGTGTGTGTGTGTGTGTGTGTGTGTGTGTGTGTGTGTGTGTGTGGCGCCTACTAGAAACCAAAGGGTAGAAACCAACGGGTAGAAAGGCTAGCATTTTTTCACGTGGACTTCTAGTAACTTTCCCTGGTTTCTGGGTAATAAGAGCGGACGCCCATGTTTATTGTTTCGCACTTCAAAAATACCTTGACAGCTGGAAATCGAAAAGAGCAGGCTAACAGCGCTGCCCGGGCAAAATCCGAAGTTAACATTCTACCCAAAGTATTTTAGGATCCTCGCCGGTGCTACGGAGTTCGTGCACTGCGCTGAGATTCTTCGGACACAGCTTGAGTAAGAAGTAGAACGGAGCACTTATGGGCTTAAACCCGTGTGCCATGATGATTCGTCGACAAAAAGAAAGGGTACTTGGTTGATGTGCTTATTATCACGCCGGCCACCTTTACTTCCCACAATTTTTAGCGACATACCCTTTTCAGGCTATGAAGGAAGATAGCAGAACTAATTTTAACTGTCTTTCACTTTTACAGAAGTAAACGGCCTCTTCCCAGTGGTGTTCAACCTGGCCTCACGGGCACGCATTAGCGCCAATGCCACATGCGGAGAGACTGGGGCAGAAGTGTTTTGCAAGCTCGTGGAGCATGTTCGCATCTTTCCAGCAGAAAATCGCCAGTGCGACATCTGTGACGCCAGGAGCAGCAACCCCAAGCAGCGACACCAGATCACTAACGCCATAGACGGCAGTCAGAAATGGTGGCAAAGCCCCACATTAACCAACGGAGCCAGATACAACTACGTAACCATTACGTTAGATCTTGGCCAGGTATGTATGAGTACCACAACAGTCGTGATTGTTTAGTTTCGTACATCACAATATTAGTCCGACTAAAAAAGTTGAGCTGAGTTAAGATGGGTTGAGAACCGACACCACAAAAAAAAAAAAAAAAAAAATCCAGACAATATACCCGTGTCCTCCGCAGCGAGGCACGTCATTCTGCACGAAGCAGTTCTGGGGCCAAACTGCATGATTCTGAGGTCCATGAGCCCAGTCGGAGGGCAACCCGACGTGAATACAGGACAGCTGCAATCCAATTCACCAGCTATGGACTGACCTTCTACTTCAGTGCAGACATCAAGATGTCGTATCTTACTCTTTTATAAACATCCTCGAGATCCAGTGCTACCGCCAGCTGTGCAGCAGACAATTAAACATAATTTATCGGATTCGGCTCACCTAAAAGTAGAAAATACATTTTGTTTGCACGAATAGAAGCTCAAACGCAGCAAACTAAGTTATTTATAAAGAAAATGTGCAGGCCACTAAACAACGAGCAATTAACATTATCAAATAAAAAACACAGAGAACTAAAGTTGCACGTAGAGACTTGAGAAGAAATTGAAGGTCAGTTCCACGTTTGTAGCGGCAACAGTGATCACCGGTTTCCAATCAAATGCTGCATAATTGCACAGCGTGGGTTCCATGGCCCTATTGGGGTGGGGGAGGGGGTGAGCAAAAATAGACCCTGCCTTCCCAGTAAGCATGTCATAGGAGTGGACTAATTGGGAGCTTTCTTCGAAGTCGGAGTGCATCTGCCCGAGCGGCCAGGAACAATTAGTTGCACACAACAGTGCCAGTAAAACGGATGTACACTCAGAACTCAGACTATGCCGCAAAGCCAGTCTAAAGGGACGAAAGACCAGGACTTTTCACCAGAACTTACAAAGAAGAAGAAGAAGAAGAAGAAGAAATGTTGCAGAACGAAAGATTGACTGCTAAAGAAGCACAGTCACTAGACACATGTCATAGGAAAAACTGCGTACGTCTGACAACGGGATAGCTAAAGGGAACAAACGCCAGAGAAAAGATGTTACGCAGCCTAGTATCATGGCAAGGAAGAACTCTGGTATCAGACATAACTGTCAGTTCCCCAGGAAGAAGACGATTCATGTCATGGTGGCGTTTATTTCTTGGGGATGAATTACGTTTGTCTTCTTTCTGCCATGTCATTATTTCTTTTCATACCCTATTCCTTAAATTTCATTATTGTTTTTCTTCTTTTGTTGTTATCGTTGTTGCTGTTGATTATGTACTATTTATCGCTAAAATTTGATGCTTTATTTGCATCGGCTGAGTTTACTTTTCTGCTCATCTTTAAAAAGACGCATTACGAGTCTCATTTTAACTGTTGTGTATTTAAAATGATCCGATTTTTTTTTCATCGTTCGATAGAATTTTAAATCTGCAACGCTAAACTTGATGTGAATTGTTTTCTTTCTGCCTGTCTTTCCTTTATGTTTGTCTGTCTTTCTTTGTTGAGAGTTTCTGCGAACAGAATTAGAAGCATCCCTCGTTTGACTAGCAGATAGGGCTGCCATGACGGTTTCACCTGGGCCATTGTGGGAAGAGACGACAGTACCATTTGCCTCTTTGTTTGATCCACTTGAAGGAATGTATCTAACTCAAGCTTATTCTCTCTCTCTCTTTTTCTCTCCCCCACCCCCCGCCCCCCACCACCCTGGCTTCAGTAAATCACATGACCAGATATGATAGTGATGAGTGTAGTTGAAATAGAATGCAAGTGATGACTATTACGATTTGTGTGTCTTGCCTTGACCAGAAATCAATGCAGGGCATCGCTGGCAGTCCCCTTTCTCCACGTAAGCCAGCTCGTGGTTCATTTGAGCAGTATGCAGGCAGGAAGTAGTCTTCAGTACTTCAGCCCTAGGTCACCTTGATTTTATTAACCCTTTGGTTTAAACCCTCTCCGTCCCGCTGAATATACCCAGTACCCAAATTGTCTAGATGTCTGTCCTGATTTGTAAGCAGCAATTTGCTTCCATCAAGTACTAGCCCTATTATTGCATTTTATGTCAGGAATAATCACACATTGAAGGCGAAACGTGGATTTTTGTTATACCTGACTAATAATTGCGGTGAAAACTAAGTATTTTCTGTATAGACAGCCTTCCACTTCAATCATAAAAACACTGTATTGCAAGATATTCACAAATAGCGCTTTGGCTGTATTTGGGAAATAAATCTCGGAACGTTTAACAGTCACATAAAGCGGCGCTTCTTTGATTTATTCCCCAAAATGGCGGCATGCCACATTCTGGCTATAAAATATCCAAAAATATCCGAACGACGGTGTTCGCGTATATCTAAAATACGGACTTTCTGCCAACGAACAAATCGCGGCAAAACTAGGATTACTTGACAACCAATATAAACATTTGCACACGGTACTAGTAGCAGACGATAAATACCGACCGTTGACAAAAATTTCGAGCGTTTCTGCAGACGATACTAGCAGACGATATTAGCGACCGTTGACCAATTTCGAGACATTACAGACGATGAAAGCCGATTAGCAATACTGTGTTCTTCCGATTGGAGGATTTAGCAGCGGTAGATGTCAGACTTGTCGGCATGCGCCAAATGCGATTTAACTCATCGCCGAGCGTATCTAGGTGCCTGGGACTCACGAGTACAGTAATTGGAAGAAGTTGCAGGAGATGCGGTAGCTGCCACTCGTGAGTCCCAGCCATCTAGTTTAGCCCCCATCCGCGCCGCGCGTAGCGGCGCGGGGGATACACTCGGCGGTGAGGCACACTCGCAGAAGCAGGTCGGCAAGCAACGTATCGCCCAGACCCTGTCAGAGCGTTTGTTTCGTTATTCGGAGCCGGCACATATATTTTTATTAGAACTGACCCCGCATTCGGATATTTTTGAATGTTTTATGGCCAGAAATTGGCCAATTTAGCTCCTTTTTGAACGCCATCATATTACAGCCGCCATTTTGGGGAACGATTCAAAGAAGCGCCCATAAAGCGACCTGGGAGCGCTAACAGAGGCAAACATTCAGCATTACACTTGTCTCGGACCGTTTGCTCTTTTGTTATACAGATCGTATCCTTTAGCCCGGCTTCTCGTTCAGTCATTGACATGTCGAGTTTCCCATTATTCTTGACCTAGAAAAGTGATTCTGGGAAGAGTATTAGCGGAAAAGAGGCGCGGTAAGCGAAATCTGAATTCTTTAATTGGAGATCGAGGCACTTACATGTAGCTTACTATCGAATCCTCCGTGTTGTTTTTTATTTGAAGCGTCTGCTTTCTGTTATCAGAGTTGATTACAGCAAGCAATGTATTTATTATATGTGAGTTAATGGGTCCTATTTAAAGAAGTCTAAAGGTCTAGGTAATGCTACTTCAGGTGGTGTTAAGTCTGGGGCCAATTTAAAGAGTAATTGTGATTGTTTTTATAGTCTCATGACTTACCTTTGAAAAAAAAGTTGGTCATCGGTGTTTATAGTTTTATGACTTGCCTTCAGAATGTGGATTGTTTCCTTTTTTTTGTTGATCTGACTTTCACCAAATATTGATGTCTTTGCCGGCGCCCCCCCCCCCCCCCCACACCACCAACACCATAGACTAACTACTAGACTTGCTGACTGTCGTGGCTGATAGATAGAACGTGTTGAAAAAACATGAACACATTTTGCGCGATTTTCGGGTTCCCGCTATCGAGAAATATCGCGTAAGGAAAAAATAACTATCTTTTGGATAAACGAGATTCCTATGCGGGTTCCGTGTTCCAATTGTGTATAAGGGGGGGGGGGGGTGAGTTGGGGCGGAGACAGACCCACTGTCTCCCTAATAAGCATGTCGTAAGAGTCGACTATTTAGGTTTTTATTTCTAAGTCGGTGTACACCTGCCTAAGAGTTTAGAAGAAGAAGAAGAAGAAGAAGAAGAAGAAGAAGAAGAGGGTGAAGAAAAAGAGGAAGAAAAAGAAGAAGAAGAAGAAGAGGAAGAAGAAGAAGAAGAAAAAGACTAAATTCAAGTGTATCGTTTTGTAATACGGCAGTATTGCCGGTTTTTAGTGTAAGATTTTACGCGCACAAACAGAAGACGAGATAAATCGCGAAAATTTAAATACAGGTCATCTTGTTATCGTTCATATTTCTGAAGGCAAAGTCTCAGATACCGTATGTTCCGTTATATCAAAAAGCATTTTACTTTATTCTCAAAGTGGCAAAGGGACTAGGCAGTTACCGACTATGAAAGGACACCTGGACGAATGCGGCAGTATTTGCCTATGGTGTATACGAAAGGTTTCAGAACAGAATAGACATTGATGCAGTGGAGAGGATGTTAACAGTCGAGTCAGATATAGAACCCCCTTCTACTCATGCTGCTGGATATGCAAGTCTGTCCATGGAGTGTAAACTGGGTGGCATCGGTCCTGTATGAACGCAAGGTAGCGATGCGCCTGGTTTGCTGGACCTAGATACTATCAGACCTGGTTTACCCCGGGATCAGCCATTTCACTTGTACTTTATAATAAACTTGTACGTTTTCCGCCCCAAACATACAGAAGAACGCTAAAAAGAATAAGTCTAGATTGAGTCTCAGAGCGTAATTGGCCTTTTATACTAAAGTCTTCTTCTAATTTTTTCATTCTTGATTTTATCTCTTTTCGTCACGCCGGCAGCTCTCCTAAGACATCTTATCTCTGTTGTTATCTCCCGCAAATTAGTTGTAGTAAGGGTCCATGTTTGGCACTGATAGCACAATGTCGGCCCCAAAAAAATGATACTGTTATGAGTTTCTGAAAGAGCATGTGACCTACTGGTGAACAGCTGAGGAACTACATTATTTGTATATTTTCTGTATGGCTAGAGAATGTATGCACAAAGACACTTGAACCTAAGTACGCAATTTACTGAACTACTTTTTTTATAACAACATGAACAAGATTTATTGAATAAATCTAACTAAAAATAAAATGAACGTGTTTAGGCTAGTAGAGTGAAGATGGTGTTATTGATGAAATTAATTCATATACTTAACTCATATAATTGGAGAAAATCAACCTTGCTCAGTTCTCGATTTAAGACCCTGTCTATCCTTTTCTAGTTTGTCGTCCTCGCTGCTTCAATCAGGTCGTTAGACTCGACAGTCGGCAAAGAATGGATGACTACTAGTCCCTGCCCAATGTGGGAACTGGGGTAAAGAAACAAGCGCATATGTGTAGTATCTAATCTAGATGTACACCAAACATGTCTATTATAATAACACTAAACATGTCTATTCTAATCAAACATTTAATCTCTTCTTCATTTTCATTTTCCCTCCTGTCCAGTCTAAAAAAGGCTTCGTCTCACATTGTAGTTGTTACATGTCCTGCCTTCCTCTACTCACGTCCTGTAATGATAGTTAAGTCTTCTATGTCTGATGTCATCTCTCTTACAGACTCAAAATGACAATCAGTAAGACAAAACAAGTTCTACAATCAATGCTTAGAACAATGGACGCGCCCAAAATGCTAACAATATTTCTGGGGGCGAATCAAATAACAAATCTCAGGGATTTACTCTCCGTGACCAATCTCCGCATTAGCCTCCCGGGAGTTAAACACATTTCAGTGTGTTAGCTGTATGTAATACAGATTAAAATTAACCATACGTGAAAAGACTGCCAAAGTTATCTTCACGCTTGTGATTTCAGAAAAATGATAGTTCATTAAATTTCAATGGTAACATCAACATTTAAGTTATACAACATTGAAACACACGTGCACGAAAAAAAAAATTCATACCACTATTAATTACGATATAAAGCAATGTGACAGTGCCCTAAGAGAATGGAGAAATGTCCGCTAAGGAGTACTACAAAGTGATGAAGACACACACTTGAGCAAAAAGACAGTTATATTTCTATCATGAAATAAAGGTTTGAAAATAGTTTCGCTTACCTGGAAAATGAAAACACAATAGCAAAAATTCTGTCTCAAGCTTAGGGTTTAAGCCCAACAGATAGTTTGCTAATGGCAGAGTCTCACTTCCAAGCCCATATAGTCCACCCTTTTAAAACTTCTTCTAAGCGCCTCCTACATTACTTCTAAAACCACTCTTATTCAAGGATGTCACAGCCCCACCCCGTGGGTAAGTCTATTAACTGTTAGGACTATACAAAACTTGTTTGCATTCCCACGGTTACATTCTCCTGGTCCATCAAGCTGGCCAGAGCTCATAAAAAAGGTCACACCTTCCTGCCTACTTTAACCTGCCATGTTGGTTGCTAACACCTCCAGAGACATTGTCAATACTGGCGATCTGACCTGAACTCAAGTTGGGTAACCTCAGGGGGAGATAATCACAGTTAGCCTCAATTATCTGCTCCTAAAGGTCTGGCTAGGAGATAATTATATGACACCTCAGTTCTGAAAGCAAAATCTCCAGCCACTAAGTCTGAGCTGGTCAGTCTTATCTATACCTTAACACTTTACATCTGGGAAAGAGTCTCAATGTTTGATATCACCTGCAGTCCAGGAGAATTAAATAGGTTTGTTCTCGTCACCTTACTTAGATTTAGGATATATCCAAAACCATATTTTTCTGTAAACATTAAAATACATAGACAAAAAAGTAGGTCGAGGAAAGACATTCTGAAGTCACAGAGCGTGTCGTCACATCCATGGATGAAAAACAGATGTTAAAGCTCTGTAATTAACATTTTTTTTATGTTTGTCCATGAAATACAGTCAACAAGCTTTAAAAGCAACATGTAATTTTAACAGATGCTAAAAATGGTTAAATAAAAAGAAAATAAAAAAAAAACCGAGACATTTTGAAATAAATTACTTCACAAATAGAAATGAAAACCGGAATCATATGTGGTCAGTCTACATTTCTACACACATCACAAGACGGGAAGAGCTAAAGTACGCAGTGGCTGGTGCCACAGAGAGGCGGGGGAAGACTAAGATAGAAGAATCTCCACAATTTGGAACCATACAGTGACAGTAAAATAAAAGTTACACTTCCACATATGGCATATGGTGCCAGTTCCATTTTTTAAAGACTTTCAACTGCTGACAGTATTGTATGCAACATAACGCTTTTTGCTATTTGCAATTTAACCAACTGTGTTATTATTTTCAGATATATCAGATTGCTTACATCATCGTCAAAGCGGCTAACGCTCCCAGACCAGGCAACTGGATTCTAGAGAGATCCATAGATGGCGTCAACTACATGCCATGGCAGTACTTTGCTATGTCAGATAAAGAGTGTGAGGATGCCTACCGTATGCATGCTACTGTTGGTGTGCCGACCTTCCTCAGGGACGACGAGGTCATTTGCACGTCCAGATACTCGGCCTTGAACCCGTTGGAGGATGGTGAGGTAATATCCTTGGCCTTTGCTTTTTGACATCTGCTGCCGTTTATTTCTTATGCAGACCTTGTTTTATGTGTTTAAATACTGCAGTTTAGGGTGAGACGACTACTGCTACTACTGCCGCCGCCGCTTCTTTTTCTTCTTCTTCTTCTTCTTCTTCTTCTTCTTCTTCTTCTTCTTCTTCTTCTTCTTCTTCTTCTTCTTATTCTTCTTCTTCTTCTTCTCCTCTTCCTCCTCCTCCTTTTCCCCCTTCTCCGTCTTTTCCCCCTCCTGCTCTTCATCCTCTTCCTCCTTTTTTCTTCTTCTTCTTCTTCTTCTTCTTCTTCTTCTTCTTCTTCTTCTTCTTCTTCTTCTTCTTCTTCTTCTTCTTCTTCTTCTTCTTCTTCTTCTTCTTCTTCTTCTTCTTCTTCTTCTTCTTCTTCTTCTTCTTCTTCGTCATAGTCACCATCACCACCACCACCATAATCATCCTCATTATCACAAAACTGTCAACCCTGTATTTTTTAACAACTGCACCAGTTGTCTAGGAGATATCTTCGTTTCTTCAAGAAATCAGAAAGACGTTTAATGTTAGAAACCAATGCTTCTTTTCAAACTCCCATCTATACTAGGACATGGAAAAAAAAAGGGGGGGGGGGGGAGCTCTCAGTAACCTCTGAGTCACAGATGTACAAAAAAACTTTTATGTTTTACTTGCTTAAACATCAGCAATTTTGCGAAACAATTGAGATGGTTAGCTTGCATTTGATGTCTCACCAATTCCCCACCCCCTCCCCCTCAATTTTTTATGGTACCTTTGAGACGCTAGGACGAATCAGTCCGAAATGGGTACTAGGTACGGCACTGGAAAGTAGAAGCGGCCTGCGTGATGTTGGCCACCGTGTGCTAGTTGGTCTACAAGATGAGTCTAGCATCATATGCCCAATGTGCCACGTGTGTAAACAAAAATAAAAAAGGTTCTCGACTGTTGAACTATTTGCTAGCGCTCACCGCCAGTCGCAGATAAAAAATGCACACATGCTTGCCTGTGGTCATGTGGGAAGGGGGGGGGGTCTCTTTTTTTGGCGTTCACCGGCTGTAACTCCAGTGGAAAGCTCTGGTTGTTCGTCCACTTCTGGACTTTGGTTTTGTTACGGAACCTTGCGTGCCTATCGATTTTACAAATAGGGCTTATTTGTTTGCAGTAAACAAATATACAGTTATTTATTTGTATGCAGTAAACAAGTAGACTGTTATTTATTTATTTGTATGCAGTAAACAAATAGACAGATATTTCTTTATTTGTATGCAGTAAACAAATAGACAGTTATTTCTTTATTTGTATGCAGTAAACAAATAGACAGTTATTTCTTTATTTGTATGCAGTAAACAAGTAGACTGTTATTTATTTATTTGTATGCAGTAAACAAATAGACAGTTATTTCTTTATTTGTATGCAGTAAACAAATAGACAGTTATTTATTTATTTGTATGCAGTAAACAAATAGACAGTTATTTCTTTATTTGTATGCATAATGTTGGCTCCCTGCCTCTCACGCGGATGCACTCCTACTTCGAAGGTAGCCCCAGTTATTCTACTCACTTTTTGCGAAAGACAATTTCAGCGTAATATAACCACATCAGCATTGAGTTCCCATTGATCTAAAAATATGTTACGGATAGCACCCTTGACTCGTACACTTGATGGTGTGGGTTCTTTTCCTTGCACAGGCTACATGATATCTACTCTCTCTCTCGTGATATTTCTCTCTCTCTCTCTCTCTCTCGCTTTCTCTCTCTCGCTTTCTCTCCATCTCTCGGTTTCTCTCTCATTCAGTCTTCTCCCAGTCTCTCTCTCTCTCTCTCTCTCTCTCTCTCTCACACACACACAAACACACATATATGCAACCGTGTTTCAGACTGTTACATTAGCTAACCTCAGTCAGATTAGCGTAGATCTTTATTGACTAGCAACATGACACAATGACTGTTGTGAAAACTTCCATTATCTTGCTGGAGGTCACAAAGCTGTCACCAACACAGGTTATTACAGCCATTGTCAGGTCACGCGGACTAGGTTGGCATTTACTTCTTGAAAGCGAATCACTGACATTGGTGACCCTGGGCTGTTGCCTGTGTTAACAAGTTAACGATGGTAATGCATTCATCGCTTAGACTTCGACAAGGTCTCGTTTGTACTGGACATTTTGTGAGCTGTGATATTCTTTCATACACTCACTCGGCACGTAAACATGCATTACATAATACCGCTAGTCTTCGGTGCTTGACCTGAGCTGACGAAAAAAGTCAAGAATAGCAACACTGTAATATACAGTGTATGTGGTCAAGTTAAACAGATGAGAGTTGGTTTGATACTGATAACCTCATGTCGTAGAAAACTGTAGCACAGAATTAATGCATCATATCAACAGTTTGCAAGCGGCTTATATTGAGTTGACCTAGGGCATGTGTTCCATGGGAGATTAAAAACAGAAGAAATTCAAAAAGAAGGAGCCGAAAAGAAGAAGATAGAGGACACGAGCAATACAGCCAGCGTAAGAAATTCACAATGATCTTTGGGGATGAAAAGAAGTGGTTTGACAACAGTGTACCAAATGACGTAACATCTAACAGAATGAGACAAATACAAATAATCGCTACAACCAGGAATTGGACACAAGTCCAGTAGTATAATTTGACGCAAGACAACAAGTCGGATGCTTTAGTTGTGTAACAGAATATCAACGTATTTAAAATAAAAAAAAAAAAAACCCACTTGAATAGAGGGCAAATAAATAATCAGTCCCCGGATAATATATATATATATATATATATATATATATCACATTTCAAAATGCTCTGAACGATTAAAACACGTTCATTGAGTAAGACAGCCATCCTTGAGAATATTACAATTGAGTAACATCTGGAATGAGACAGGGATGTGTCAATCCCAACAACATCTAATATTTATGAGAGTCAATACTGAAATAACGAATTATTTGACATAAGTAAGTAAGTAAACTTTAACCCACCAGGACATCACACAGAGCGATAAACACCCGGTGACTCAAAGTGCCACAATGCGGATGAGAATCACCCATGGAGAGGTCCCAGAAACAGGCTTCCGGAAGGGTTGACCAGAAACAGCTTGTGAGCAGCAACCGTGGGAGTGCAGATTCTTGTCTCAGACATGTGCGCATGTGCACCAATGTTGAATAGACTGCTCACCTGTTGTACGCATTCGTAACAGAAACTGTAATTCTGCATCTCCTACTCACGAACCGCCACAGGGTTTGACCACGACCGGCTCCGTAAAACGGTCTCATTCCCCCTCCCCCGGCTAACTGTACAGCAGTCACGTTCCCCCCCCCCTCCCTCGCGGCTAACCGTACAGCAGTCACGTCCTCCCCTTCCCCCGGCTAACTGTACAGCAGTCACGCTCCCCCGGCTAACTGTACAGCAGTCACGCCCCCCCCCCCCGGCTAACTGTACAGCAGTCACGCTCCCCCGGCTAACTGTACAGCCGTCACGTTCCCCCGGCTAACTGTACAGTAGTCACGTTCCCCCGGCTAACTGTATAGCAGTCACGTTCCCCCGGCTAACTGTACAGCAGTCACGCTCCCCCCGGCTAACTACAGCAGTCACGCCCCCGGCTAACTACAGCAGTCACGTTCCCCCGGCTAACCGTACAGCAGTCACGCCCCCGGCCCCCCACGTTTCCCCCGGCTAACCGTACAGCAGTCACATTCCCCCCCCCTAACCGTAACTACAGCAGTCACATTCCCCCGGCTAACCGTACAGCAGTCACGTTCCCCCGGCTAACTGTACAGCAGTCACGCTCCCCCGGCTAACTGTACAGCAGTCACGTTGCCCCGGCTAACTGTACAGCAGTCACGCTCCCCTGGCTAACTGTACAACAGTCACGTCCCCCTGGCCAACTGTACAGCAGTCACGCCCTCGGCTAACCGTACAGCAGTCACGTCCCCCGGCTAACTGTACAGCAGTCACGTCCCCCGGCTAACTGTACAGCAGTCACGTCCCCTGGCTAACTGTACAGCAGTCACGCCCCTCCTGGCTAACTGTACAGCAGTCACGTCCCCCCGGCTAACTGTACAGCAGTCACGTTCCCCCGGCTAACTGTACAGCAGTCACGCCACCTGCTAACTGTGCAGCAGTCACGTCCCCCCCCCCCCGTCCCCTTCCCCCCGGCTAACTGTACAGCAGTCACGTTTCCCCACACACTGCAAATACATTCTTGTACATGACAGTGGTAATCAACTGTAAACCCACCAATGAGACTTTCAGTCGCCGAGCGAAGCTCACTTACTATGAACTTTTTAAATAGTTTTTTCACTAAATGCCCGGGGAGGGGTGTGGGGGGGGGGGGGGAAGGTCTAATAAAAAAAAACACCGCGCATTCCTAGCGCAGTCGTATGGATAACTCACGTCCCATCTTCTCTGCAGAAACAGGCACTTGTGTCTCCCAACTAACTACATTCTCCTTTCAAAACTTAACGTAAAGATCCATTACAACTTAACCCCCCCTCCCCCTCTCCACCCCCCCCCCCCCCCCCTTCTCCAATTTTTTTTGCACGCAATGTTTGTGGCTCAGAATTCTTGGCAAGTAAAATATCGCTGGCTGAAGTGGCCAGTCAGCTACTTAATATGGTTGAAAGAAAATGGGCTGTGACATTTCTCGTAAGTCACTTGTGGCATTTACGAATGGTTAAACAAAAAGATTAGCAATTTTTTTAGGTGGCTTATTTGGTACATCTTCTACAGTCGGCCACTGTTTAGTATGCAGCAAAGATGAATCTAGCTAACAGATCTCTTGCTCATATAAAGCTGGGTGCCAGATGCAGTCAATACATTCTTGACTTGCCAGCGGAAAACATATGTGGTCACATCTAATTGCAATTATGATTTCTCCAGCGGCGAAGTGTGAATAGACTTTACAATCGAATTCAACTTGTCGAGGTTTATTGTTCTTACCGTATGGGTTCCAGGCCCGTAATAGACCCACTGCCCCCAACAATCGTGTCCAAAAAAGGCTATTAATTAGAAATGTTATTACCTTAAGAGTCAGACTGCATCTGTCTGAGAGGTAAAGAACCAACGGTCTGCATACAGATAAGCCAGCTTTGTAAAACGGATGTGTATGCAAAACTCAAACTCTGGAAAAAGACCAAATTCCTAAGGTGTACGAACAATCAGAAGTTTCCTCTGGAGTTTACAGCCGGTGAACGCTAAGAAAAAGCAGAAGAGAAATAGATTGTTCATGTGTATTGGGCATATAATACAAGTCCCATATTTGTATGGATCAGTCGGTATTCTGTGATGATGTTGTCAGTACCACACTGGCCACCTTTATTCCCAGAACATTTCCCGGTGGTAATTTAAGTCTGTATCAGCTTAGAAAATCTGATTATTCCCAACTCCCACCTTGACGGCAATTCTGAGTCATTAGATTTGCCTTTATGTGACTAATTAAAAGGTTGCTGAAGTCAGATGTGTTAGACAGAAATGCGCCCATCATACCAACTCTTCTTTTAAAGCGAGAAAATATTCAAAGCATAGGAATCAGTTTGGGAAAATGACCTGGACTTCCATTCCGACTATGCATTAAAGAAAGGTACCATGAAATTTTGTGTGAAGTAAAAGTGACCATAAACCTGCATATAGTGTTGATTAGTCTACAGACATATAGTTCCATCACCATATGCCCTAATGTCTTAAAGACGGTCCTTTACTTCTTTACAGGGGAACAAACTGGCAGGCCACTGTGGTTAATTACTGAGCGCAGTGTGCCTTGGATATAAACGTTGGCACTGCAAAAAACATGTTACATTGTAGTTATGGAAAAAACCCATCTTTGGTGTTATACTACACATTCACGCTTTTCTAGAACACTACCATAGAGCATATACATAGACCAGTGATGGAGCAAGACATGGGTGCTGACTGTCTGCCATCACAGTGGAAACTACTGTAATGCTTTTAGTCTCACAGCATTCACATTCTGTAGTTCATACCAGGCACTATCACAGAGAACACTCTGGTGTCTGCCCAGATATCACCAGACTAATATCTTTCCAGGATGTTCACAGACAAGAGTCTGTCCAGTATGTTCCCTGTCTAGATTCTGTCCAGGATGTCTCACCAATTAGTGTCTGTCCAGGATGTCTCACAGACTAGTGTCTATCCAGGATGTCCCACAGACTAGTGTCTGTCTAGAATGTCCCACAGACTAGTGTCTGTCCGGAATGTCCCACAGACTAGTGTATGTCCAAAATGTTCACAGACTAGAGTCTGTCCAGTATGTTCCCTGTCTAGTTTCTGTCCAGGATGTCTAACCGATTAGTGTCTGTCCAGGATGTCTCACAGACTAGTGTCTATTCAGGATGTCCCACAGACTAGTGTCTGCCCAGAGTGTCCCACAGACTAGTATCTGCCCAGAATGTCCCACAGACTAGTATCTGTCAAGGATGTTTATAGACCAGAGTCTGTCCAGAAGTCCTCAGCCTAGTGTTTGTCCAGGGTCTTCACAGACTAGTGTCTGTCCTGGATACCCACTTTTCTCCATCTTACCAGTCTATCAAAAATGCAGTAAACAACCGTCTGTCCGTCCATATGGGGAATAAGAGAGCACAATTAACTGTGAAGCTCAACTCTGAAACACGAACAACGCCAGCCAGATCCCCATGTATATTAATAAACATCTAATACACATCAAAAGCCTGTTTTTCTTGAACCAAGATATTAACTATTTTATCCAGCCCGGGCGCATTTCTTCTTCTGCCTTTCTATCCCCCAATGGAGCATATGTCCTCAACCAACTCACGCCAAGTCGTTCTATCCTTCGCCATTGCATGGAGCTCTCCCCATGTCCTCCCAATCTTTCTAACCTCATTCTCCAGTTCTCTTCTCCTTGTGTTTTTTGGCCTTCGTTTATTCCTATGCCCCTATGGGTTTCAATGCAAAGACATTCTAGTTATGCTGTTCTCCTGTTTTCTCAGTGTGTGCCCTATCCAACACCAGCGTCTTTTCCTCACCTCCTGATCCACTGGAGCCTGTTTAGTTCTCTCCCAAAGTTCTACATTAGTTATTCTATCATACCATTTTATTCCCTCTATTCTGCGCAGGCACCAGTTAATGAATGTCTGTAATTTATTAGTAATTGCCTTGGTTGTTCTCCATGTTTCCGCCCCATACAATAGTACTGATTTGGCGCATGCTTGCTTGGAAAACAACACCAGAAAACTCAAAACAATATTTAATCTAAAAATCAGGAAAGTTCACCTTTTAGGGATCCTTTCATCCTCTCGATTAGAGGAAAGGCAATTTGATGTATGCAGAAGATGTAGGTCACATTTTGGTTATTGCTATTAGCAACACTATGGCTCTGTGTACTTATTGTATAGTTTAGTTTTAGTTTTTCATGTGTGGAGTCACCATCAACATGAAGCTAGTAACTAAATCCCTTGTTCATGTGACACAAAGTGCCAGCTACAGTCAGTGAATAGTTAGCATTGGATATATTTGTATCTGCCAATTTTAATTACTGGTCAAGATCAAACAATTCCTCTCAGTCTGTTTTCATCTTCAGTCCTTAACCATCCTACATGAAATATAATGTCTTACAAAATAAAGAAATAACCGCTGGCTTCCTGAAAGTCAAAAGTGTATAGCACACAAGGAGATAGGGACTGCATAATAACCTTCAAGGCTGCTGGCCTCCCAATATAAGTTTTCTGACTGAAGAATCAAATAAGAAGACAGAGAAGAAGAAAAAGAAGATGAGAAAGAAGAAGGGGAAGCAGAAAAAGATGATAATGGTGATGAAGAAAAATGAAGAAGAAGATAATCATTATGCAGAAGAAGAGGAAGAAGAAGAAGAAGAAGAAGAAGAAGAAGAAGAAGAAGAAGAAGAAGAAGAAGAAGAAGAAGAAGAAGAAGAAGAAGAAGAAGAAGAAGAAGAAGAAGAAGAATATCCTTCTAGAAAAAGAAGAAGAGGAAGAAGAAGAAAAGAAGAAGAATATCCTTCTACTGGAAGCTTTTATTATGTATTTTGGGCTTCAAAGTAAACATTAAGCACTAGCTGTACCCGGCCACGCGTTGCTGTGGCCCAGAATGGTGAAATGGAAAGGAAAAAAAAAATAGCTCTCAGCTAACAGTGTCTGTCATATCCCCCCCCCCCCTTTTCCTCTCGACCCAGTCATATCTCCCTCTCCGAAGGATTAAAAAATCATCCATGGCGAAATTATTAAAATAGAAATAGTTAAGAAATGAGAACTTTAATATAATATTTTAAGCTCTCTTAGCTAACAGTGTCTGGCATAACCCCCCCCCCCCCTTCCCCCCACCACCACCAATCATATTTCCCTCTCAGAAGGATTGAAAAATCATCACCTGGCGATTAAAATAGAAATAGTTAGGAAATTAGAACTTTAAAATAATATTTGAAGCTCTCTCAGCTAACTGTGTCTGGCATAACCCTCCCCCCTCCCCCAATCATATCATCCTCCCCGCCGAAGGATGGGAAAGTCACCATGTGACGAAATATTGTAACTAAATTGAGCTTGGCATCCGTGTCCGCCCAGACTTAAATAGGTAGCATTAACTTGTACTGAGAAGTAAATGTGGCCAGTGTAACAGCTACCACATCACCCATCCAGTACCAGTACTACTGCAACCACTACCACCACCACCATCACAACAACAACAACAACAAAAACTGTCACTACAGTTTGTGTAGGTCGGTGTAGAAAAGAGGTGTTAGCGCCGCATGCTGTCGCCACGGACTGTATAGTTTAAGTGTGTCCCCGACATAAAACTCCATCACCTAACCAGTGGTAGAACCCATGGTAATATTCCGTGATTTAAAAAAAAAAGTACACTATGCTCACAAATAGAGGAAATAAAAACCCACACTCATCATCTCTCCTACTCCGAAGGGTCGATGTTTAATTAACCTTGGCATCCATGTCGACCCAAACCAAAGTGGATGCTGAGCCGTCTTAGTTAACAGTTTCTGTCATCAACAAATAGTTTTTGATCGAGTGAAGCGTCAGGGGGAGGCTAAGTTAGACAGTACTGAAATCAGATGTCTTTGGGCGCAAGGTGCAGCTGTAAACCACAACACAACGTGCCAACCGCCCTCTCAAGGGTGAACGAATATTACCAGTGACATGAACATTAGAAATGAAAGTATATAATAATAATAATGTGAAGTTCGGTGTTACACAGTCAAAGTTGGCCAATCGACTAAAAACAAACCTGGGCCGGAAAGGAAATAACTAATGAAATGATCGTTGCTGGAGCTACGTCATTCGTGGTTTGTGCAAAACTCATACATACAAACGCGCGTGGAGTCTAAGGCAACTTTGTGTGAAAATTTGAAAGCGATCGGTAAAGAAATGTCAGAGATTGTTCCTAGGGGAAAAGGCATCTATTGGTAGCCCTGCCCTGCTCAGCAGCCAATCAACTAAAAACAAATCCGGGCGGGCAAGGAAACAAATAATGATTTGACCGTTGCTGGAGTTATGTTGTTCATGGTTTGTGCGATTTTATGACCAAAAAAAAAAAAAAACGCTTTGAGTCAGAGGCAACGTTGTGTGAAAATTTGAAAAGCTATCGGTTCAGTAGTTTCTGAGTTTAAAGTTAACAAACTCGGAAAATTAACATTTTTTTTAATATAGATTATAAGAATATTGTCAATTTTAAGATTTAACAAGATAGAATGTTGAATATTGAATTAAGATTCGATATCATAGCACTCGGGACCCCCCCCACCCCCCCCCACCCCCCATATATGCTCCGTTCCCATCTTTAGCAGCAAACGAAGAGTTCCAATTCTGATGGCACCAGTAACTGTCTGTATATCTGTTTCGCCCTTCCCTTGAATGTTAAGTGCCGGCCAAATCCCCTGGTAACTCCTCACAGCGCCATTCTTTTCAGACCATAATGATTTATTTGTGCTGTTGCACTATTCACTCACTCCCAGAGGGCACTCACAACGTCTAGCTTGACGTCTAGCTTGTTATACTTCAATTTACCACCAAGTGGTGCAGAACCGGCTGGAGCTACGGAGAGCATGCTTTGTGCTTGATACCATCTTCAAGATAGAATGTTTACTTTCTTATTCAGTGATTAAAAAATATGTCAGATTGTTATAAATAAGATAGTCAATCAAAGTATTAAGAGATACTTGAAATAAAATACAAAAAAGAGACTGAAATGTTAAACTTGTTCAGTCCCAAACAACGCACTGTGTGTGATCTTCTGTTGTCCAAATTTACAAAAAAAGGCCAGTTGTGATGGCATACATAGTTTAGAAACCTTATTTTGACTGACATGTATGAGAACATATGTTTGAAAAAGGATTTTATTTGCTGCTTCTGTGTAAGTAAATCACCATGGTTTTGTTCATTGGGCTGTCTGTTGTTCTTGTCCTCATCTGCTGTAAAATCATTTGGGACTGAAAGAGATTAGTGTGGGCTGACTTGCTTAGCACAGAGTTTGTTAAGCATGAAGTGTGCATTCATGTTCATTTTGCAGTCTTATCTAAAATCACAACATTTTCAGATTTTTGTATCCTTGGTTAATGGTCGACCAGGAGTGTTTCAGCCTAGTAAAGTTTTGATGGTAAGTTAATCATATTTACTTTTATTTAAAAAAAAAAGAAGTTAATACATTTTTGACTTAATATTTTTGAAGTCTGTAATACACTGTCTGTTTTAAGTGGGTAATGAGCTGAGATATTCTGTTAATATTTCAAAACATAGACAGCTGTAGACAGTTAACATTGTAGCAAGGGAACCAGGGCTCAATTCTTTATAGAACTACCTGTATTACACATGGCTACCTTCATATGTGCTTGTTTTTCTTGTGTGTTTCACTCAGTCACAATCTCAGCACAGTGCACAAACTCTGTAACACTGCAGAGCATCATAATATATGTATATAACATCTTACACATACTATAGATATTCTTTTAAGGATATGTTTGTTAAATTCTGAAAAAAGTTTGTTGTGTTTGCCATTCTCTTCTATCTCTTCTTCTGTGTTCACTGTTAAAATGTTGATTAGCACGTTATGTTGCAGTCTACAGCTAGGTTGTGATATCTGCTCTTTTCGACCCAACATATGTGATTTCTACAAATCCCTAATTAGTCACCTCTTACAAAATGGGGTCAGTGGGTCTTACCTAATCCCCGAAATGGGAATTCAGAAACTACATGAGGAGCCAGTCTCTTGCTATTTCCAGTTGTTATTAGATCGTTAATGTGAGGACTCACACTGATATCATTTACATAAATGATCACATAAAAGGGAAGATATGTAATGAAATGTGTACAGTTGGCCTGAATTATTAATGCATATAAACGGTCATTTTTCCTTAGCTGTCTCCTTCTGGATCCTCCCAATGTTATTAATTTTCTCTACAATTACAACCTCAAATCTTCTCCATGTATTTTTGTATCACCCTCATATTTGTTTGTTCTTTAGGTTCTAGAGGAAAAACTTACTAGTTATACGCAGACGTATGTACTCAATTAGATCAGATTTAAGATATTTCTATCAGATTTATCAGCTAGTAATAGTAGTGTGTGGAAATTATTCAGAATGATTTGAAATTGTGAAATAGTGCTTTTCCACTACGATTTGGTCGACTTTTAATTTTGTTTTTCTAGTTTTTTTAATTAGCATAAATGTCATCCTTATCCACCCTCATCATGCACATCTTTATGCCCGTCTCTGAATTATCTACACCAGTCCCACATAGAACTGTCACTGGTAATGTTATCACTATACACAACACAAATGAATCTCAACAGCCCTTTTTTACCTTCTGCTTGAAGAAATTGAATCACACCATGAATTTCACAAGTGTCGGGAAAAGCAGTTACAGTGTCCATATTTATTCATTTGTGATTCATGAAATACTGAATAAATGCTACTGTAAGTTGATGTGTAGTGAGCTATTAGACTACTGAATGATGCAAGAATGAACAGTGTAGCTATGGCAAATGGTTTTTTTACCAGCTAATTAGAGGTTGATTTTGAAATAGCCCTAATATATCCAGTTGTTGTGTGCTGATGTGGGAAGACAGCACACGAACATCTGACCAGGTGTCTAGGATATGATTCACACTCCAAATTGTTGTACCCAACTAACGCACAAAATGTCAGGAAAACTCAACCATGTGTTGCCGCCATTTATGAACAGTTGTATGCACATGTATGCAAATGTATGCACATTTATTTCACAAGAACGTTTGGGTGGTACACACCAACCTGCACATAGAATAATGCAAGCGAAGCATGCCCAGTCACTGGCTAATCATGGAATGAATGTCCCACACTTTGCTCACTCCAACTGGTTTAGCGGCACTCCATCGGACAGCCTACACTAACTGCCACTTCCCGCTGAGCTGACCGCTACAGTGCCTAGGTCTCTAGATACCCTTACATCAGGGCTCGCTGTAAAGATGAACAGGCTACCTCTCCTACTCAACTTGACCTCTGTTGCTCTATGAGTAGCAGACACCGTCACATCGGCTGACTGGAAGACTTCACAATGCTTGATATCCAGAATGTGCACACAGCACATCAGCCTGGTCGAAGGAACCACGATGACCAGCAGAACTCCCAGCTCCAAGTCCTCTTCAGCACACAGCTGTCGCCCACATCTCTGCTGTCTTGTTTCACTAGTGATCACGACCGCCACTCATGCCTCGTCACCCAAGACAGCTTCTTCTCAAAATAGTCCAGCTGTCTTGGCTCAACTCTGACAACTGGACTTTCTTCCTTCGACTGCACTCTTGACTGTCATCTAGACTAGCTCTCTCCAGTGCTTCTGCCTCAAACGCTCTCAACTCAAATGTTTGAGTTCTCTCTCTCAACTGAACTCAGCCCCAGTATATTCACATGCCTGCCTCTGTGAGCTCTTCCATGCAACACAAGACACTCATTGTTATGCAAGATTTCCCTTCAATGAGAAACCTATACTTTTCGTGCACTTCTTGCTATCCAAGCACTAAGTATGATGATTGGCCCCTTACTGGGCTGACACTTCGTGAACCAACTAGTCCCTCCGGCCCTAAGTTAGCACCGACTTATAATATTGACTTAAGCTGAACTGACATCTCCTGGCTTATGTCAACACAGCCTCAAAAATTGACTCAGGTCACCAGACATCGCAGTGGACTCACGAATTCACAGATTGTGTGTGGGAGGAAGATTCAGTATGTTCATTTTGTGTGTGCTTACAATGCAAGGATATACATGACTTTGTGTGTGCCATAAGGCGAATAGTACATAATTATCATCATTTGAGCCCTGTATTTAAATACACATTGTTATCACTGAAACGTTTGTAACAATCTGTGTTACATGGCTCTTTTGTTAAAAAAAACACTGGCACATGCTTTCAGACATATTTCATTTTAATCCTAGGACTTCACATCTGCAAGGTATGTCCGGCTGCGCTTCCAGAAGATTAGGACACTTCATGCTGACCTGATGTCTTTCACAAGTATTGATCCTAAAGAAGTGGATGCCTCTGTTACAAGAAGGGTATGTGTGTGAAGGTTTCTAAAAGTTATATGAATTTATTCTTCTTAAAGTTCATCAGCAGTAGATATTGGTAGAAGGTTCTGGACTTTGATCTTGTTCCAGAAGCTGAGTTGTGTGTGCACATCATATTTCAGATCTCATATTTCAGATATTTCTATGCAGACTCTAGGTTCCTTGCCTCTCAGACAGTTCCCTCTGACTTCAAACGACAAACACCTAATTAGTCAGGGCTCTTGTGACAAGGTTATACAAGGGAAAGGGGTGGGGGCGGCATTAGTTCTCTTCTGTTTTCCCTGGAATGATGCCATAAAACCCACATGAGTAAGTCATATGAATAACTGACAACACTTTTCTACATATGCAGTTTACCTAGAATAGGGAGTCGCCGTGGCCGAGCAGCTAGACACTTGCCGCATATCGGAAAGTCGTGGGTTTGCTCACTGGTGGAGCCAGACTTTAAAAAAAAAAATGACCTTGGCTCCCAGGTCGATCGAGCCTTGAGTGGCTACCGGGTGCAGTTCTGGGGAAGTAAAGGAGGCTGGCATGATACTGACCACATCACCCATCTTGTGCCAATGGATCTATAAAAATATAGTTCTAGCCCTATATGCCCTATACGCCTAAAGGCGTGGAAAAGGGTACTTTACTTACTTACGTAGAATATACATCCAGGTGAATCAAGTGAAGGTGAAAGTAGTCTCACAGTAGTTACTGCCACTGGAGTGTGAAGCGTCAGGCCTTGACATATTCTAGGCCAGGACATATACAGTAGGAGGACCAGTTCCCTTCCTTATCACCTGTTTCCCCCCAGACAATTATAACTGGGTCAGCACCAGGGCCAAACTGGTCAGAAAGAAATTGTATAAAATCCTAAGCTAAAGTTTCATGTTATAAAATAACAAATTTTGCAACAAGGTTTAGACATAAAAGGAGAGTTAAGAAGAGAAGTTGAAAATGATGAGCTTACCAAGATTTTTATTCCTGTGTCTTTCAGAGAGCCTGCTGAATGAACAGCTGTGCCTTCTAGTGATCTCACCTTGCAGGATATCTTATGCACTGTATAAATTCTAGTGTATCACTATCACTGGTACTATGGAATGCTGCACATTTTTTTTTTGAGTATCTAAGTGCTCATGTATCATGTAAACTTGTTCTCTCAGGTAGGAACTACTTTCCTTGGGACTAGGCAATATCACATCATTAAATATCTAACTGCTCAAAAAATAATGTACACTTATTTTTCAGTAGCTCACTCTTGCCAATAGTTTTAATAATCTCTAACTGATGTCACATTTTCAAGGTTTCTAGCTGCTCATTTATCAGTTTACATATTCTCTTGCAGGTAGTCAACTGTGCTAAGTAAAGTCACATTTTTTTATATTTTTTATTATTTTATGTTCATAAAGTATCTAACTGCACATTCATCAGTGTACACTTGTTCTTTCAGGGGTTCACTGCTGTCACTCATTGGAGTAATGTCACATTTGTAAAGTAATTAATGTGCTCTTGTAATGTAGTACACTTATTCTCAAGAGGGTCATCATTTCGTTTTCACCATGTGACCATAAATGAATATATTTCAGTTGTCAAATGTGTTCTGTGATACAGTCTATCAGTAACTGTGACTGTGATTCTAACTTCAGCATTTATAATGGTATCGTCATTATTATTATATATAATAATATTATATTGTTATTGCATGTTAATCTGTTATTCTTGATCAAATGTTTTACAGTATTATTACTCAGTGAAAGACATATCTATAGGAGGACAGTGTATTTGTTATGGACATGCAAGTTACTGTGGTCGCCATGACACTCTCCCAGATGTAAGTAGTATAACTACAAACAATTTATAATGGTGGAATATTTAGAAATAAAGACAGAATTAAATGACTTCTGGTGTTCAGTTCATGCCTGAGTATTAGTATATTCTTCTTGTGGTCCATAATGTGTGGCATTGGTAGTCGTAACGGTCCACAATCTTCTGCCTCATTTGTTTTCATTTATTTCTGACTCTAATGATCATTCATGCCATGATGCTAAACTGTCCAGTATCATTTCTCTTGGTCTCCCTCAGCTTCTCTTCCCTTCCAAATTTCTGGTTTAACAGCGTACTCCAGATTTCTCCACCTCAAGACATAAGCAACAAATATAGAAAAATTTTAATAGGTATGTGTTATTGTGTATGAATAATATGTGTATGAATAATAATTATTTAATTTTAAAAACTAATAGTTTTAGAGATGAACTATTTTGGAGGATAACACACACATACACATATATGCACACTCAAAGACATGCACACGCACACATGTTTACATGCACTCTTCTTTTTTTTTTCTTTTCTCCCCTTCTCTCTCCCTCTTCCTCTCTTTCTCACTCCCCCCTCTTCCTCTCTCTCTCTCTTTCTCTCTCTCTCTCTCTCTCTCTCTCTCTCTCTCTCTCTCTCTCTCTCTCTCTCTCTCTCTCTCTTTCTCGACAACTAACCATATATCCCATTGGCGTATATGAAAATGTGCTGATATCAGTAGTGCATGTCTTTAAAAAAAAAGAAATTAAGGAAAGTGACATTTCCAACATGGTATCACATGGGTAATCGAATCTTCACCACTTGTATTATAAATTCAAAACTTTATGTTCATGGCACCAAGATAACAAGATATTACTAGTAAGTAACAAAACTTTTGTAGAAACTAGGATTCTAATGTTGTATTGTGCTTTTCACAAAAATCATATAATTTTCCTTCCCCTCCTTGTTGACTGGTCTTTTTCGAGAACTTGAGTTGTGCATGCTCAGATCTGGCTTCTTTATGCACAGATTGTTAATCCCTCACCTCTTAGGCGTATGCACCCAGACTTCAAATGGAAGCACCCCTATTTAGTCAACTTTAACGACACATAATTTCACTCACAACGCAGCATAGCCATTTTGAACATCGATAAGTTGATGCTGAGAGCTGACTCCGTAAAATGCACGGGTTTGAACAATAACTAGACTGTGAACTTAATGCTACAGCTTGGGCAAGCAGCTTTTATTGGAATTAACTCTGTAGCTGATAAAAGGTTCACTGTTAACTCTTTGAGTCCCAGGGGGCTTAGCATCACAGGCCCAAGGGGTAGTCAAAAGAGATGTAAAATCGGCGCATTAGGCGTTTATGACTGACTGACTGATTTTCTACCCCACCAGGACATCACACAAGCGATAAACACCCGATGACACAAAGTGCCACCATGCGGATGAGGATCGCCGTGGAGAGGTGCAGAAAACCGCGTTCAGACAATTGGCCATATTGATGGCCTGCCTATATTGCGGCAAAAGCCAGAGTGGGGCTTCAAATAACAAAAAATTACGTCCTAAGAAGGACGTAAGGAATATATGCGTGTTCATTGGGCCTCTAGATAGGAATCTATGAACGTATGATACGTTCCTTGGGACTCAAAGAGTTAACATTTTTATGTAATTTATTATTTAAAGCTGTGCCATAATTGTTTTGCTTTGCAGAGATTGCAGTGTCAGTGTTTACATAATACCATGGGAGACAACTGTGAGAAATGCCTGCCCTTGTTTAACCAGAAACCCTGGCAGGTTGGTGGCATACAAAACATTGGCTGTGAAGGTCAGTTGCTTCCCCTATGAGAAGATAATTTTTAAAAAATTGTTAAAGCACTTTAAAACATCCTACTGCCTAGAATAGGTTCCAACAGTCAGGGAGTATGCAGAAATATCCATGGTTCCAACAGTCAGGTAGTATGCAGATATATCCAGGGTTCCAACAGTCAGGGAGTATGCAGATATATCCAGGGTTCCAACGTTAGGCTGGGCTGACCTGGATGCTTTGGGTCATTTTGAAATAAAAATATTAAGTCCTAGCTTAGATGAGGATTTGAACACATTACAACTTGGCCAGCAGACAAGTATGCTAACCACCATGCTACTGCAACTACCAGGCATGGTAGGCAGCATTGATAAGAATAATCACAGCACATGTGGAACAAAGATTGAAGGTCATGTTGTAAAATCCATTAGTATAGTCTGGAACAAAGATAGTTGGTTATGTTGTACAATCCATTAGTATGGTCTACAACAAAGATTGTCCCTCTTATTGTACAATGATTAGTGTGGTCTGGAACAAAGATTGTTGCTCTTGTTGTTCAATCCTTTAATATGGTCTGGAACAAAGATTGTTGTTCAATCCATCAGTATGGTCTGGAACAAAGATTGTTGCTCTTGTTGTACAATCCATTATTATGGTCTGGAACAAAGATATTCGTTCACAATACTCCTCACCCATGTCCTCTGCAGTGAAGCATGCTACTCTGCGCAAAGCATGCCTGTCGTGACCTTCCTCAGCATGCTGCTTTCTGAGTCAGATACAATCACAATGTGTGTGTGTGTGTTCTCTAACCAGCAGAAAGCTGCAGTGACCGCCTCCACCTCCATTTTTAAGTTGTGGTATCATATGCTATGCTTTCCAGCACCAAACATCGGCCATTAACTTTTGTTAAGAAACGCCAAGCACTTCTTAAGCCTCTTGACACTAAACCGTCTGTGTAAATAATAAAATCCTCTTAGTGAGCATTATATTGAATTAATTGCTGAATTTCCACCTCAGTGGCACCTGCTGGCCAGTCTCTGCATTCCCAGCTCAGTGAGATTATGACACTACACAAGTCTGACTGTTCAGGTAGCACTCTGACTCACTCCTTTCCTCGCCAAATGTTCTCAAGGATGCAAACCTGTCTGATTGTGAATGGAGTCAATATTAATATATAATTTCATCCAATATATTCCACTATAGCTGAAATATAGTTGTTTGAATATTGACACCAATTTCTAAACACATTATAAGTAGATTTTATATAGGCTTTTTAGAGTGCCATCCAATGTAATCCATGCCAAGCTGGTTACAAAGAATACTTGAAAATGTCTGTTTTATTGTTTACAGAGTGCAACTGCCATGACAAGTCAAATGAGTGTGTGTATAATGCAACAGTGGATGCTCTTGGTCTCAGTCTTAACAAGCTGGCCATGTATGATGGGGGTGGTGTCTGCTTAAATTGCAGAGTAAGAAATATAATATAAAATGTCACAGGATTAGCCAAATGTGTTTTCGATGGTAGCTGATTTTTCACTTTGTGTTGTGTTTATAAACTCTTGACAATATAATCCCTAAAATGGAGGAACCATGACAAATCTGAGGCTAATTTCAGTCAGTTCATATGTTCTGTGTTGAATCTGACCTCTCTGTATGGGTTCTGGGGCCCCAGTTTAATGGAAAACAAAAGAATAGATCCACTGCACCCTTATTAAACATGTTGTAAAAGGCAGCTAATTAATTGGGAGTTTGCTGAAATCAGAAATATTTTCTCAGAAAGCACAGATATCACAGCCTATCTGTAAATCACAGTACAGAGTACCAACTGTCTCTTAAGGGTGAACACAAGAAAAAGATGAAGAAGAATCTTGATCTGTATAAATCCTACTTTGCATTTACACAGGTGGGAAGTTCCTGTACTCATGGTGCCAGTTGCATTATGATTATATGTCTGTCTTGCTAAATATCTTTCTTCTGAGTGTTAAGCATCAGATAGATCTTTTAGTCACTTCCTGTTGCTTTATTTGATCCGGAAGGATGATACTTTGGAACAGTTAGGAGAAAAATCTCTATACCAAGCTCATTCTGGAAGATACAGTCACTTGTCAAGGCCTCATGATCTGCAGACCAATAAATCTTGTAGTTGTATTATATAAAATACTAGCTGTACCCGGCCACGCGTTGCTACGCCTCCAACAGAAATTGAATTTAAAGGAAACTTGCTATAACAATATTTAATAACTGTATTGGATCATTGTCCTTTTTTCATGTTCTTGCAAAAAAATAAAAAAAGCTTGACAATTTGGATACGATACTGCAAATTTAACTTTTCCACCTGTGCAGCACATTCCCCGTGTTTTATTCTTAAATTTTACGGCACTGCAATACACGCACAGTGTATCCACTTTTCCAACCATATTTAGAGGAAGTCTGTAATCATAATTAGTATTGTAATAGAATGCACCTGCACAATGGCAGTGAGCCGTTTCATTTGCATACATTATTTAAACAGCTGTATTTATATTCCCACACCTTTAAATGTCCATACATTCTGTCAAAAACTGGTCGTCAGTTGATTATATGCAGATATCTGAGGTCAACAGTCAAAGTTTTCTTAAATAAAAACCCTCGGCGGGAACGGGGGCACACACAAAAAAAGAAAACAAGATGCTGATGTGATCGTCCCTGGAGCTTTGTAGTTCGTGTTATCGTCACCTGTTTCAAACTATGGGTAGCATTCCAACATCAAAAGAAACATCCTGAAAATTTCAGCAAAATCGGTTCAGTAGTTTTTGAGTCTAGATGACACAAACAAACATACATTGATTTTTATATATATAGATTTGACTGTGTATCATGTGTACATTATTTAATCATATATGTTATTTTTGCTGTGTTATTATGTCTTATGATATTTCAGGAATATACAACAGGCATCAACTGTGAAAGATGTTTACCAGGTTACTACAGACCCACAGGTATGACACCATCCATGAGATTTCCCTGCAGACCCTGCAGCTGTCAGGAGACTCAGACATCAACTAGTGATTGTGTGTCTGATGACAGTCGTGTCACTGAAGGACTGGTATGTCTTCAGTTCATTGTCTTCATATATCTCACTTTTGTGTCCAAGGCTTATTTACAACAGTTCAGATTATCATCATTATGCTTGAGAAATAGCCACTGGAGCTCTGATTTCTTCCAGAAAAAAATCTATGTTTAGCAGCTTTATACAAAGCCGATGTCCATTGACATGTCTTCTAGTGTGCCAAACAATGAATGAGCACAGTGTATAACTGGAGCTAAAAATTGCAAAGGAAATGCAGATTTAAGCAAATGAAAGTTTTGTAAATGATTTTATATGTTTGAAGTAGAGTTACAATACTCTCTGTGTGAACACTTCACGGTGCCTCTTTTGACCAGTGATGTTAATTTCCTCATTCTTTTATTCTTTGTTCCCAAATGACCACAGACCCTCACCAATTCATAACTTCTATTCCATGCTTTGCCACCATATGCAGTTCATCTTTATTTCATTTTTTACTTGAAAAATTGTCCTGGCATACATTACCACTGATACAAAATGATATACTAATTTTTGTGTGTGATGTTTTTACCAAAGCACTTATGACCTCTGATAACAATGTGTTTGTCCAGTCTTCAGTATTGCATTAATACTGCCAAAATCTTAAATGTTCACACCACAGAATCCAGGGGATTGTATCTGCAAGAAAGGTTTCACTGGGCCTCAGTGTACATTGTGTGCGCCTGGATTTTATGGCTACCCCAACTGTCAACCCTGTCATTGTCATGCTGCTGGCAGTGTGGATTCCAGTGTGTGTGACAGAGCTTGTATTTGCAAGGTAAGTAAGTATATCACTTTGCTTGAACAAAATCTTAAATGTACTGTTTTATGCAGAATGTATACATATAGTCGAATAAAGTGATAATGTGTTACTTTATATAAATGTACTACTTTAGCAGTTTTTTTAAAACCGTGATTTATTTAGTGCTTTTTTTATATAACTTTGCTTCTTTTTTTTTTTTTTTTTAGGGGGAATACATTTTTAGATACAAGTGGTTATATTTATTTCTTTAGAAAATATGGCATAAGGGGGAAGGGGGGGGGGGGGGGGGGGGGACAGATGTGAAGCTACAAATATATTCTGTACATGAGAGAATAAGATTTACTGTTGTAGGAGCATGGTTATGAAAATGTATACATTTCACACATCCTCCATTTAATGATTAGTTAATGTCATGATGTTCTCACAGGAGTCAGAACTGGGTTAATCAGTGGGCAGTTAGAATTGATCTATTATCATGTCTTAGTGAAGTTTAAATTGTTGATTTAAAAAAACAAAACTTTTGTAAAATTTAAACATAAAATAATGACTACTGAAAAAAGGATTGATTTTTGGTATGCACGTAAGTAAGTGAAAGGAGCATACATGTTTTGATTACAGCAGGCTAAATACTATTTAAATTAAGATTCTCACCTTTCTTTTAAAAAAAAAATATATTATGGAAATGTTTATATTTTTTTGTCAGAAAAATGTGGAAGGTAGCAGATGTGACAGGTGCAGGCGTGGATTCTTTAATTTAGACAGCACCAATCCAGATGGGTGCACACAGTGTTTCTGTTTTGGAGTGACTCCTGAATGTGAAAGTGTTGGATGGGGATTAGATAAGGTAAGGTTGAGTCTAGTTTGTTTGAAAATTATTCTTGGAGATTAGATAATTTACACATAATGATGTAATTGTATGCCTTTTCTTTTAATGAAACAAGATCATTAAGTATACTTTCCAAGCAGTTCACATTACAGAAGAAGATATTTGATTATACTGAAGCCCTATCCTCACTTTATGGGCCATTGTATTGCAGTGGCTAGATACTTGCCAACTGGCTCAAATGTCTTGAGTTCAAACTGACATTTAGACAGATTTTGATTAATAGACCTCGACTTCTAGATTGACCCAATCTAAAATAGTTACCTGGAAGTGTTTTGTGAAGTAATGGTAGCTTGTGGGATGTTGACCACATCACCTGTCAAGGGCTGATTAAAACTATGGGTCCAGCAAAGTTTGTCTGACCAGCTAGTGGTGTGAACAGCATTCTGCACCAGAACTGACTCTCCTCATGATTTCAATGTATTTTTCCTATTGGCATTCTCTTTCTTTCTTTGATTTTTTTTTTCAACTTCTTCTTCTTGTTTTCTCTCTACTTCTTGAATGCCTCGCAGCATCAGGGGAGGAAGAGGTCTCTTCTGTTTTCTTCCTATAAAGTACTTTTCAGTGTTTCTGCGGTCCATGTTCTACATGGTCAACCTCTAGGTCTGTTAACGCTGTATTTGTTTAACATTGCTCTCTGTAGTGCCCTATCTGCTGCAGAATCTTGTTACATGACCAAACTGTTTGATTTGTTGTTTACCTATAAAGTTCAGTATTGGTTTTGTGCTGATTCTCCTCCTGATATCATTGTTCCTAAGTCGATCTTTCCTCGTTACACCAAGCATAGTACGTAAATATTTCATTTCTGTTGTGACTATTTTCCTTCTGTCTTCTGAAAACAGTGTCCATGTTTGACATTGATAGCAAAGCGTTGGTAAGAATATTGTGTTGAACAGTGTTCTTTTAGTGTTCATATTCACATGCTTGTATTTCAAAATTAGTGCCATTTGGCCTAAAACTTGATTGGCTTTATTGCATCTTCGTTTTCCTGTCTTCTCAAAAAAAAATGCTTCTTAAAAAAAAAGGTAAAATCCTTCCCTGACCTTAAATAGATGTTCATCAGTTGTGACATGAGTGGTTCTTCCTTTTCTGGAAAATGTCTTCACTTCTGTTTTGTCTACGTTGATATTCATATTGTAGTTGTCACATTTTGAGTGGAGTCTGTTAATATCTTCTTGTAGCTGTACTGCTGTTGGTGCTATAATTGTCTGGTCATCAGCGAAAAGCAATTCATTTAGTAATTCTTCGATGTTGTCCCCCTTGCTGATGTTAGCTGATCTGCAAATTTGTTTGACATAGGTGATCAACAGTAGTTAATCATATCTTGTCATCCCTTTGTGGGATGCAATTGTTCATTATTTGAAGCCCTACTCTGGCCAGGGGCCGCAATATAGCCCACCCATAAACATGATCTAATGGCTGAACATGGTTTCTGGGACCTCTCTACAGGTAATCCTCATCCACATGGTGGCACTTTGTGTCATCGGGTGTTTATTGCTTGTGTGATGTCGTGGTGGGGTAAAAGAAGATAGATAGATCAACAATAGTTGTGATTTCTACATCAAAAGGTTTTTACTGATAGTAGAATTATTAATTTCTAGTGTGTTAAGCCTGGCTGGGTATTCACTAATCCAACATAAACTCAGTCTGCTTTGACTACAAGTGGAATATTGTTAAGAACACAAATACATTTATAACTCCATGCCTCTTAGAAATGTTGTAATTGTTTATATTGTTACTTCCTGTCAAAAGCTCTTTGTGTCTCTTTCTTTATCTTCAACTGCCTCTCTCGCCTAATATTTTTCCACATAATACTGTGTAGTTAGAAATATTACTTAACCCTTTCATTATGTTTTCCAGTCACTAAATGTATAAATCAGAAAATGTTAATTCTGCATGCAGGGAAGTAATCACTACATACAAATGGATCAAAGAACTAACTGACTTCCCTCCCTTTGACCACTTAGCAGTTGTTTTGGTCATTTTGCCATTGACAGTGATATGATGATGATAATGAAATATGCAGTTGCAGCCAGTACCTGGCCTGTCATACAGGCAAACTGGGCTGGACACTGTCCAAAGACATCATGTCAACCAAAATGCAAATAAAAAAGCCAGATAAACAGCTTTCTTCTGGCAAGACAGTTAAATTTTTTCTTGTTCCAACCATGCACTATGATTGACAGCCTATTCTTCATTTCTACTGATAAATCATTATTACATTATATTAGTATATCCTTCTTAGGACGTTATTTTTTGTAATTTGAAGCCCCACTCTGGCTTTTGCCAGGGGCCGCAATATAGGCAGGCCATCAATATGGCCAATTGTCTGAACGCGGTTTCTGGGACCTCTCCACAGTCAGTCAGTCAGTCAAATGTGTCATGATTTTTTCCACTTCTTTAATTTAATTAGAGCATACTAAAGAAACCACTTAAAGTAAAATAAAGGACCATTTTCTACACTTTCAGGTATTTTTGGGCATATAGGGCTAGACCTATATTTTATAAATGTCACAACTATAGGAGAGCCCTAGGTAGGGTAGGGTTCCTATACAGGAGATAATCTACAGTCTATGTATGGCTCATTTTTAGAGGCTTCAGAGATGTGTTTTTACAGAAGAATGCTTAGAATACTGCGGACAGCCAAAAAGAGCAACCTAGAGGTTTTGAAAGAGGCGGCAGCCCGAAGACAACTTATCACAAACATCAGAAGGAGACAGTCATCATTTTTCGGCCATGTTATGAGAAGAGGAAAAATAGAACATGTTGTAACCACTAGAAAGATCTGTGGAAGGAGGGATAGAGGAAGACAAGAGAGAAGATGCTTGACAGTCTTGTTGCATGGCATAGAGGTGTGTCGGCACACAAACTGATACATGCTGCAGGAGATCGCAGATTGTGGAGAGGCATGATCGCCCATGCCAGTCGGCGATGATGATGATGTATGGCTCAATAGAAGTATGGTAACTTCACTGTCTACTAGGGTAGAGAGACTGAGATATTACTCCTGGGACAGAGGACAAGAAGATAAGTCTACCCCGCTCCAATGGTGTTGTGCTAAGGCAAGCTAGTTATCTTGGTGGCAACTCCTCTGCCACTGTGTTAAAGAAAGAGTTCCCAGAGAGAAAGCAAAGAATGCTCACTTCTCCCTCACTCAACTATCGCTCATGTACAACAACAAAGACAGACGAGAATAGTAGTAAATAAAGAATATTTTTGTAACTTTAATTCTACTGTACTATTAGACAGCTGACTGGCCAGAAATTGATGGTGGTTTAGTGTTCTTTAAACCACAAGGGTTATCATCATTGGGGAACAAGAAATGTCTGCTAGGTCCAGTTCCTTCCCCGCACGAGTACAGCTCACCCGTGGAGATTCCCAAAAGTTTGACATGGTGCGGAAACTGGAACACTTGGCTTCTGTAGCTGTAATTTCTGGTGATCCTCTCTGTAGATGGTCCACTGCTGATTTTCAGTTTGGTAACCAAAAAGTTACAGTCCACTGTTGTGGTATTTAAAGTTTGTGTGCGACACGTGGTCGTTTAAAAAGTTGTAATCAATTTCCTTGAACTGTTTCTTTGTCTGTGCCAGTTCTTAAGCGACAGGACAATGTTTACAATTGGTGTACTTATCGTTGGCTGGCATTGGTATTATGGACCACAGGGCCCTCAGAACTGTTGAGAATCACTACAGTATTATTCCAGAACAAAATAATATGAAATAACACTCACTAGTAGAAATAATTGAACTTGAAACTGCCTGATCTATACTCTACTGCCTCTGGAAATGGAATTTCCCGAAATGATGGCGTTTGTGCTCCACATGAACGACACGTGACCCTAGCCATGTGCATGCGCCAAAGAGAGGGCTCTACCCGTCCCGTTCTATCATTGGTCGGACAGGGTAGTCTCGCTGTGCTGTGGTTGATCGCCAAAATGATAACTCCTTTGGGATTTAAATGACGTAAGCTAGTCCCATCTGGTTTTTGCGGGAGGTCAGAGGGGAAACAGGGGAAAGCTGGTTGCTAGGCAACGCAAAAAATATCGTTGATGTCGGCGTGAGCACAATCGGATTTCTATTGGGTTAGAATACCATCTTTAAACTTCTGTTATAGATGGCTAACTTCGGCCCTAACTAACCTAAACTATACATGTAACTAGGGGAGTATCTGTGGTCACTGCCAGTACTGTCACAAAAAAGCAACCAGCAATCGATAGGTGATGCTGACAAAATCACACCATCTGCCTTTACATTTTAATCTACCTATTTTTGTTTTAACTGATGCCCATGTAAGCAAAGGATACTTCTCCCACCTCTGGCATATCTGACATAATATGCTAGACTTCTGTATATAGATTATATCCATGAGTGGTTTGGGTATTATTACGCTGGCCATCTTGTTTTTTCCCTATGACAAAACCTGGTACTCCTTTAAGGCTGGGTCAACCTGGAAGCCATGGACATTTAAAAACAAAAATAATAAAAAAGTGGCTCCATCAGGGCATGAACCCACTACCTTCGGATCCGCAGGCAAGCACTTTGCCACCACACCATGGCTGAGGGGAGGATCTGAGCACCTATGGACATGTCCGGAGTGCAATGATGATAACCCAACTAACTAACTAACCATGGCAGCTACAAAAAAGAAACCAGATAACATATTTATTTTACGCACTGTCAGTACTTCATTCCTCCAAAAGTAATACACTTGCGATTTTTTTTTTTTTAAATTTACTTCATCCAATTTTCTATCCAAGGCATCAAATGAGATTTTTAAAATTAAAAAGTTAATTATTTCTTTTTTCTTTATTTTTTCTTTCTAAAAACATATATTATACAACCTAGAATGAACAAGTCTCAATCTATTTTAGGTAGACAATTGGATCTAATTTGATTTGTGAAAATATGGTTAAACAAATGAAGTTATATTGACACATAAGGACTTTCTCTTATAAGGCTTGTATATCTGTAGATAATCACAATGATTGATTAAATTACATTAGATTGCTGGCAGCCTGACTGCAGTTTCGCTAAAAATTGTTAAAAGCATCTAATGAAAATCAACTACCACATAAATGATACAGTTGTTAAAACTGTGATTGATTAGGTAATTCCAGGTACTATATGTATCATTCTGGTTTATTATCTGCAGTGTGCTGAAATTTTTCAGGTTCATTCTGATGTTTTCACATTTCTAAGTGTCTGAGCAAGAATCCGACTTGTGTAGGGTTCTAATCACTTTAGATCGTGAGTGCAGGGACTGGCCAGCTGGTGCTGCAGAATCAGACGTTCAACAAATGATTCATGACAATTCCCGCCCAGGTGATGTAATTATCTATACAGATGGCTCTGTGTTGAGAGACAGACAAAGTGCATGGGTGTTCATAGCAAAGTCAAATGGAAGTCGCTCAGTGCAGCAAGGCCTTGCATTTGGAATCACAACGTCTAGTTTGAGAATGGAGGTGGAGGCAGTCACTGCTGCCTTCGGCTGACTTGAGAAATAGCTGTACACACATAACATAATTGTAACTGACTCACAGAGTATGTCGAGAAAGGTGCAGGCAGGCATACTCCATGCAGAGTGGCAAGCATCGCTTCAGAGGTCCCAGGTAGTTAGCATCCTTTAGATTTTGTATCCAGCCGATGCCGATGTATGGAGAAAGGAGCAGGCAGATAGACTGGCCAGCTCTGCACCACTTGGTAGTGAATTGTGTATGACAAGCTAGATGTTGTGAGGACCCTTTAGAAGGGAGTAAAGAGTGCAGAGGCACAAATAGATCATTACTTTCTGAGGAGAATGGCACTGCGAGGAGCTACAAGGGGATCTGGCCGATGCTGAACACTCAAGGAGAGACGAGATGGATATTCAATCAGACAGTTACTGGTGCCATTGGAATTGTAACTTTCCGCTTGCTGCTGAAGATGGAAATGGGAGTGTCCTGAGTGCTGTGGTGTCAATTGTTAATTCAGCATTCAACATTCTCCAATTTTAAAAGCATGTTATTAGCCTGACTTTGATTTATTGTAACAAGTGAAGGTAATATGCTTTTTTTCGGGATATATTCATTTTAAAGTATTTATACAAATGCTTGATTTATTCTGTAGATTGAAAGCCTTGAAGGGTGGATTTTGTCCACCTTGCAGTCTAGTGGCTTGACTCTCCTTCCTCGGCGTTTTAATGGATGGTTAGAGGCCAAGACATATTTACTGAAGATTGATCCAAGGTCATATTCCCAAGATGACATACATTACTGGGTGGCTCCAAGGATCTACCTGGGAAACAAGGTATGCTAACAACACTGCTATTTTGGTAAAGCGGAGCATGTGATCTTGTTCCCCTTGAGAACAGAACACAAGAGACTGAATAACCACTTGCACAAACGTCAGTAGGTCACTGTCATTCAGGGACATGTAGACAGGTAAAACAGACAGCTGAACATTTCTTGGCAGATTTTTAGTTAGATAAGGACTGAATATTGGCCCATAGTCAGTAACATCTACATAAAACTATTGGGTGTATCAGGGAACTCTAACTTTCAGCACTTTGTATAATATCCTGTGAAACATTACTAAAATAATGGACAATTAGAAGAAGAAAAGGAAAAGTACTAAGTTCCCCCCCCCCCCCCCCCCCGATAATTTAATCTAACAGAGTACAGTGCAACACAATGGTTCATTTGTCTTTGAAATCATTATTTTAATTATTTAATGATATATATTTTTATTTCTGTGCTTAAGTCCAAAATAATGCAAAGGCAGGCTGAACTATTTTTTTAAGTCTTTTTAAATTTTTTTATTTCTGGCCGCATTCTCCCCGTAAATAGACTGAAAGTATACAGTTATGTCACCCAACATTGAGCTATTTTGTTGAGTAATGATACAATAATGTAAGCTGTGAATTTAATTTGGAATGCTTTCTGACTGTGGCCAGGATTGTTTATGTTATGAACTGCAAATTCATAAAATCGTGAGTGGCCGGTATGAGTGGCCTGTGTGAGTGGCCTGTGTGAGTGGTCTTTGTGCAACTGCTGATTTGTTGTAACTACTGTTTCCATCAACAGTGAACCGCAGTTCTAAATGTTTGTATTGGCACTTATGATGGCTGCCTTATGCATTTAATGTGTGTAATTTATGTTGGCTTTTTCTGCTTCTAGAATATTCTAGTAAGTCTCAACATGTTTACTATGTGCATTCTCACATGGAATTTTCTAATTATATCTCAACTGCATCAGATTTCATCATCTTATTCTGCGCAAATATAGTAATTAAATTGACAGCTGACGTCATAGAGACTCCTAAAAAACAAGTGCTACTACATTCTCTCTGAAAGGGCAAGTCAACAATGACATCAAATACTATTTACAAAATATCGTTGCCAAGACCTGTTGACTTTCGTCTCATCCACTAATATGCAAAATTCTACCTCCTGACAAACAAGTGATGACAACAATATTTAGTTTTGGCGGGAAAAGAAGGCCGCCAAAACTTGTTGATCTCGATACATCCCAGCTCTGCGTAATATCCTAACTCCTAATAAACAAGTTATGACATTTTCCTGTTACAGTGGCTTCTGTTGGAACAGGAAAGAAGCAGTTTCTGGATGACCCATTTACCGTAAAACTGGAACTGTGACTGACTTATTTCCTCACGGAGCATGAATCTGTACCCAGTCCTACTCTCATTTGACTTTGTTACAGTTCTTTCAACTTTCACTTATGTCTCATTCCTGCTGCCAGTTTGCTTCTATGTCAGTTTTGTGGCCTTGCATATGAATGAATTCCCTGTAGCATATGCTAGTGAGCGTATGCTGTGTTTTTTATATAAGGTGTTTTTTCTCTGGTTCTGCAAGAAGTAACAGTTACCAGATATTTGTAAGACTCAGATTGCCTCAGAAGGGATTGAAACCTATGACTACCAGACCAGCACTCAGGCTTGCTAACACAACTGTCTTATTCCTTAAAACTTCAGCATTTCTGACCATGTGAACCTTGCTGTTGTTGATGATGATCTGATCAGTCTTTTTTTGTGTAATATATTGCTCCTTAGATTGTCTATAGATTGTAAACATGTCTTTAAACAAGTTGTTGGAAAGCATTGTTATTATATGTGGCAGGTTTACTCTACAATTTTCCCAGAGTTTCTTTGACCAGTTCCTATGCTGTACTAACATGCAAATTCTTCTTCACCGTTCACCCTTAAAAGAGTGGTTGGCAAGTTGGATTATAATTTACAGCTAAATTGTGATATCAGCACCTTTGGGCCCAATACATTAGGCACAAAATCCACCTGATCAACTTGCATATTTTGCAATTCTAATCCAATGTTATTTCAAGTTGAGTTGATGTTTCTTTGGGGATCTGGTATGTATCCCATGGTAGACTTACATATTGTCTAACTGAAAAAAAAAAAAAATGTTTTTTGTTGTTGTAAATACAGTGTAGGAAGTCTTTGTATAGTTTTACTCCCCAGTTTGTAGTTTTCACAGAAGTAATAAAGTATTTTAAATTCATAATTTAACTTCCATTCCACAGTGTGAATAATTTTTAAAATGTTTACATTTCCAGGCAATCTGCTTACCATTTTGCCTGCTCTAGTTTTCTAGTCATTTATATACACATATGTTGTTTGTTCTATAAGTAAAGAATATCCTATTTAAGCTTGTTCCAGTGAGAGTTAATCAGTTTTCATGTCACCTTCAGGAGGATTCGTCAGATCTGATGGAAATGACAAGAGCTCACTAAATTAATTAATAATATTTACAGTGAAAGAAGGCAGAAATTAGCATAATATTGATGAATTGTCACACAAATGAAATGAAGAGTAATGAGAAGTATTTATAATAACAAAGAAACAATTCAGTAAAATTTATTGAACAGACACATAACATTATCTTCCATATAGTTGAGCTCATACGGTGGACATCTACAGTTTACTTTAAGATACATTTTGGATGATCAGATGACCAGCAGATACCATCTGAGTGAGCCTAATATTGTTCTCGAGGTAAGTAGTTCATGACTGTTTTTCTGTAGTCTTCTTTTGAAATATGTTGTCTAATCCCATTTCAAAGCAGTGGTCCTATTGAAGCTGCAAATGAAATGACAGCTGATGACAGAAAAAAAATAGAGACAGCTAAAATATTTTGATCAAGTCAGAAAAGATACAGTTTTATTTACAAAATATACTAGAGGGGAATGCTAAAAATCTGACATTCGAAAGATAAGCAATGATGCAAGTAGAAAGATATGAACAAGAAGCAGCCTTTCAGAATGTATAACCAGAGTGTAATACAGTTTCTGAAATTTATCGCAGCAGATTTTTTGTATAGATATGACTCCTGATTAATGAAAGTTTGTTCAACCTTTGTCTGCCAGTGGAGTGGTTAGTTTTTTTCTTTTCTGAATGTGCTGTAGAGATCATATAAGATATTGTTCGTATGCAATCAAAATAATTTTGATGGAAGATAAAAGCTCCTTTTATTCTTTATCTGTTTAAAGAAGTTTGTATCAATTGACTGACAAAAAAAGTAGGTGTAAATTCTCTGTTTTATCTATTGTCAAATCAGGCAGACTGGAAACTCTAGATAGATGACATCTTTTGCTAGTGTGGGCCATGTCAGAAGACCTTAGAGCACCAGAAATAGTTCTGAATAAAGCAGCACTGTTTTCAGAGATACTATACTATACTATACTATTGTGGAAAATAAGCTGTTTGTCAAACCACGGCCAGCTTCAGATTTTTAAAAGGCCGTACAGCTCGAACGGGAATTCCCGTTCTTGTGCAAGAATTGAGTCCCTCTGCGTCCACAGTTTTTATTGAGGAGATGTATACGCAAATTAAACTACAGTTTTATTAATTTTCGACATATTTTTTAGAACTATACGTCATTTTTAAGGTAAATAAGTGTGCTGAATAAATATAACAATAAAGGCTCTTACAGACAAACAAAAATGCTTTTGCTACAGTCAACATGAACATAAACATCAGTAACGTTTAGATGTA
Organism: Candidula unifasciata; assembly: GCA_905116865.2. Lineage (NCBI taxonomy): Eukaryota > Metazoa > Mollusca > Gastropoda > Stylommatophora > Geomitridae > Candidula > Candidula unifasciata. Next base: position 170,874 of record CAJHNH020000790.1, on the reverse strand, counting down.
AACTAAAAGTTGTTCCAGCAAAAGTAAAGAAATATCAGTGCTAACTCTTTGATTCTGAGAGGGTATTGTTGCATCAGAGGAGCGTGGTGGTGGAGGGGGGGGGGGGGGGGGGGGTGGGGGGTGTGTGACATTTGTACTTTATCAAATTAAGCGCATAAAAATACTACTATGAAACATACACATATCATACATAACATAAATATAAATAATTGATGGTTATTATTATTATTAGTAGACTACTACAACATATAATTATACTGTTATTTAATAATTAGTAAACAAGCACAATCAGTATGAAATTGATATGTGCAATACTTTTTCACCCAGAGTAGTTTTCTTAACAGTACTTATAGCACTACTAAATATGTATCCTCAAGGTACAAACAGCACAAAAAAATTTGTCCAGTTTCATCTTGTTGGATGAAATCAGTTCCTTACCATTGCAAATTTTTTGGTAACAAATATGCATAGGAAGAGGATGAATTACCAGAAGTTTCCGCAAGAGTTTACAGCCAGTGTTCGCGAAGCAAAGCAAAAGCCAGTTTACAAAAATTAACAGACCGTAAAACTGCAAATATGCAAAAGAAGTCGATAAACTACCAGAATTTTCCGCAAGAGTTTACAGCCAGTGTTCGCGAAGCAAAGCAAAAGCCAGTTTACAAAAATTAACACAGACCATAGAACTGCAAATATGCAAAAGAAGTCGATGAACTACCAGAATTTTCCGCAAGAGTTTACAGCCAGTGTTCGCGAAGCAAAGCAAAAGCTAGTTTACAAAAATTAACAGACTGTAAAACTGCAAATATGCAAAAGAAGTAGAAGAACTACCAGAAGTTTCTGCAAGAGTTTACAGCCAGTGTTCGCGAAGCAAAGCAAAAGCTAGTTTACAAAAATTAACAGACCGTAAAACTGCAAATATGCAAAAGAAGTCGATGAACTACCAGAATTTTCCGCAAGAGTTTACAGCCAGTGTTCGCGAAGCAAAGCAAAAGCCAGTTTACAAAAATTAACACAGACCGTAGAACTGCAAATATGCAAAAGAAGTCGATGAACTACCAGAATTTTCCGCAAGAGTTTACAGCCAGTGTTCGCGAAGCAAAGCAAAAGCCAGTTTACAAAAATTAACAGACCGTAAAACTGCAAATATGCAAAAGAAGTAGAAGAACTACCAGAAGTTTCCGCAAGAGTTTACAGCCAGTGTTCGCGAAGCAAAGCAAAAGCCAGTTTACAAAAATTAACAGACCGTAAAACTACAAATATGCAAAAGAAGTCGATAAACTACCAGAATTTTCCGCAAGTTTACAGCCAGTGTTCATGAAGCAAAGCAAAAGCCAGTTTACAAAAATTAACAGACCGTAAAACTGCAAATATGCAAAAGAAGTCGATAAACTACCAGAATTTTCCGCAAGTTTACAGCCAGTGTTCATGAAGCAAAGCAAAAGCCAGTTTACAAAAATTAACAGACCGTAAAACTGCAAATATGCAAAAGAAGTCTATGAACTACCAGAAGTTTCCACAAGAGTTTACAGCCAGTGTTCGCGAAGCAAAGCAAAAGCCAGTTTACAAAAATTAACAGACCGTAAAACTGCAAATATGCAAAAGAAGTGGATGAACTACCAGAAGTTTCCGCAAGAGTTTACAGCCAGTGTTCGCGAAGCATAAGTCAAACGGTTAAGGATTAATATTATTAGTGTACTGCTACAACATATAATTATACTGTTAGTCAATAATTAGTAAAGAGGCAAAGAGTGACTTGCTGTGAGAGGTTAGTTTGTAAATTAAATATTATTTTCATCCACTTACCTAAAGCTCTGAAATATCTTGACACAATTTATCCACAGTGTGGTTGCACCATTTATGCACAGTCAATATGAAAGCAATAGTTTTCTTCAAACACAAGATAGTTTGCACCTGAAAACTGCCAATATTCTCCAGAAATGGCTTCTAAATTACCTGTTTGTATTATCCCTAAAAGTAAGATTTCTACATTTAAAGTAGAAAAGTAATAAACAGCCAGTTCCCAAAAATCCGAACTTCTTACTAGAAACAGTGACACTGACACACACATCACAACACGACTGTCTTCCGTGAATTAAAATTAAAATTAAAATTGCTGTATATCCACTTCACAATATCCCTTTGTAGATTTGTAATACGAATACGTTTAGAACACAGGACTTTGTAAGCATATTAATGTGTCACACATTGCAACATGGAAACGCTCCCAGTAACCTAATTTTGAGGGGGACTCCTCCAAAATGTACCGTGATTCAGTTGTGAGGACTGAATAATTAGAGAAGGGCGTGGTCAAACACACAGGCAGACTGTGGCAGTGTCTGTGCTTTGGGAAACTCCTGGCAGTGTGCAGATATGGAAAAACCAAGAACTAGGATAAAATATACCATTATAGGGGGAACAAAGAATAGACCCACTGCCCCCCCCCCCCCCCCCCCCACCCCCATATGAGTGTTTCCTTTGAAGTCACAATGCATCTGCCTGAGCGCAGCGAGGTGTCAGCAGTTTGCATACAGATGAGCTAGATCTGTTAAACAGATGTGCACAAAGAACTTAAATTCTGGAGCAAGACTAAAGTCTGTTGGAGTTTACAGCCAGTAAATGCGAAGCAGAAGAAGAAGAGTCTTAAAAATGGACACATAAGATTGCCTTACGTTTGGCTTTTTCCAGTATTCATAAATCATGTTGTAACACACTTGGTCACACTTGGTGGGAAATGTTGATGTTATCTGAGCAAGTGTTCAGCAGTCAAATTATATCAATTGGTACATGAGCTGTAAAACCACATCTCTAAGGCCTCAAGATATTGTTTGGCCTGCCTACAGATTGCCCAGGATTCACAGCCATATGTTAAAACTGGATTTATGTAGCAAGCAAGAATGCTTTTTCCAACTCTTAATGACAATGATCTATTGCACAAGATATTTTTCATTTTATAAAATGCAGTTTTTGCCTGTCGTATTCTGTTTCTTATATCAGTTATGCATCTTCCATCTGATGTTATCCAGGTGCCCAGATACTTACATTTCTGTACTTATCCTAAAATAACATCATCGACTTTTATTACACATTTAGGAATAATTTGTTTTTTGATACCACCATTACTTCTGTCTTCCCATTATTCAAACTGAGGCCCATTGTTCCACTTTCTAACACCACAATGTCTATCAGTCCCTGTAGTGCTTTCTGACTTGTTGCTATCAAGACTGTGTCATCAGCATAATGTAAATTGTTTATATTGTGCCCACCAACTACAATTCTGGGCATATCAATTAAAGATCTCATTATATATTCACTGTATATTGAAAACAAATCAGGTGACAGTGCACATCCTTGTCGTATGCACCTCTTTATGCTTTGAAATGTACCTAAACAGTTGTTAATTCTTATAGCTGCTGTTTGCTGCCAATACATATTCTTTATTATTCGTAGATCTTTCCCATCAATGTTTAATTTTTCTAACAGTTTGATTTTGTTCCTTATTCTTCTCATAATTATTCTCAGTAAAATCTTAGTCATGTGACTCATAAGACTTATTGTGCGATGGTCTTCACATTTTAAAGTGCCTGGTTTCTTTGGCAGGGCTATAAATATGGATTTTAAAAGGTTATTTAAAATGATTATAAATGTTTGAAATGACTAAATGTAAGACACACCTATGTCTCCATTTTCTGGCTCTGAAAATAAGCTGTGGGTTCATTCAATTCTGCAGGAAATTTATATTTATCTGGCTATCTTTACATCTCAGAATATTCCCTAACACTCAAGTTAGTCTTGAATGTCCAAGAAGTACAGTTTAAAGAAACACAAATAAAAAAATTCAGCCTTGTTGCCATTTTGGAGACATGACCACAGATCTACTATATAGTTATAAGCCATTGTGCTTTACTTTAATTGATGGATGTTTATATTATTGTGATACCTTCTCCACATTAAAATTCTGTCAATAATAATTTGTACAATTTGGTGTGGAAAATGTTTCATATCTTTCAGGGTTCCAATATTTCCATCACCCCAAACAGGCAGTATTTAAGAGAAAATATTGAGAATGTTGTTAGAATTCATCTGCATGAGAACAGCTGGTATCATTTACGAGATCAACGTCCGGTGACCAGAAATGAGATGATGACAGTATTATACAGGTTGCGGAGGCTTCTTATTAGAGCAACATATCATACAGCTCAAGAAACTGTCTAGTAAGTACTTGTGTGTGTGTGCATGTGCATGTGTGTGCGTGCGTGTGTGTGTGTGCATGATTGTGCGCGCACACATTATTATAAATATATTATTATTATTCCATAAGTCCCTCCAGAGTCGCTGAACACTTGTAAAAACACAACTGTCATGATGCTATGCTCTCATGACGCAGTATGCAATCATTTAAAAACTTTGACTTTGGAGGGACATCCAAAATATACAACAAATGAATGGTGACATGTTTCCCCTATATTGTGTGTGTAACAACCAGATGGTTGCAGAAATGGTGGCGGAAAAAAAAAATGAATAGTACTGGCTAAAAATGTTTAGTTAAGTAAAAAAGACTAAAGTCTAGACATTTAAAGACAACGTTAAAAATTATAATTTTCCATTTTATAATGAATACTCAGCTCTACTGAATGGTGCAGAAACCTGGACAGTGAACAAGCAGTTAGAAAATTTGTCTCTGGAGATTTGGATATATGGAAGAAAAGGTTATGTTTCATGGAAAAAAAAACAAGAAAATGTTGAAAAAATAAATAAAAATAAGACAACTGGGATATTTGGTCACATTAGAAGACATACCTATCTTATAAAACATTCTAGAGGGAAAAGTTGAAGGCAAGCTAACAAAACTTAAACAGTGATACAATTGAGGTGATGACATTAAGGGAGATGGTGTAACTGTAGTACCAAAGAGTGTACAACCAGTGCAGGAGATGAGAGTTTTGGAGATCGGCTGTAGCCAGCCAACTTTCATTGTGGAGACAGCATCTAACTAATATTTTCTTCTTCTTCTCTGCTCCTTTTCTTCCTGTCACCATCAGGTCACTAATATTATAATAATAGATGTCAAGTATGGGAGTAAAAAAAAATTGCAAAATGTAATGGTGTGGAAATGTAAGGTCTGCCATCGTTCCAAAACCATACTAAAGAGCTCATTGCAAGAGAAGAGGAAATAAAGCAGGCCAAGAAAGACATGGGTGGGCCTCAAATATGATAACATCAGAAGCACTGCATCTGATTGCTATCACACCTGATTAAATAATTGACAGTTACTTGGTGACTCAGGGACAGGGACAGGGTTAGGGTCTATAGATAGATTGATGGATGAATGAATGGGTGGATTAGATTATATTTTTCTACTGCATGCCATGTAACATTGGTAGTCCTACCTGTCCACAACCCTTTGTCTCATGTACTTTCTTGCCATAATGTCAAACTGTCCAGATATCTTCTCTCTCAGTTTCAATCTGCCTCTTTTCCCTTCCAACTTTCCCACCATTGTGATGTTCTCCTGTTTTCTCCTTGACATGACTGAAGAGTAGGTTGTCTCCTCTCATGACTAAAGACTGTAGACTGTCTCCTTCTGATGTGGGCAATCAGTTCTATTCATGCCATTTTCTTTCAAGACATCTTCATAACTCTACTTACCTGTCCAAGGTATTCTGCTCATTCTTTTATAAAACCACATCTCCACTACTTCCAAATAGTTTTTCGCTAACTGGTAAACTGCCCATGATTCACTTCTGTATATCAAGATATGATTTATATAGCTCTTGAGAATTCTCTTTCTTACTTCAAATGATACAGAAAGATTGCATAGAATGTTCTTCATTTTATGAAATGCTGCCCATGCTTGAGCTAGTTTACATTAAACTTATTTAATACATCATCCATTAGTTGTAAGCAAGGTACCCAAGTACTTAAACATATCAACTTGCTTGAGGACTGTCAATTTACTTTCATGTTGCATTTGGAGAGTCCATTTTCTTTGTAATTAGCATTACTTCTATTTTTTTTTTTTAGCTGTTCAGATTAAGACCCTTGTTCTGACTTTATGCAGTCAAAACTATTATCAGCACATTGCAGATTAGATTAGGTTAGATTAGATTAAATTAGATTAGACAGACAGATACAAAGTTTGAGACTGATAGTTATAAACAGCATAAAACAATTCTGTACTGAAAAGTGTCTGCAAGTGCAAACAGCAGAGTAAACAATCTTTTATTTTTAGCTTAAAAGATGTACAGCTGGAGTCAGCAACACCACAAGTGATGGATGGGAGTTCTCTGGCAACTGTAGAAATATGTAGATGCCCTGAAGGATATGCTGGCCTGTCTTGTGAGGTTAGTGCTCATTCATTCTCATACTCCTTGAATCATCACCAAAATAAAGCTAATTAATCTTGAATTGCATGTTGTTGTTGAAATGGCTACTTGGTTAGTAAATACTTGGATCTGTTTCAAATGTGATTCCTTTATTATGTTAAATTAATTATCATTACTTGTTGTTCCAGCATAACAGCAGACAGGTTACCCCATAACTACTCCATTCCTGTGCCAGTGGAAATCACCAAAAATATCCTTCACTGTTCCATTTGAAAACTAATGAAAAAAGTTGGCTGAAATGGTCAAAAGCTGGCCACTGCTGATGCTCTTGGAAGTTATTTGTTTCTGCCTAATTTTTTTCTGTTTCAGATTCCCCATTTCTGGACCAGGAGTCCTCCTTGTGTGGGTTCTAGGGCCCCATTATGGGAAAGCAAGAACAGGCCCACTGCCTCCCCAACAAGCATATTTGTAGGAGTCGACTAATTGGGAGCTTTCTTAGAAGTTGGAATGCATCTGCCAAAGTGGCAAGGAACATGAAACTACACACAAATAAGCCAGGAAAATGGATGTGCATGCAAAACTCAGGCCCTAGTGCAAAGCCGAAGTATAGCAGGTGAACGAAGAAGAAGAAGAAGAAGAAAGAAGAAAAAGAAGAAGAAGGACCAGGAGTCCAAAGGTTCCATTGGCCAGCTACTGAGCTGAGTACTTATGTGACACTGTGAGCTGTGGATTTTGTTAAGAGTTTAATGCATCAGTTTGTTGGTTAGTAACTTATACACACATTTTTAATATTCCTTTTAGAAATTAAAAATAAAATAAACATAATACCTGCATACACTATGACCACTATTAAAGCCAGCCCCATTGTGAAGAGAGAAAAATGCAAACACATGCACACACTCACTTACTCACCCACATACACACATGCAAACACATGCATACACACAGTTTTAGAATTATTTAGTGTATTAAGGTTGCATATATAAATTGCTTTTTGTTTTGTTTTTCAGAGCTGTTCACCCGGGTGGAGAAGGGTCAATAACAGATTATATGAAGGAGTTTGTCAGAAATGTGAATGCAATAACCATGCCATGGAATGTGATCCAATTAGTGGGCATTGTCTAGTAAGTGTTCATTGACTTATTTGAGAAAGGATATAAAAACCGAACGAAAAGTATATTGGCTTATTTGGCATGTCATTATTTTTCTCTGGAATTATGTATGAAAATCAAAAACCAGCACCCAGAAAATGTACGCTTATCTGTTGTATTATACCTAAACATGAATAAAATATATTGCATTTAATGTTGGATTTTTAGAAAATGGATCAGCATTGCAAATGATTTTTTTGTTTTGGAAAATGTTGTGTTTAGTTAGTGTTTTCTCACCAGAAATATATGCATGTTAAAGAATAATTTACAAATCTGCAGAAATATTGAATAGGGTATATGAGGTTTATTCCTCTTGTAATTGCATCTGAAATGTGACTCTCTGAGTCACTGTGGTACTCAGAAGGAGAATACAGAACAAAATAATATTTGAAATCAGTTTCCCACTTACCCAAAATTCTTCATGAAATATTTTCATTGCAATGTTACCTAATACCTATTTTTGTGTACTTCTCACAATTTATAAATATCGACAAAGTAAGATCGTGAATAAATATTTTCTTTAATTTTAAATACTTGTAAAATAAACGCTTTGAGACCGTGAAAATATAATCCTTAAATATTTTTGTTTATTTTTACTTCTTTTAATTTGTTTACTATTTGTCTTGTACCACTGAATGCTATTTACCTGTATTAGGCATGCAGAGCTAAGCTGTACGTTTACATTAAATTCTATTTGTCATATTCACAGGGCAGTTTTCTTGTTTCTCCAGGCCAAAATAATTGCAGTATTGAGGCATCCAATCTGCAGAAGAATACCCTTTAAAAAAGCCACTATTTTTGTTTAAACACAGCTATAGATAAAAAATAAAAAAATGAAATAATTGTTGCTAAATATATATAAAAAAAATAACAGTAATTAATGAATTATCAGAATTATTATAAATTATCAGGATTAGAGAAGTTAACCTGCCACATGAAACAATAAAAGAAAAAGAAAATAACCACATTTATTTTGCAGGACTGTAGCCACAACACAGTGGGAGAGTACTGTGATCGTTGCTTGCCAGGTTACTTCGGTGATGCACGTCAAGGCACTCCTGATGCTTGCAAACCCTGCGGCTGTCCTTTGGTTGGTGGCAGTAACTTTTTTGCTGAAAGATGTATAGGAAGACCAACATTACAAAACCCAGATGCCTATATGTGTGTCAACTGCATTGCAGGATATACAGGAGCAAAATGTGAAATGTGAGACCAGTTTCTTTTTTCAAGAACTTTTAATTTGAGTAGTTCGTAGTTCATGTTAGAGATTATCTTCATCGCACATCAGACATGACCATAAGTTCTCACCTTCTGAATATGTCTTTAAGTGTTTTAAGGATAACAACTCCCATTCTGTTATGGTTGATGTAATGACGGGCGACTCCCGCATTTTTTTTTCTGTCTTAGGGCTCCAGTTGGTACACTCATCATATGAGGTCTATTGAATGAAAAATCATTTTCCATGAAACTGAAAGCCTCACAGCATTTAGTCCCTTGCATGGCATTGATGATGTCTCTCCTGTCCATAGAGGGCCCATTCCTGATAGTCACACTGCTCTCTCATTGCCTTTCACAGCAGCATGTCCTGGGACAAAAATGAAGGTGATTTTGCAAAATGCTGTGTGCTGAGTCAGATGAAGCCACTGTTTTGCTATGTACGCTGCCTTGATCCTCTTTACCATGCTAACTGAGTTGCTGAGCAAGCATACATTGATGAACTAAATTTTCAGCCATTTAGGGCCTTTGTCACAGCCATGCTGGTGGTAGAAGCAAAGGCTCCACTGTCTTCTTTAATGACTTTCCCGTTGTCGTGAAAGCCCATGCACTTTGCTTCTCACGAATCACAGAACCATCAGTATATATATAACAGCATCTTCCGGTGATCTATGTTTCTCCACCAATGCTTTTACTTCTGCATCAAGTATTAATGGTGAAAAAATCATGTCACCATCTTGTCAGGGTGATAACCACCACAAATTAATGTTTGTATTCATGTGGTAGGGGTATCCATTCTTCTGCACTGTTTGTGTCCTGAAGGGAAATCACCTGTTAAAGTACTTCTCTGCCAGGCCCAACCAAGACTGACCTCATTTAAGTCTGTTGCCTTTACATGTATTTAGTCCATCGTGCAGTGGATATTTTAGGTAGGTGCATGATTGACACATTTCTAGCCTGCTGTTTATATCTGGAAGATCTAATAGGTATCTCATTGCTCTATATGATGTGTCTTTGGTGCAGCCAAATTTAAATGATATGGGAGGCAATAAAACTGGGGAAATTCTGGGAACTGCAAAGGCAGATGCAAAGAAAAGATTGGCCTATGACAGTCGGTACCATTTGTAGAGATGATGGTGTGCTTATGACAACAGACAAGGAGAAAAGGGAGGCTTTTCTCCATAGGTTTATAGCTCAGACAGATCATAATGATGTAGACATCAGGGATGCAATTAGAAAGGAGTTAGCTGGAGTCTTAAAGAATATGCATTATGAAGACATGATACGAGTAGAAGATATCAAACAAATTTTGAAAAAAGCAAAAGACACTGCACTAGGGCCTGATGGGGTCAGGTATGACCACATGAAGGCTTTGAGTGATGTAGACCTGGCAGAGATGGTCGACTGTTTCTAACCTGAGCATTAAGACAGCATCAGTACCACAGGACTGGGTGCACAGCTATCTAATGCCACTACCAAAATCTTTTAAGGATCATTCAAAGCTTAGTGGCTTTAGAATCATGACCTTACAAAACACATTTGGGAAGGTCTTAGAGAAGATAGTTGTAAAGCTGCAAGAATTTTTGGAAAGGGGAAAGCTTCTCCCAAGAGGTCTGGGAAGCTACAGGCCAGGAAAGGACACATGGGTAAATGTGGCAACTTTTGCTTTTGACATCTATGAAGGTTTTCAGAACAGACAGGAAACTATGATGGTAGCACTGGAACTCAAGGATGCTTATAACAGAGTAAGATACAACATCTTGATGACTGCACTGAAGGAGGTCAGTCCATGGCTGGTAAGTTGGGTTGCAGCTGTCCTGTATTCACGTCGGGTTGCTCTCTGACTGGGCTCATGGACCTCAGAACCATGCGACAGCAGACAAAGTGACTGAGTGGTGTACAGAAATGATGGCTGTCATTCACCTGGAAAAGGCGTCTGTTTTGTGGTGTTCTCTAGACAACAGAATTGTTAAAGCTAATGTCCCAAGTCTCACGATAGATGGCAGAAACGTCAACAGAGAGAGCAAACTGAAGCATCTGGGAATTACATTTGAAAGGAGCCTGTCCTTTAAGGACCATGTGGAGAGTGTTGTGACATGATGCCAAAAAGGGCTTAGTGCACTTAAGACAATGGATTCAGTTGACATAGAGCAGAAAGTGCTTTTCATACTAAATCAGCATTTGATCCTGTCAGTGGTTGATTATGGCCTGGGACTGTAGACACAGACCACCCTTTGCAAGAAGCTCTGGGTGCAGTTAAGGGTCAGTGGGTGATAAGAGGGAAGTCATGGATGGCTCAGGCAGAAGACACAATCAGACAGGTTTGCATCCTTGAGAACATTAGGTGAGGAGAGGAGTGGGTCAAAGAGCCACCTGAACAGTCAGACTTGTGTAGAGTCATAATCACACTGAGCCGGGAATGCAGAGACTGGCCAGGAGGTGCCACGGAGATGGAAATTCAGCAATTAATTCAAGATAATGCTCGCTCAGAGGATTTATCATTTACACAGACGGTTCAGTGTCAAAAGGCAAAAGATGTGCTTGGGGCTTCTTAGCAAAAGTTAATGGTCGAAGTTTGGTACAAGAGAGCCTAGCATATGATACCACAACATCCAGTTTAAGAATGGAGGCTGTCACTGCAGCTTTCCACTGGCTAGAGAACACGACACACACACATTGTGATTATAACTGACTCAGAAAGCATGCTGAGGAAGATCAGGACAGACATGCTTCGTGCAGAGTGGCATGCTTCACTGCCGAGGACACGGGTGAGGAGTATTGTCTGGATTTTTTTCACCGGGGCACACCGGTCTGTTGGGAAATGAACAGGCAGACAGACTGGCTGCCTCTGCACAACTTGGTGGAATACTGATACATGATAAGGCAGAGGTGGTTAGCGCCTTGTGGGAGAGCATGTACAGTTCGGAGGAGCAGATGGATCACTACAGTCTTGTGAGATTGATGCAGGGGGGAGTGACGAGAGGTTGTGGCAGATGCTCAAAGCTCAGAGGAAAGGCAAGACGGACATTTAATCAGAGTGCTACTGGCACCATTGGTATCGAAACTCTTTGCTGGCTGCTGAATATGGGGTCAGAGCGCTTGTGGGAATGTCCCGAGTGCTGTGAAGTCAGTTCTTGAATCAAATCAAATTAAATCGTGGTGCAGCCAAGTATGAACGTGCATTGCTTCATTTTGTACTTTTTCCAGTCTGTCAATTTGTGTCTTGCTGAGGGTGAGAATTGCCAGTGCATATTCTATGACAGAGAGAAATCTAACCCTGGTAGAGGATTACTTCCTGTTTTACCCTTTTGCTCTGCCATGCTACAGTTTTGAAATGATTTGTTATTTCTATTATAGTTTAATTTAGGGTATTGAGCTCATGGGTGCTGCCTGTCTTCTGAGCTTTTTGCCATTCTCTGACTGCCTGCCTCTCTGCCTGTCAGCATTTCTCCACTTCCATATTTCACCATGGAGGTTGTGATTTAGGCTTCTTGTGGCGGATGATTTTAGCAGCTGTTCTTCTGACAGTATTGTCAGAAATAATGTTTCCTTGTAGCAGATGGGTTAGCAGTTTGCACATACTAGCCAAGGTTGTCCCATTGATGTATGGAGGTCAGAGCTGGGGTAACAAGGTCCAAGTCAATAACACTATCTGTGTCACCAGGGTGTAGGGTTAGTCGAGTATTTCTTCTATCATTGAGATATACAAAATCAGAGTTTATCAGTACCTCCTCCAGGTCCTCACCTTGTTGAATAGAGTGGAACTAAAATCACCTCAGAATCTCACCTGGCCCATGGTTTGGATTATTTCACACTTAAGAAACGCCATGACAAAGTACCCATCATACTTTGATTAAGGACATTCAGGTTAACGAAAGTGAGTGGCTGTGGTGTTACCTGTACATGGACAGCGAGCAATTGAACATTTTCATTGCACCATGTAGGCATATCTACAAGAGTTACCACAATGTTGTTCCATAGGAGAAAGCTTGTTTCTTCTTGGTTTCTTCTATTGTAAAATGCTTTAAGGCCAGCAAACCTTATTTCTTCATCACCTTGTTTTGTCTCTTGTAGAGCAATGATGTTTGTTGCATATATTAAACAGTCAAGAATAAGTTGTCGCTGTTTTAGACTTACAGTATAGTATTCGTGCATGGTTGTGCCCAGTCCTGTCACACTTTAGTTGCTTTTGCTGTTGTCCTGATTGCTTCTTGCATTTTTGACGGGCACATTTGCCGCGCCCGTGCGAGCTTGCTTTTCTTTGTTTGGAATCTTTCCCCATTACTAAACACACATTTACACATGACACTTATTCAGGAGGATCTAAGCACAATGCACCTAGCTTCATAACATTGGCAAAGATCATGCAGACATCAAAACAACAGTAAATCACTTCATGTTGGTTAAAAAAAAAGTTTACATTTTTTGTCGCAGACGACATTGGCCACGCCACTATTTTGCTTTTCTTTTGAGCAGTATGAGGGGAAGTCAAAAAGTAAGTCACACATCTTTATGGGATGGCAGAAAAATGTAGCTAGTGGTTTCCAAAGGTGTCATTAGGTCACAGCAACATCAAACTTTATGTCTCTGTTAGTAAGGTGGTGTTAGGTGGTGCTAGGCAACATAGAAACAAAATGGTGACTGTACTTGCAGAGTGTACCCTCAAAGAACAGCGTGCTGTTGTGCGTTTTTTTTTTTTTTTGGGGGGGGGGGGGGGGGGGGAGTGGGCAAAAGGGCTGCCTGCAAGGGAAATGCTTCCTGTTCATGCTGACAAATGTTTATCCCATAAAGTGGTGCTTTACATTTTTTTTCAACAATGTTCTAAATGTTTTGACTCCACTCTGGTCGTCCTGTTGAGATTGTTACAAACTCATCCATGCAGCGGGTGGAGGAGAGGATTAGAGGTGACAGGTGAGTCACGGTTGACTCGGTAGCAGCTTCAATGGGATGCTCACATTGTTCAGCATACAAAATAATGCAAGATCAGTTAAAATTTAAGAAAGTGAGTTCAAGGTGAATACCCAGACAATTAATGGACGAACATAAAATTAACCAATTAGGTCTGTCCTTGCAGCATCATTGTCTATTCAAATGAAGGAGAGTACATGCTGAACAAGATTATTACTGGGGACAAATCATGGGTGCATCACTACCAGCCTGAATCGAAGCATACTTCAGTGCAATGGAAACATTCTTCTTCTCCTTGTGTCCAAACATTCAGGACTATGCCATCAGCAGGGAAGGTTATGCTGACAGTGTTCTGGGATTGTCAAGGAGTGTTTTTCACAAATTAAAAAAAAAATGGTTACAATTGAATGCTGATTCATACTGTAAAGTTCTATTGTTGCCTTTTAATGCAATTCAAAGAAAACGTCTAGGCCTGCTGACTAGAGGAGTACTGCTCCTTCATGGCAATGCCAGACCACATACCACTCAATTAGGAGAAAATTAACCATCTAGGGTGGGAACTTCTGGAATATCCACCTTACAGCCTTGACTTAGCCCCTAAAGATTTTCACTTTTGATCCACTGGAGACATTTCACGAATGACGCAGAAGTTGAATGTGAAATGAAAATATGGTTTAGAAAACAGAGCATGCAGTTCCATGGTTTGGGAGACAGATAAAACGGTGAGACATCTGCATCAGTGTTGGTGGAAATTATGTTTAAAAATAATGGGACAGTGTATGTGTGAAAATAAATTTTTTTCAATTTGTAATCATCTTTAATTTTTCTTAAATAACCATTTGTGAATTACTGACTTCTCCTTCTAATAGCACCTTTTTCCCCTCAGCCGCATTTTTTTTTAGCACTTCACTTTAGAAAACTTTAATTGTTGACACATATTTCATTTGTTTCACTCACTGAAATTGACTATGATGCCTATGAAGGAGATATTAGGTGGCAATACAAGATCACCTGGCAGGCTATTGCAGTAGGCTATTTATTGATCAGTTGGGCATTTAGGGACACAGATTGCCTCCATTTGTTTTTGTGTTTAGACTGTAGAATTTCTGATTGCAGAATTGAACAGTAACAGAGAATCAGCTGGACAGATTGTATCAGGGGTATTCACAACAAAATAATATCCGTAGTCTAAGGGAAACAATTTTCTGAAGCTAGGATTCGCAACATTGCATAAAAGCCTTTAAAGGCCAGCAATCAGCATTTAAGTGGAGATGAGTATAGACTGTGGTATGATTTTTTATATATTAATATTTTTCAGTGAGCTGAACTGAGATCAGTTCAAACCAGTATCGTGCGCACTTGAAGCAATCCATAAGCACTTCGTCCATGATGAACTGCAGTCTAGTGGCAGACTGCTTTTGTTGGCATTTTTGACAGCTTCCTTTAATGCATGTATTTTGCATGTTGGCTTTGCCGAGACTGCAGTCTCTTCCAGTTTTTGTCCACAAGTAGCGGTAATAGGAACTTTATGTGGAGAAATTATGGGGTGACTTATCTGCTGTGCAGTTGAAACTATAGTAGCTAAATGATTCTGTCCCTCATTAGCGGCCAAAGAAAAGTTCCTAATACCAATCATTTGTGAATAATTATTTTCCACCACAAATTAGCAGACTAAATGTCATCTTATTGAATTTTAATCATCTTCCAGGTGTGCTCCTGGTTACTATGGCAGTCCCACAAAGCCAGGTGGTTCCTGTCGTCGCTGTTTCTGTGGTGGTATCACTGATACACACGAGCCACAAATCTGCAATAATGTCACTGGAGCTTGTTACGTGTGTAGAGGTAATACAGAAGGAGAATTCTGTGAGAGATGCCAAAGTGGCTATTACGGATCAGCCATACAAGGAGATTGTAAACGTGAGTTTCTGCTAAACCTGGCTACTTCACTCAACTATGCTGGTCTAGCCATTTTTGCCTCTTGTTTTAAATTTCTTTTACTTAAACTAGAAACAAACGATGATTATTTAAGTTACAGATTTAAATTGTTTTTTTTTAGTCATTTAAAAAAAGTTGCATGTTTTACATTAAACATGAAATTTTTTTTGTTCTATGAAAATTGAGTAGTCATCTTCATTATTAGAGTTTTAATAGATTGTCTTGATTGAAGCACCATGCTTTGACTGCAAGCCACTGATGTGGTTTTAGAAGTTGAGAACTTTGTGTAAAAAAAAAAAAGTTATTATCATTTCACACCCAGTGCTGTCTGTATAAATTATTTCCATTATATTCTGTTTGGTCATTTGAAACTTTTGAACTATAAGATGCTTAACGGTAGAGATAGACATCCATGACAGACGTTCATTGAAATCAGGTGGTCATAGAAAACTGGGTCAGAAGGTAGGAAACAATGAAAACCGAATGTTGTCATGGGGACTAGGGTATTTATGAAAACTGAGGATGTAGGCGGAGATTTCATCACAAATATATTTCAACAAAAATTAAACATAAATTTTTCTTTCTGGGTCCAGCTTGTGAATGTTATGAAGCTGGCTCCAACAGTTTGCAGTGTCATCCAGACAATGGTCAGTGTTCATGCAGGGAGAGGTATACTGGACGTAAATGTGACAGATGTCAGGTGAGTGTTGAAACTGTGACACACATCACACACAGTATGTCAACTGTACATGTTTAGTTGATGTTGGACACTCGTTACAGTACATCACTTGTATATTGTTTATGAGTTAGCTAAGTTAGCAATATCCTGACGATAGTTTTAATCACTGATATTGAAACACAGCTGCAAGAAATAATGGACCTAATAGTAACAGACAGCCAAAACAAGGGTCTTAATTTGTGTCTGGGTTCATCTGGGTGAAGATTCAACATCACATCATTCAAGGCGAGCTGATATTGGCTCCGTCTCCATTCTTAACAGACAGCAAAGTGTTTCCGTACTGATGGCACTAATCATTTGGTTAACTACTCATCTTGCCTTTTCCCTCAATCTTGAGTGGTGCCCAGAGCACACAGACACTCCCCACTGCAACGCTTTTTCCAGGTGCTACCTCACCCTACAGATGAGAGATCACCTCTGCCTGACTTGTGCAGTTACAATACACCCCCCACCCCAAGTGGGGTCAGTGCAACCAACTTATCGGCTTGCTCATTCCAAAATATGCCCGCATGACCTGGAAAAAAAATCCATGCGACTCACCGTCTGTGACCTCTGGATTGATGCAACCCATTTCGTTTGAAGAAAACCTGAATATACTTTCCTGAGCATGCTTTGGAAATCTTATATACTATGACAGTATGTGTAGCTGAAAATTTTTCTATCCACTGGAATGCTGCAGGTTCCACCTTAAACTTCTTTCTCATGCTGGGTGGGGTAATGTTGTATGCCAAGCTTTCCTCGGGTATCCTTCTCCCAAGCCAGTCAGTGTATATAATCACATCTCCTAGCCTACTTATACTCTGTCAGCTGTTGAACCTCTGCTGCTCATTCCCTGTATTAATTTCCCAAGATAATTACCACTTTGTGCAGCTCTTCTCTGCCCTCTTATATCTTAGCCCATCTTTTCCTCAGCTAATCTCTTTAATGATAAAGATACTGTTTATTGCCTTTTTTTTTCTTTCTGGGCCATCCAGGAACTACGCCTCTTAAGTTAGGTCTTGTCATTTACAGTATCCAGTTTTCTATGAGGAGCTTTAATATAGTACCCCGCTTGCAGTATACTGTGTCTATCAGCAGTGGTTGGCATAGCCAGGTTATGACTCATATAAAATATACACAGATGCTGTCCCTTGTGAGGATCCAGTCATACAGCATAGACTACAGCCTAAATATACAGTCACTACAACATCCCAGGTATAGACAGAAAGGCTGAAGAATGTGACCTAGTACTACTGCATGCAGAGACCCTTGAACATGTCTACTCTTACCTTAAACTTGAATGGACACACGTATACACCAATGGTTCATTGGAGAAAGAAGTAAAAATCTGAATTACCTCCAGAAGACTCAACAAACTTCAGAGGATAGCAGCAAGCAATTATTGATGCAACCAAAATGGTTTAGGTAAGAAAAATTAAACACAGCAAAATTGTTTTCATTTGTGACTGCACATCAGTCCTCCAAGCAATTCAGAAAGATCCAGGACACAACATGGAGAAGAACTGACCTGCCAGCTAAACAGACTCTCAGAAAAAAAATCTTATTGTTCTCCATTGATCCTGGTTCACTGTGGCATACCAGGAAATGAGTTCACAGACAGACTTGCAAAAAAAAATGGAACAAAGGAGAAACAACACATCCATGCATTGTCATTACCAGAAATCAAAACATTAATCAAGGGAAAATACAAGGAAAAGTGGAGAAAACAAACCAACAGTAAACATTCATAAGACCTCATCAGCAGACTCAACAGAAAGCAACATACAACAATTTTCCATCTACGAACAGGACTCTGCAGACTCAGCTACCACATGTATCAAATGAAGACTACAGTCCCCACAGTGTGCCTGTCAGACAGGACTACAAACACCTGAGCATATTCTGCAGACCTGCCCACTCTACCTACAACTTTGAAAAGAAACCTGGCCTCAAGAGCAAAGTGTGCAGAGCAAGCTATTCCGAACCATGAAGGACCTGCTGCTGAGATGCAAGTTCATAGAGGCAACCCACCTGATGGTCTGATCTGAGAATACGAAACTGAATGCAAAGAAGATGGAGAATAATAGCAGAAAAACAGAAGCAATTCTAATTACAAAGAAAAAAAAGTAAAGATTCCTTTTCATGCTTTTGGTCATATTGGGCATATGGGTTGAGCATCCATATTTTTACAGACCAATCGGCACTAGGTGGGTAATATGGTCAGCATTACGCCGGCCATCTTTACTTCCCCAGGACACACATCTTGGTACCCATTTTAGGCTGGGTCGATTTGTGACACCCATACCATGTTAACAAATCCATGCAGCCAGCAGTGGGTTTTGATGGCGGTAGTTTTGAATTATGAGTTGGACTCGCAAGGCCTAAGCCATGGATGCTGCTACAAAAAAAAATAGACCCTCTAAAATATGACATTGACGTTGAGGTGACAATCCTCAAACAAGTTTATACCTTTGAACACTTGGATACCCTGATAACAGCAGAAGGAAGATGTATTAAAGAAGTTAAATGTAGAATAGCTGAAGTACAAACAGCCATTTACAAAATTAAGAATATTCTGTGCATTGTTTCTTTATCAATTAGGATTAGAATGATAATTCTCAAGAGCTTTACAAATCTTATCCTGGTAAATGAAAGAAAATCATTGACGGTTCGACCATTAGTGAACAGAAGCAACAGAGATGTGGTTTTATAGACAGATGAGAACACCCTGGACAGATAAAATGAGTAATGAAGCTGTCTTTAAAAAAAACTGACTTAGGAAGAGAACTCTGTCCACATCAGAAAGAGACAATCTACATTCTTTAGTCATGTCATGAGAAGGAGAATACTGGAGTACATCATGATGGCAGGAATGTTGGGGGGGGGGGGGGAAGAGACAGAGGGAGACAGAGAGAGAGATAGAGTCTGACATCATTGCATGGATGATCATCTATGTCAGAATTTAATGAAAGTACACAAGGCAGATGTTAGAAAAATTAAACATTGATGGGAAAGATCTACGAATAATAAAGAATATGTATTGGCAGCAAACAGCAGCTATAAGAATAAACAACTGTCTAGGTACATTTCAAACCATAAAGAGGGGCGTACGACAAGGATGTGCACTTTCACCTGATTTGTTTTCAATATACATTGAATTTATAATGAGATCTTTAATTGATATGCCCGGAATTGTGGTTGGTGAGCACAATATAAACAATTTACGTTATGCTGATGACACAGTCTTGATAGCAACAAGTCAGAAAGAAATGCAGGAAATGATAGACATTGTGGTGTTAGAAAGTGGAAGAATGGGCCTCAATTTGAATAATGGGGAGACAGAAGTAATGGTGGTATTAAAGAAACAAATTATTCCTAAATGTGTAATAAAAGTCAATAGTGTTATTTTAGGACAAGAACAGAAATTCAAGTATCTGGGCACATGGATAACATCAGATGGAAGATGCATAACTGAAATAAGAAACAGAATTGGACAGGCAAAAACTGTATTTTTTAAAATGAAAAACATCTTGTGCAATATATCCTTGTCATTGAGAGTTAGAAAAAGAATTCTTGCTTGCTACATACATCCAGTTTTAACATATGGATGTGAATCCTGGACAATCGGTAGACAGGCCAAACAATTTTTAGAGGCCTCAGAGATGTGGTTTTACAGAAGAATGCTTAGAATACCTTGGACAGCCAAAAAGAGCAACCAAGAGGTTTTGAAAGAGGCGGGAGCCCGAAGACAACTTATCACAGACATCAGAAGGAGACAGTCATCATTTTTCGGCCATGTTATGAGAAGAGGGAAAATAGAACATGTTGTGACCACTGGAAAGATCTGTGGAAGGAGGGATAGAGGAAGACAACGAGAGAAGATGCTTGACAGTCTTGATGCATGGCATGGAGGTGTGTCGGCACATGAACTTATACATGCTACAGGAGATCGCAGATTGTGGAGAGGCATGATCGCCTATGCCAGTCGGCAAGGCACCTGATGATGATGACACAAGGCAGAAGGTTATGGACAGACATGACCATCAGTGGCAAATGGCATAGACTATAAGAAGAAGATCTGCGTCACTCATCTAATGTGCCATTTCTTAGATAGTTCATCTGTTGTCACTCGTCACAATGTGTCAGTTGCAGTCGATGATGTTAACATCACGCTGGACAACTTTACTTCTCAGGACTTATCTGGTACCCATTTTAACTCAATAAATCCCAAGGAATGCATCATACGTTCATAGGTTCCTACCTAGAGAACGCATGATGCGCCAATTTTATGACTCTATTTACTACCCCCTGGGCCTGTGATGCTAAACCCCCTGGGACTCAAAAAGTTAATCCTGGGTCAACCTGGAGCCAACCAAGGTAATTGAAAAAAAAAAAAAATTCGTCAACCTGGAGCCAACCAAGGTAATTGAAAAAAAAAAAATTCCGCTTTTTTTTCTGATTTGAACCAGTGACCTTTAGATCTGCAGGCAAGCATCTAGCCACTACACCACAGTGCTGCCCATGCAGAAGTAGAAACTTCAGTTACTTGTTATTCTGTCTGGAGTCGCACATGCATTTTGTGAACACATTATTTTTCAGACATGCTGAATACAATCTGTATTCTCAAACTCTGACATCTACTGAGGGAGAGCTTGTATGGTGGTATCTAGAATATGTTAACTGTAGTTAATTAATTCATCAATTACTATTTCCTGCAGCAGTTTTATTATTGTTATTATTATTTCTTCTGTATAATTATCATCCCATGGCTTTCCCCATAGCAAGGTTATGGAAATATTGAGAGAGGATGTGACAGATGTTCCTGTGATAGAACAGGCTCAGAGAGTTCTGACTGTGATACTGTGACTGGACAGTGTAGATGTAAACCTGGTGTTGGTGGTCTGTCATGTGACCGATGTGAAAATGGCTATTACAGTTTTTCACGGACAGGATGCAGACGTAAGTATGAAATAAAATGCACATAAATTTAAAGTTTCATAGATAGAGATAATTTTGAAAGTAATGCAAATTTAGTTAATTTTGTAAATTTGAAAGAAATGGGGAAAACACTCAAGTCATGGAAGAAGACACAGTCCAGACATGGAGAAACAACCAGGAGTTGACAGCTGACCTATGCAGAACAAGAAGAAAAATACTTTTTGACACCCTACTCCAGACCAACATTATTTTGCATGTCCAAACAACATATTGTGTTAACTGAATATAATAAATGTTTAAAACATAGAAATAAAGGCAGTAACAAAAAAGGGATAATGAAAGAGGTAATGGCATTCAGTTTGAAGTAATGACATATATCAATTGTGCTTCAAGGTGCTTAAAGTTTAACTGGGTGTGTGTATGAAAGGTGAATAGTTTGAATGTGTACATTTTATGAGACAAAATCTATATCCATGGCAGCTTTTTTTTTTGAAAAAAGTAATGTTCATGAAAATGAATACTTCTAGAAGGCAAAGGAAAAAGAAATTAATATGCCAAATTTGTCACAAATAATGGGGTAAAAATTGAAGGACAAGATACAACAGAATTCTTAAATTATACCTGAAAGTGAAAGAAACAAATGTTAGTTGGACTTGATATTCAGAATGAATTATCTAATATGCAGGAGAAAGAAATATTTGTTTGATACGGTTGAATTAGATTTACATTTGCAGCTTTGATGTTTCAGGATGCAGTTGCTACAGTCCTGGTACCAGTAATGGTGTTGACTGTGACAATCAGACTGGCAGATGTATTTGCAGACCAGGTGTTACTGGCTCCCAGTGTGACATGTGTCAGGTGAGTTTGGTCATGAAATACTCCCAGTTAGTTTGAGATGATCTATTTAGTCAGTTTTATATTATTTATATTGTCTCCACAGCTCTGCCAGGGTGAAACTCCCACATCTGCCAGGGTTCCACTCTCTTTCCCATGTCCAAAAATTACAAGAATAGTTTTGTGTGTGTTAAAACCACCTGCCATGTGTATCAAACCCTGGTATATCACACATTTTGAAATGCATCCACTAATTGCTAAGCCACAGAGCCACATTGATTTAAGCTTTCCTAAGTAAGCCAGGCTCCTTGGTATCTAACTCCTTTCAGACAACTGATCACAAACATCAGAAAGAGACAGTCATCATTTTTTGGGGGCATATTATGAGAAGAAGGAAACAGGAACATATTCTGGCCACTGGAATGATATGTGGGCTATGAGATATGAGAGACAGAGAAAGACTACATGAGAAGATTCTAGGCAGCCTTCTGTCATGACATGGAAGAGTGTTATTTTATGAACTTATACATGCAGTTGCAGATCACAGATAGTTCAGAGGCATGATCACCAATGCCAGTCGGCAAGGCACTTGATGATGATGATATGACCCAAGGGTCAGCCCAGCCACATAAAATGGGTAAGAGGAATTTTTTTTTCCCCCAAGTAAAGCAGCTTGCATGATACTGACCACATCCCCAAGAGAGTAATGTTTAAACAATTTTGATCCTAGTATTAGTTCCCCGATTTCCTTATGTGGGTTCCAGAGCCCTTTAAGGAGGAAAAAAGAATAGACCCACCATTCCCCTAACATGCATCTTGTAACATTTTCAACATAATTAGTGGTGTTTCCTTGAAAGTTGGAGTGTGTCTGCCGGAGAGGCAAGGAACCAACAGTCTGCATACAATAAAGCTAAATCTGTAAAATTCACATATCAGAATAAAGAACGTTTTGCCAAAGTTGACAGCTGATGAACTAGATAAAGAAGAAGAAGACGAAGAAGAAGAAGAAGAAGAAAAAGAAGAAGAAGAAAAAGAAGAAGAAGAAAAAGAAGAAGAGATCCCCAGTGATGTTGTCGGAGCAGTCTTGAGGTATAGAACAGGAAGAAGACACAAATATCAAGTCCTGTGAATGTATGGTAAACTACAACTTAATGTTAATTGTGATGAGTTGATTATTGAACTAGCAGCTTGGGTGTAGCTTAGACAAGTCCTACAGTCAAGAAACAGAAAAACTGGTGGAAAAGCTGCCTTATTGCTAGGGGCTGGAATATTTAGAGAAAGCTAACATTCCCAACAAGTTCCACATACTTATTTTTTCATGCTTAATTGCAAAATATTCTGATATATACACACACACACACAAACACATGCATGCACGCACCACACAATATATATATATATGCCTGCCCAGATTCAAACACACAAAGAATAAGTGGATGTTAGATGTTCACTAGTACTTACTTACTTTACTTTTTCCTTCCACGTATGCCGCTAAGCGTTGTGGGGAGATGCAAGTTCCTGTCATAAGCAAGGCGGGCAGCATCTGATGTTCTGAGGCCATGCTTTTGGCAGGTTTCGGAGACCCCGTCAATCCACCGTTTCCTTGGTCTTCCTCTTGCCTTATATCCTGAGCTTCTTTGGTTGAAAATTTGTGATGTTATTTGATCATTTTTCATCCTGGTTAGATGTCCAAACCATTTCATTCTTTGATGTTCTATGTAGTCTAAACATGGTGTAGTTTTGACAGTGTTTCTAATGTCTATATTCTTTATCCTGTCTAGTCTGGTCTTATTCGCTGCTTTTCTTAGACATTTCATTTCACAGACTTCTATTTTTTCTTTCATGGGTCTTGTTGATTGTCCATGTCTGGCACTGGTAGCAGAGTGTTGGAATGAAGATGGTGTTTATCAATTGTCTTTTGGTCTTCATGGTTATATCTGGATGTTTAAGCAGAGGTGATAGTTGGTATGTGACAGCATTTGCTTTCTGTATTCTTGTTTCTATCTCTCTGTCCATTCTTCCATCCTCTGTAAATATACTGCCCAAGTATTTGAACTCTTTGGTTTGCTTGATTTTGGCACTTCCAACATTTATATTCAGTGGCCTGTGTGTTCTGCTGATCTTCATAACTTCTGTTTTTTCTGTACTGATTCTCATATTATGTTGTAAACAGCTGTTGTTGAGAGTAGTCAGATGTTCCTGTAGATCATATTCATTTTGATACAGTATGCTTTGATCATCAGCAAAAAGTAATTCGTTTATAGCATACACGTCTGGGTTTGCTTCTACAGTGATCTTATCCATGTATGTTATGAAAAGTAATGGTGACAGTACACATCCTTGTCTGACACCAAAGCTCACTAGTACTGAGTCTGTTAAAATGAACAAGGATTTTGTCTGTTTCAGCCAGGCTACTATGGTCTTGATTTAGGTAAAGGCTGTGTCCCTTGTGACTGCAGCAGAATTGGCTCATTGGGCCCTTCTTGTGATGGACGTACAGGTCAATGTCAGTGTCTGGATGGGGTGACTGGCCAGCTTTGTGACCAGTGTCTACCAGGCTATTTTGGACTGTCCAGCAGGGGCTGTCAGCGTGAGTTTACAGAACAGATTACATATTTTGCTGTAACCTTATCAAAGATTTCAGTCAGAGGTGAAGATTAATGAAAGTATCAGAAACTTTGAATAGTTTGACTGCACAGTTAACAATACTGGGCACTGTTCACATGGAAAAGGCTGGCTACATCTGTGCAGATGTTGACAAAAATGAAAAATATGTTGCACCATCAAACTTTTCAAGTACTTCATTGCGCTTTGAAATCTTTGATCATACTTTAATTTTCTCTATGAACATTATTTTTGCTTTTATTAAATATTCATTTGATGTATTTACATGCATGAGGACTCAGGAAAGTAAAATGAGATGCAAATGGGACAAGAAGATTTAATTTTGTTATCAGAACCCTGTACATGAAACCTCAGGACATGAATTTAAACCATTCCACCACTGAGTTCATTGGTAAATAACTCATAAAACTATTGTTCTAATAAAAATTATTGTAAATAATTTTAGTTCGTTTCAGCCTTCCAAAAATCACTTTGTTAGTTTCAAAATGACTATTTTGGTTTATTGTAGAAGAAAGTGTCTGGCACCGCTTTTATATATTTACTGGCAGCGAAAAATGAGGTTGCTTCTGACCATGAGGCTACTGTCTGCATCAACATCAGTAGTCTTGTTGACTGGCGTTTCAGGACATCATTTTATTCTGGCGTTTGGACAGCATTAATTTTGAGCTGAATTTATTTGTACTGCAACAGGACAAATCTAAAACCTTCCTGAAGAAGAACATTTGGCTGTTTAGTGATATGCATAGTATACCCAAATAAAGAGAAATGACTACAGAATTTAATTATATGCATAGTATACCCAAATAAAGAGAAATTACTACAGAATTTAGTGATATGCATAGTATACCCAAATAAAGAGAAATGACTACAGAATTTAGTGATATGCATAGTATACCCAAATAAAGAGAAATTACTACAGAATTTAGTGATATGCATAGTATACCCAAATAAAGGGAAATGACTACAGAATTTAGTGATATGCATAATATACCCAAATAAAGAGAAATGACTACAGAATTTAATGATATGCATAGTATACCCAAATAAAGAGAAATTACTACAGAATTTAGTGATATGCATAGTATACCCAAATAAAGAGAAATGACTACAGAATTTAGTGATATGCATAGTATACCCAAATAAAGAGAAATGACTACAGAATTTAATGATATGCATAGTATACCCAAATAAAGAGAAATGACTACAGAATTTAGTGATATGCATAGTATACCCAAATAAAGAGAAATGACTACAGAATTTAGTGATATGCATAATATACCCAAATAAAGAGAAATGACTACAGAATTTAGTGATATGCATAATATACCCAAATAAAGAGAAATGATTACAGAATTTAGTGATATGCCAAGTATACCCAAATAAAGAGAAATGACTACAGAATTTAGTGATATGCATAGTATACCCAAATAAAGAGAAATGACTACATAATTTAGTGATATGCATAGTATACCCAAATAAAGAGAAATGACTACAGAATTTAGTGATATGCATAGTATACCCAAATAAAGAGAAATGACTACAGAATACATCAAAACTATTTAAGATCAGTATTTAAAAAAAAAAAAAAAATCACATTCGTGGATGTTAGACACACATAAAGATTTTGCACATGAAACTGTGTACTTATTTTACTTAAACATCAATCCTGCTATCCATTTCTAAGAAGGCACATCTCTTCTTTTTGGTGGGGGTGGGGGGGGCTGCGTGGTCTTGAGGCATGGTGTCCGCCTCGAGTGCTAGAGGTTCAAGGTTCAATCCGTAATAAGTCCTGGGATTTTTTCACGTGGACTTGGACATCTAGTATTTTTCCTGGTCTCTGGGTAGTGAGATCGGACATCATGTGCTTTGTTGCACATGTCAAAAATCCCTTGGCATTTGGAAATAGAAAAGAGTAGCCTAACAGCACTGCCCAGGCAAAATTTGGAGTTAAAAAATATACTCAAAGTATTTCAGAATCCTCGGCAGTGCTACGGAGCCTGTGCACTGTGCTAAGCTTCTTCAGACTCAGACTTTAGTCAGAAGAAAGAACGGAGCACTTATGGGTTACTACCTGTGTGCTATGTTGATCCGTTGTTCAAACTTCAAACTTCTTTGTTGAATTATGCATCAGCCAGTCTTGATTTGAAACAGTTAATCTAAATACTTTTTGGATTTTATGATCACTTTTGTGTGACATGTTGAAAATCAAAACAACTGCTGTTTGTATCTTTGATGTGTCAAAAGATGTGGCTTAATACTGTGTTTTCAAAAATTGGTATTAAGGATTTCATTTCTTTTAGCTGTGCTTCAAATTTCAGAGATATAAAACAACTGGTCTTATCAACATTTTATAAATTTTGATTTTGGTGTTACAAGACAGAGACTTTGATTTTAGCAGATTTTGTAGAGCATAGAATACTCTATTTCCAGACTGTATTCTAGACAGTATTTTTTCTCTTGATGTTGAAGGGTTGGAAGATGCCATTTTAGGAAAATCACACGGAAAAATATATCACATTGATTTTATTAAAGTAAAACTACTTGAAACTTATTCCTCTAGCTTGCTCGCACTTTGAAAACAAAAATACTTCTTTTCGCTAATTCTAGTTTTTAAAAAAAGGTTCATACAAATTCATTTTTTCCTGCAATGAAACAATATTTGAGTGTCTGTGTCGGCAACCACTCATCTGGTGATATCCCTAAACATGATCGATTCTGTTGCTGACTGATCAGCAAAATGTCCAGAAAGAATTAAGTCGTCTTTTAGCAATATTAATATGACTTATTTCATTGAAAAGTTATCATGATTCTGTCAGGTAATGCAAAGCGATTTCATCTGTCCCATTTGCATTTTGGACTTTACCTCATATTCTGGGACAAAAGAAATTGGTGTCGCTGTCCTTCTGTTCTGAAAAGTGTTTTCCAGATATACTTGTAACCTGAGGTTCCACTGTACTAATTGTGAAGGAATCATATGAGATGTTAACAGTGGGCCTGGTTTGCTTAATTTGTTTTAAGGTTGTGAGCTATGTGACAAGAAAGGACATGTCTGTGATCCTGTTACTGGCCAGTGTGTTTGCCCTCCTAATACTGAAGGCCCTAACTGTGAATTCTGCATTACCGATGGTTGGGGGTTTGACAAAAAGGGTGGCTGTAAGGTAAGATAATATAACTGTTGACAGATTTCTGTTGTTACCTTAAATCTCATCATCAGTTACTGTCGTTTAGTGTCTGAAGCAGTTTTCAAAAGACATGTGATTTTACAAAGCATGGTTAAATAAGTGTACATTGCTGAGTTAGTTTGACACCCGAGCACAGAGTATTCTTGCTTCATTATATTTTAAAAATTTGTTTAGGATCACCAGTATAAAACAATGCATAGACAGCTAAATGTTGCCAACAGTTTAGTGATAAATGTTGATGTTTGTACTCTGCATTATTATGGTTTAAAGAAATACACATACACACAAGACACTCACATACACATACACATACATACATACATACATACATACATACATACATACATACATACATACATACATACATACATACATACATACATACATACATACATACATACGTACGTACGTACGTACAGACACACACACACACACATACATACATACATACACACACACACACACACACACACACACACACACACATACATTACATTACATACATACATACATACATACCTACCTACCTACTTACCTACCTCCCTACCTCCCTACCTACCTACCTACCTACCTACCTACCTACGTACGTATGTATGTGCAAGCAGTCTGTTAATATGGCTGTAAGCAAAAACTTTTCATCACAGTATAAACCATTTCAAATTATCCTCCAAAACTGGAGTTAGTCTCTAGAAACTGGATTTGTTGCAGCATAAAATTAACATCTATTGTCAATTCATTGTATAAGATTACTGTTAACCTCACAGATATGATGAAACTGAAACCTGTTGATAAATGCTTTGCTCATAATCTTAACATTTTAGCTGACAGAATTGGCAGGACCCACATTTTATTCACTAATTTCAAAAATAATATTTTATTAGAATGGGAGGCGCAAAAATGGGAAAAAGACACCTAACAATGGACGCAATGGTAAAAACGGTGGAAAGAATGGGAGAAAAAATGGAAAACGTAAAAATGGAAATGGAAAGAAACCAAAAAATTGCAAACCAAAGGTGAGAGTGAATGACCACTGTTTATGAAGCCAGATCTTGCATGGTTGTTATGTTTAAAAAAAAAAGATCCAACAACTTTATTGATTTGTCCTGGCTGTGATGAAGATTTCAGGAGTCTGAGTGTTGTGTCTAACATGAATCAGCACAGTGTACAGAATGTTCCTTTGCACCTAGCACATAATAGTTTGCACCAGGTAGTGGGCATGTTAGATGTAAGCTGTTCATTTACTATACACTATTAGTTAGTTAGTCCACAGATTATTCTCACTGCACATTTAACCATTCAGCCCATTAGTTTATGAATTCCCTTCTTAGTATTCAGCTAAGCTCAATTCGATTGCAGACTGCTAACTTTTAACTGACTGAAACTTTGAATAACTAGAATGTTTGCTGAATTTGAGAATACTGAATTAGCCATATGATTTTAAATCCTTAAACTAACATATGATCACTATCGTGCACCACCATAAAAAGCAATTATAATAAGGGTAGTGAAAGAAAGTTGAAGAAAAAAAAGGAATATTGAGCTCATTCATTTAAAGTTATCTATTACATGTTAAAAGTGACCAAGGCTGTATATACTTGATATAACAAATGCAACATTAAAGAATTGAGGTGTAAGGTGTATTTCCTCTGTAAGATTTATAGTGATATTATGTGCACAGTTTTTTAATCACACAAGAAAACTTGTTTATCATCAAAATATGTACATATCGGTAAAATAGCTGATCACTATTATCATTGTCGTGAAAGTTGATAGTGTTCATCTTGATAACCTTGATACTTTTGTCAGGTCATCTTTTGTCAGTACATATTTAATATGGCTGTATATTCTTATTATTATTTGACACAAGCTAACTTGGAGAAGTTTTACTTCTGAACTCATAAACTATGCTGATATTATTACTGTATTGAGTGTAAACTAAACAAAAAATTTACAATGTATATAATTCCAAAGTTTAAACCCTTTCGCTGCTGCGGCCTCCGCCAGCCAACGTAACCACTGTGCTAAGCCAGGCGAGTGCTAATCTTTCCTCCTGTGCTGAATACTTTTTTACCTTCAAAAGCAGAAGACGCGCTTGCGGCGCAGAGTAAAAATTTTACACCTAAAATAAAAATTTTGTTGAAGCGTATGGTTGACCTTTGCCCTGACAAGTCAGACGTGCTATGGCTATGCCATGAAAACTCATTAACAAAAAGAAAACACAACCAACTTACAAAGCAAACACAAAATACTTTAGTAAGCAAATACATAGTTTTTATTATTATTAATAATTTCTTTTTGTTTGAAATCTTTGAAAACAAGGTGCGACACACAATGCCAAATCACAGTCCTTGCACATGTATCTGGTTTCCCGTCGTTTTTTGCTTTTTGCGCATACCACACACTTTCTTATTAAGAATTTCTTCTGTGATGTTACAGACTCTATTATTGAAGGGAAATGCCTTTGTACTAAACAAAGTGGCAGATCTTTAGTTTTTTGTCCTCCTACACTTTTCTCTTCTCCTTGCAATATTTCTGTAGAATTTCTCTTACTAACATTAGGTGAAATTTGGCAACAGGAGTGTTTCCCCCCACAAATGCACAGTACACCAACCATGCTTCACAAAGGAACAAGATAACGTGTAATGCATCTAAATCCACCTGAACGCAAGTGTCAGGATGTTTAATTAATTATTACTTCAGTGATCTGTTGCCAAAAGTGCTAAGAGCTTAAATTTAAAATAATTTAAAAAAGAAAAACTGCATGTAGGGGTTGAACGCAGGACCTTTTGATTGTAAGGCAGAAGTGATACCAACTACACTAGAAATTATATGTAAATAGGAACTGAAAATAGGACCAGTATTGTAAACTTTAATAGACAGACACATTTATGTCAGTTGTATAGTATATTAGAAACATTAACAATAATATTGTTCATCATGTCAGTACGTGACCAAATCTTCATTTTGATTATTGGGGATCCATTTCAAATCTAGTCAATGCAGATAGCTGGGTCATATGGTCAGTCTTGCTCACGGCCAGAAGTACACGTTTCCGCCGCTGTGCCGCGAAGATAACCCAGCTCATATAACTGACACCTTTTAAAGTGATCATTACTATTACTCCTTGAAAGAAACTTCATTAATTAACTTTAATTAACCAATTTTCTTGTTATTTTGCATAAAAATAGTTTTTAAAAAAAGTAGACTAACGCAAAACCAGAAATATATTTCAGGGCAAAAAAAATTATCGTTCACCCACCATGCTTCTATGGTAACAATGCAACAGGATTACGTGAAATGCATCTAAATACACCTCAATGAACATGATATGTGTTTTCATTGTATGTAAATGTGTCAGTTTAATCAGATTTAGGTAATGTATATTGCTATTTCACCCCAGAGAATTACCGCTCTTAGCAATCTGTAAGAAAAGTCGAAGACAAGTTAGCTCGTCCTTAGCAGTGAAAGCACAGAAAACGGAAGATGAGTTAACTTAGAAGTCTACCAGGCAGACAAGTTATCTCGTCCATAGCAGCGAAAGGGTTGAGAGTTGTATAATAAAAGGAATGTTTTTTCCATGAACTTATAACCAAACACGTACACTTTTTAACACCAGCATAACCTTACAAAGAAAGTCTAACATTCTCTAGGCATCATTGCTTTTTAACATCTGCATTAGTAGATGAATGTAAGTCTAATGTCTCATTAATTACACACAATGAACATCTTGACTGAGCAATATCTGATGGTTCTTTTGCTTTTTATGTTGAATCAGAGCATACTAGAGAAATCATTTGCAGTTTACACTGTGTATCTTAGCCTCATTAATACTGATAAAAGAGCTAACATATGTATATTGTTTAGGCCATTATTATAACATTGATGAGAAAAGCCATATATGGTGGATTGAATTCTATCAAAAGGATTGTGCAGGGTATAAATGGAAGCATAGACTACAAGCCCTATGTGACAAAAAATTGCATATCAGGATCATGATGAATGTAACTAAAACATTTTAACATTAACAAACATGGTCTATGTGAACAGGTAAAAGTATGTAACTGGACACCTACAAGTCTCTGTCACTAAAAAAAGCAGCAAATTGAGTCCTTGTGTGTTTAGTGGATAAATCTGGAACTTGGATAAAATATTCAGACCAAAAAAAAATGGATTAAACAGCTAACAGGGTCTTCCATCCTAAAACAGCCAGAAAGAGCACATCTGATAAAAAACATTACAAAATATTGTCCCTTCGTACTTCATTAAAGAAAACATCAAAAAAGCATATGTATGAAACAACTGTATTGTTACTAATTATATACGTAAAAGTATACATAGGAAAAAAAAGTACAACATACAGTTATAATAATTATATTTATTAATATCAGTTTGATAATGCACTAAAACTTATGGTCCCACTAGATCAGCGGTTCTCAACCTGTGCGTCACGACCCTTTTTGGGGTCGAAGGACCCTTTCACAGGGGCTGCCTAAGACTATCGTAAAACACATATTCATTAAAGTTATAAGGTAGTAATGAACAAATTGTTATGTTTGGGGGTCGTGACAGCATGAGGAACTATATTAAAGGGTCGCAGCATTAGGAAGGTTTAGGAACACTGCACTAGATGATACTGCATGTTATATAGAAGATACACATGATTTATCATAGGTATCTGTATTTGTCAAGTAGATTATATTGCATGCTATATAGAAGATACACATGATTTATCATAGGTATCTGTATTTGTCAAGTAGATGATATTGCATGTTATATAGAAGATACACATGATTTATCATATGTATCTGTATTTGTCAAGTAGATGATACTGCATGCTATATAGCAGATGCATACACAGTTATAGCAGGTATTTCTGCTTTCTTAAAGAGAAATATGCGTCTACATGAAGCAGTAACATAAAGAGTTACTTTGTGCATAACATAAATTCATCAGCACAGGTGAAGTCAGTAAACTCAATAGCTAGAAAGCCCTGTCATGTAAACTGATGCTAGCTTACCATGTATGTTGTCATTTTCAGCTTTGTAATTGCAGTGTGAAGGGCTCAGAATCACAACAATGTGACATTATCACTGGCCAGTGCTCTTGCTTGAAAGGGTACCAGGGTTTTAGTTGTGACCAGTGTGTTTCTGGATTCTATAATTTCCCAGACTGCACAGAGTGTGCTTGTAACAGATCTGGTGTTGTAGATGACACCTGTGACTCTTGTGTATGTGAATGTGATGGCATGGGATGGTGCTTCTGTAAGGTAACAGTTATTCAGAAGTTTAGGTTTTAAAGTTTTCTTTCTTGTCTTCTTTGTGTTGACCAGCTGTAAACTTCTTTGAGAAGTTCTGCGTGTTCATCCACCTTTGGACTTAAGTCTTGTTCAAGAACCTGTGTTGCATGCACACCTGTTTCACAGATCTGGCTTATTTGTATGCAGACTCTTGGTTTCTTTGTACCAAGGTAGATGTACTCCGACTTCAAAGGATACCGCCAATGAGTCGACTCTTATAACATGCTTTTTGGAAAGCAGTGTGTATATTCTTGTTTCCCCTGCAACATGGCCTTGGAACCCAAATGGGAAAAGTGTTTATTCAAAAGTTTATTGAAAAAAATTATATTTCCTCTTGGAAAACACTTAATCTACTATATTTCTTAATGGAATTCCTGTTGATACTTTACATTTGTTGGTCTAATGTATAGAATTTTATTTTAAAGTTACAAGATTATTAAAACAGCTCAAATGAATAGGAAGACAGAATGGCTGGCTCTGCACAACTTAGTGGATTGCTAATGCATGATAAGGCAGACATGGTTGCGGCCTTATGGGAACACATGTACAATCTGGAACAGCAATTTGATCATCCCAGTCTGGTGAGAATGATGCAGTGAGGAGTGACGAGGGCCTCTGGCCGATACTTGACACTCAGAGGAAAGGCCATTAGGACAAATAATCAGATTGCTACTGGCACCATTGGTATTGGAACTCTGTATTAGCTGCTGAAGATGGGGACAGAGTGCTTATGGAAATGCTCCTAGGGCTGTGATATTGGTTCTTGTGTCAAATGAAATCAAATACGGCTTGGATGTTTAGTCTGGAAAAATATATCTTTCATGACATCATTAAATATGTAAGAACAATGTCTTAAATTTGTAGATGTAGATATTAAGATTTATTTAGGCGTGTAGTGTCCACATTTTGCTTGCAGTCTGCATGTAGTAAAGGTTTTGGAGGCTTACAAATACTTGTGTGCTCAGATATGTAAATAATACATGTATTGTTTAGTCTGTAGAAACAGATGCATAACTGATAAATTAATTGATAACATTTTACTGTATAAACGCTAAAACTGTAAATGAAATCACATTTATCACTAACTGTTTAACAATATTAACTGTTATTTTGAAAGCTAACAGTTGTCATTATTTTGTTAATACATTTTGAGATTTGACTATGTAATTTTTCTCATATTTATTAATGCTGCATACAAAAATCAATTTTAACTGAAACATTCATTTCCGTCTTTTATTTGATTTTACTGCCATTTTTACATGTATCTTTTCTTACAATTCACTAGTTGATTTTCCTGATATACTGAATTTTGTCTTCTGTTAATTCTTCTGATTACTTGTTCATAAACAAGTGGTAAAACAATTACTTGTGTGAATAGTGTTGCTTTTGTCATGGTTATGCTGTTCTCTCTCTCTCTCTCTCTCTCTCGCTCTCTCTCTCTCTCTCTCTCTCTCTCTCTCTCTCTCTCTCTCTCTCTCTCTCTCTCTCTCTCTCTCTCTCTCTCTCTCTCTCTCTCTCTCTCTCTCTCTTCCACCTCCTTCACTTTCTGTCCCTCTGGTAAATCCAACATGTTTTTAATAACATTTAGAAAGTAAAGATTTGTTTTCTTTCTCTCTCAGAATAGGAGCCACTAAATATGATAATAGCTAGTTTAAGATGATCTGTGATTCCATTTCTTTTAATGCATTATTACAATTTCTTATGCAGAAAAATGTTGAAGGCCAAAAATGTGATAGATGTCGACCAGGAACCTTTGGTTTGAGTAAAGATAATCCTTTGGGTTGCACTGAATGCTACTGCTTCCTGCGGGCTCAGTCATGCCAACAAGCACCTTATGTATGGAGCAACGTAAGTGCAGCATACAACAGTTATCATCATTTTATTTGATCAGCTGAAGCTGAGAATTTTGGGTTCGGATTTTCTTTATTGACAATAAATCTTTGTTATCTGTGTGATAGATAGTTGTGTTTGTTTCATACTATAGTGTTGTCTAAATGCTTCTAACCATGTGTAAGGAAATACACTCAAGAGCTGTAAAGCAAGTCTGTATTAAATGGGAACATTCAAGCAAACTTATAATAATCAGAATTATATTTAGAATTTTTTTTTAGACAAAAAAAAAAAGACCTGCTTCTGTGTATTATGATGCCACTGGTGTTGTTTTGTCAATTTCCTTATAATTTGCTTCAATAATATTGCAGAAAAATAAATCAGTTTTCAAATAACATAAAGTATATATATAGGAATATCCCTGAAAAAAGACTATTGTGGCTGACAAATTATAACACAAAGAGGAGTTTATATGCTTGTGAATATTAACTATTTTCTTCCCTCAGATTGAACTGCCATATCAGGCAGCATCTCTGGTGAGGAGTGGAAACCAAGGCAAGCCATTACTGAACAGATTTGATCACTTAATCATAAACGACTCAAACAGTCACGTGTCCGAGGAAAATGTTCCCAGGCCTTTGTATTGGAAACTTCCTGATTCGCTGGCCACAGATATGGTTAGTAATGTGAGGTTGAATTCTTAATAACTTTTTGTTTGTGTCACTCCAGGTCATGGACATATTATGGGGTGAAACTTAGTGGAAAATGGGAAACTTGAAAAAAAAATGGGAAGGCAGACACAGATACTTGTATGGTTTGCCCACATGGCTTTTTCAGGATGAGGAGACAGACCTTATTCTTGATTCTGATTCTTGATTCTAGTGATTGTTTGAACTGTTGAGTTATGATCATCTATACTTAGTTAGCCACATCATGATGATGTCAATGTAGCGTGAGTAAATGTTATTTTTAAAAAATTTGTTAATGCTTTCAAACCCAAGCAAGTGTGTTGTTGGCTCTTACTTCTGAGTCCTAGCCACCATGTAATTTGTTCTGTAACTTTCTAGATTTAGTTAGATGATATTAAAGAATTTGAGGCCACCTCTACCATCTTTTAGAGTCATACACTCATCATTGTTCAGAGGACTGTTTCACCCATTGAGAGTGAGCTGTGATTACCATCCAGTACCAAAAGAGTCAAACAGTATTCAGTGAATCCAATCTTTACTTAAGAAAAAGTGCAGTAAATTTCTTTCTCTTACAGATGTTATCATACAATGGCAAGCTGCAGTTTGTTCATTATTTTGAGAGCCCTAGCTACAGTTCCAGCATGCTGCATGAGGCTCCCCTGGTGATTATTGTGGGAAATGGCTTACAGATACACACTGAAATATCAAGTCTGGAGCCTAATAATCCAGTTCCATTTGAAATACTATTACATGAGGTAATAACCACAGCATATTCTTTCCTCTTTGCTCAGCTTATGCATAATGTTTGTTTTGTAAAATTTATTTAAGATTTTTATATAGGATTAAAACTGCATTAACATATTAGCTAGACAGTTCTTTACTTAATCATTATGCAAATATTTTAGCTTGAGGCTCAGATAATTGAACTCAAAATTTTAGCATCTGCAGAATTTTTTTTTTCTATAATATTACATGTGGGAACTGCATAAGTGCTAGTAATATGCCTGCTGGCCAACTGTCCATATTCTTATGGACTGAGGGCGTTTTAAACTGAACTGGACTCCCAGGCCTTGTGGCATACAAAAAATGCCAGGACATATTTGGGAAGTAAAAGTGGCTGCTTTGATGTTGACCACATGATCATTTGAGTGCCTATTAGTCAACAAAGCTATGGACGTTTGCTTCTTGTATCCAATCCACTTCCTTTATTCACTTTATTTAATAAACCGTAAACCTAATACACTTCTTTGAGTGAAAAAGATCCTTTGTATTATGCTGCATTAAATTGTATTATAAAAGTAGAGCTCCTCCTTCCATGCCATGAGACTCATTATTTACGTTTTGCTAGCTTTATATGTTTAGATTCATCGACAGTCAATGGTTATTTCGTGAATATCTCATCCACCACTTTTGCCTTTCACAAGTGTTTTTAGTTTCTAGACTGGGTCCAGTTGGGTGTCCACAATAATTAAAAAAATCCCCCCCCCCCCCCAACCTCCAAAATGGATAGGGCACCATAGTTTGAATATGAATATATTGAATATATCGATAAACAGGAGGACTTCAATAAGCTGCGCTTTGCTGACGATAAGTGCATATTCCACAGTAAAAGTAAACAGCTGCAGGACCACATAAACCAGCTACACGACTGTAGCCCTAAACATCGCATGAAGATTAATATTGAAAAAAAAAAACAGGTCATGAGAATTAGTAGAGAGCAACATGAATGAAACCAACGATGCCAGCAGCAAGAGTGGACAACCTGAAAATCGAAACACCAAGAAGCAGGGGAAGACTGAGAAGAAGATAACTTGAAGGAGTCACTGACACCTTGAGACTGCATAATATCACGGCATATCAAGCAACTGAGTGTGTCCTGGCTCGGCTGCTGATCATCTGATGAACTGCAACGCCTAGCGGCATAAGCAGATATTGACAAAAGAAAAAAGAAAATATGTCTGGGAAAATTCAAATTATGGTGTCTTACCATTAAACATCAATTTTTGATGTGTTTTTTTTATTATAGGCGCCCAAGTGGACCCAGCCAAGAAATTGTGTGTGTGTGCGTGCGCGTGTGCGTGCGTGTGTGTGTGTGTGTGTGTGTGTGCATATCAAATATTTGTTGTAATTAATACTAAAATGTAGACAAGATAGATGTAAAACTAACTTATAAATAACTCAGAAGTTATGTAGTAAGTTCATGTAATGGTGTATGTGTGAATGCATGTTCTTTTCTTTACTTGTTTCATAGGATTCCTGGCATTTGCCTGGCATGAGTGCTCCAATTTCAAGGAGGATTATGATGATAGTTCTGCAGAAAGTGGAAGCAATACTTATTCGAGCAGTGCAAGATGGAAGAGCAACATTTGCTGAGTGTGTTTTTCTAATAGCATCAAGACATTTTAAAACCACTAATTAATGAATATATTGCACAAAGACTCTCATTCATACAAATTAGGAAACATGAATTCCTATTACTGTTGACTGAATATGTTATTATCTTTGTTCTTATTAATATCTTGCTGTATGTACTTGTTTTTTGAAAGCTCAGGCTCAGTTCTGTATCAGATGTAAAGATGGTTTTGTTTATACAGTCATAATTAAACAGTTCACATTGTAATCCCATTATATCAAGATTTTCTACTCTCAACTTAGAATCTGTAAAAATCATCATCATCATAACACGCAACCAGGTCCTTTACAGAACCTCACTACTATCACAGCCTGCCTGAAAGAAACTCAGCTCCTTTCCAGCTCCTCTCCTTGATGCACTTTCCTGGTGTTTCCTTTGTCCTGTGCCCTCATGCGTGCCGATCTGCCCCTGCCTCTCTTTCCTGGTATGGTGGCCTCTGTTACTGCTCTTTCCAAACCATTGCAACATTAAAAAAATTATATGTCCAAGGTAATTTAGTTTCCAAGACAAGGTGCTGTTTATGAGTCAGTTTTATTCAGTGTTCTGATCTCTTTGAATGTCAGCCTTTCTTGTTTCTACATCCGTGGTATTCTAAGAATCATTCTTTAGCATGTTGGCTGAGAGTCTTCCTTAGCAGTTGTGAGGTAGTCCACAATTCACATCCATCCTAAACATTCTACTTTAAAATGCAAAATGAAATCTCTGTTTATCAAAACAGAGAAGCCTCCATTCGAAACTTCTGTGTCTGGGAAAGTGGACTGTGGGATATATCTGCCTTTGTGAATTAGGAGATTTGTGATATAT
The DNA here is from genome assembly GCA_905116865.2 of Candidula unifasciata. Classification (NCBI taxonomy): domain Eukaryota; kingdom Metazoa; phylum Mollusca; class Gastropoda; order Stylommatophora; family Geomitridae; genus Candidula; species Candidula unifasciata. The sequence goes on along the minus strand of CAJHNH020000790.1, from coordinate 132,013 downwards.
TTATTTCATTCATGATTCTGAGAGCCTGAAGACAAAAGTAGAAAATCTCTAGAAATGTTTCTGTATACAAATTGTTCAGTGACAAATGACAAATGTAAAGTTAACATATCTATTCAGCTCATTCAGTCTGCATAGGTCAGCATCCTATTATACATATAGAAAGTCAACATATGTAATAGTGCAGCCTCTGAGGTTCTGAAAACAATGTTTACTAAACTGACAATACCTAAGAGTATAACAAGAATCAACATTGCTCATATTCTTCCCCATGTAGATTCCTGGGCCTCATTTTTGGTGGAAAAAGGGAAGATTTGTTTCTTCTCTAACAGTATGTCGTTGAAACCAGCTAATTAGGGTTGCTGAAATTGTATGTGCTAGACTGAAAATTGCATATATTACAGCCTGGCTGTAAATAACATGCCAACCATCTGTAAATGATGAACAGAAAAAAAAAGTTTCATTCTAATGGTTATTTTCTTCTTTATTCTTGATGTTAAGTTTAAGATTAGGAGTATAGCCTCCAGACATTTATTTCAGTGATATGTCAATTATGTATTTCTAATGCAAGTTGTAGGTAAATTTTAAAATTCAAAATGTTCATAAAAGTAAAAGTTTTACTGTACCTATGAGGTATACTGTGGTTATGTTAGAATAGTTGACTGACACATAGAAATAGTTTTTGTATTTCCAAAAGGTAAACTATGAAATTAATCTATTAAAGGCAGGGTTGGGGTCGGCTAGCTTCTCTTAGGAGAGGTGAAAAGTGAAAATTAGTAGCCTGCCGATGACCCACAGTACACATAAGTCAACCTCTCCTCCCAGTGGTGCAGACCGGGAAACTGTGGCCGTGAGGCCACAGGCGAACGAGGCTCTGGCTCGCCAGATGGGATGGGGTCCATCTGGTCAGATTTTCCCTTAAACTGCGACTGGCCTAGCAAGCCGGCAGTGGATTTTTTATTGCTACGAAAATTAGAAAGGAGACTGGAAACGTTACAGGAAGACGAGACAGAAAAACGACTTACATAGGCACATGGAATATATGTGGTATTGCCAACAAAGAGCCACAAATAGTGGATTTCATGAAAAGAAAGAATATACACGTCATGGGTCTTGCGGATACAAGAAAGAAAGGACATAATACAAAAGAAATACATGAAAATTATGTTTTAGTATGGAGCGGAGTACCCACTAAAGATAGGGCAAAACATGGTGTCGGATTTATACTTCATCCCGAGACAGCAAAATTAATAACAGGAACAGAATTTATATCAGAAAGAATTATTTTAATCAAGTTGACAGAAGGAAGTAAAACTACAACGATTATTCAGATATATGCACCTTGTAATGATAGTTACTCTGAAGAAGAAAAAGAAGACTTTTACGAGAGACTTACGGACACCATCAATAATGTTAAAGAGAAAGAGGACATCATAGTAATGGGAGATTTTAATGGTAGGGTAGGTAAAAGAAGATCACCATGGGAGAGATACCTTGGCCCATTTAGCGACGCAACCACAGATTGCAATAGAAATGGAGAACACCTGCTAAACTTGTGTGCTGAACAAGATCTCTACATTACCAACACATTCTACCAACATCGCCAAAGTCAGGTTAAAACGTGGTACAAGTGGAACAACTTAGATCAAGCGTCACAAATTGATTTTATACTAGTCAGACAACGGCAGAAGAGGAAGGTAAGAGACTCAAAAGCTGTCCCAAATGCGGGACTGGATTCAGACCATCGCCCAGTAGTTATGAACATATGCAACTCAAGTAGAAACAGTCTACATAAACAGAAACGTGAAGAAATCATCAACACTAAGAAATTAGAGGAAGAGAATATCAAACATGAATTTGAACTAGAAATAACAAAGGCTTTTGCAGATATTGCCAAGGAACCAGTAAGAATTGAAGAAGAATGGGATTATTATAAATCAACCATCACGAAGATATTAAAAGACAAGTGTGGTACCAGAAAGACGGGCAAAGGCAAGAAAAAGGGTACTGCTTGGTGGAATGAAGAAGTCAAAGAAGCAGTGTCAAATAAAAAGAAGATGTTTCAAATATGGTTAAAAACAAAAGACGAAAAGGATTACATTAGGTACAGACTAAGTCGAAGAGACACCAAGAGAACAATAAAGAAATCCAAAGAGGACTCATGGAAAAAGTATGGTGAACACCTAACACAGCTATGTACAGAATCATCAAGAGACTTTTATAAGAGTGTGAAAGCGATGCGATTAAGAGAAGAAAGCTTCAATCCAACATCAGTCATAAATGATAAAAATGGAAAACCATTATTCAGCCAAAAAGAAATTAAAAAAAGATGGGAGGAATATTTTAAAGAACTTTTGAACCCGTCGGGAGTACATGAAACAGCAGAATTCCATTCAAGGGCTCCAGATCATCTAGAACCACATATCCTGCGGGATGAGGTAGAGAAAGTTATCAAAACAAGTAAAAAGACACAAAGCAGCTGGTATCGACGGAATAACAACAGAAGTCATCCAGGCTGGAGGGGACACTATGATCACCTGGCTGGAGAGAATTTTCAATAGAGCATGGGCAGAGAGAAAGGTACCAGTGGATTGGCAAAGATCAGTTGTAGTACCTATCTGGAAGAAAAAAGGAAAACAAGAGAGAATGTGGAACTTATAGAGGAATATCTTTACTAAGTCATGTGGGGAAAATGTATGCAAAGATCTTAGAAGGTAGGATAAGAGCAAAGGTTGAACCTCTACTGAGTAAAGCACAATTCGGTTTCAGGAAAGGGCGAGGTTGCACTGATGCCATATTTTCACTAAGACAAGTCTGTGAAAAGACACTCGAATACGATAAAGAGCTGAACGTGGTCTTTGTAGATCAAGAGAAGGCATTCGACCGTGTGGACAGAGATGTGCTGTGGAGAATTCTTGACGATTACGGAGTGCAGGGTCAATTATTAGACAACATCAGAGCCCTCTATGAAAAAAGGGAAAGTGCAGTAAGAACATCTAGTGGTCTTTCTGAATGGTTCAAAGTCACAACTGGTGTCAGACAAGGATGTGTACTGTCACCATTACTTTTCATAACATACATGGATAAGATCACTGTAGAAGCAAACCCAGACATGTATGCTATAAACGAATTACTTTTTGCTGATGATCAAAGCATACTGTATCAAAATGAATATGATCTACAGGAACATCTGACTACTCTCAACAACAGCTGTTTACAACATAATATGAAAATCAGTACAGAAAAAAACAGAAGTTATGAAGATCAGCAGAACACACAGGCCACTGAATATAAATGTTGGAAGTGCCAAAATCAAGCAAACCAAAGAGTTCAAATACTTGGGCAGTATATTTACAGAGGATGGAAGAATGGACAGAGAGATAGAAACAAGAATACAGAAAGCAAATGCTGTCACATACCAACTATCACCTCTGCTTAAACATCCAGATATAACCATGAAGACCAAAAGACAATTGATAAACACCATCTTCATTCCAACACTCTGCTACCAGTGCCAGACATGGACAATCAACAAGACCCATGAAAGAAAAATAGAAGCCTGTGAAATGAAATGTCTAAGAAAAGCAGCGAATAAGACCAGACTAGACAGGATAAAGAACATAGACATTAGAAACACTGTCAAAACTACACCATGTTTAGACTACATAGAACATCAAAGAATGAAATGGTTTGGACATCTAACCAGGATGAAAAATGACCAAATAACATCACAAATTTTCAACCAAAGAAGCTCAGGATATAAGGCAAGAGGAAGACCAAGGAAACTGTGGATTGACGGGGTCTCCGAAACCTGCCAAAAGCATGGCCTCAGAACATCAGATGCTGCCCGCCTTGCTTATGACAGGAACTTGCATCTCCCCACAACGCTTAGCGGCATACATGGAAGGAAAAAGTAAAAGTAAAGTAAGTAAAGGCAGGTTGGCTCCAGAGCCATGACAGGAAAACATATTGCTGTCACTACTGGTAATTGAACTTTAGTTTGTTGTGTTGGTTATCTAGTTATTAGTTAGTTAGTAGGTCTTTCCTCTTGTGTCGAGTGCGGCACATAGGGCAGAGGTCATGACTCTCCATGCACGGCGGTCCGTTGCAATCCGTTGTAGGTCTTGGATGTTTGAGTGGCCCATGAGCGAGCCTTCCCTGATGATAGTTCTACGTAGGGTTTCCCTTGGTCTTCCACGAGATCTTTTCCCCTGTGGTGTCCAAATGAGGGCTTGGTAAGGAAGTCTTGATTTATCCATTCTAAGGGCGTGGCCGACATAGTTCCAGCGGCGTTTTCGTATAAAATTAGACACATACTCTTGCCTGGATTCTAGTTTTATTTGTGTATTGGTTCGGAAATCTGACCATTTGAAATTTAGTATTCTTCTAAGGCATTTATTTTCAAAACTGTCTAATTTTGTGTCTAGAGTTTTCGTTGATTTCCAGCTCTCGCATCCATAGGTTAGTACTGGAATCACACAAGAATTGAAGATCTTGAGTTTTGTGTGTTTGCTAAGTGTCTTTGATTTCCAGATGTTAGACAGTTTATTGAAGGCACTAGATGCCAGTGCTATTCTAAATGATATTTCTGGTGCGGTATCTCCTGTAGATGACATCTTGCTCCCTAGATAAGTGAAACTGTTGACTTTTTCAAGGCTGTTGTTGTTCAGCGTGATATCAACTGAACTGTTGGTAAGGTCTAGAATTTTTGTTTTTGCGGTGTTAATTTGGAGTCCAATTTGTTCTGAGAAATTCTAGTTATTAATTAACCCTAAATCTAGTCACTTCCTGCATTGACATTGGTTCTTTGTGCACCTGCGTAGTATTTAGGAGGCCTGAATGTCAATATATTAATGAAATATAGCATTTAGAGGGGTTTTCTTTTTAAAACTAGGGTGACTTCACGTTTTTCCTTGTGCTTCAGCAATAGGAACATGGGGTCATGGCATGAGTCGTTTGGCAATATTTGGACTAGTTCTTTATGCTTACCATCAACAAGGAGACAACTAAAGTCATGTACCAGCCATCAGCAGGCAAAGTGTATACTGAACCAACCATTTTGGTAATGGCAAGAAATTAAGGGTTGTGGATAGATTTATGTATCCTGGTGCCTTGGCAAGCAAGACCTTCCGATATAAGTGGACCAACAACCTACTTGGACGCCTCAGACAGGGAGCATGCAACAGAATTGCCAGAACTAATTTTCTACAACCCCCATGGTGGACTCCAGAAGTAGAACAGGTGTGGAAGGCAAAGAGAGCCGCAGTGAAGCAGCTAAAGAAAGCACGACAGACACCCTCAAGCTCACAAGAGGAAGTGGAGATGGTGGAGAATGTGAAAAAAAGATAAGGTGGAGGTTTTCAAGCGCTGTGCTGCAGAGGCCAAAAGAGCAAAGTGGGAAACTTTTGTGAATGAAATGGGAGGTGATAAAACATTGGGAAAATTCTGGAAACTGCAAAGGCAGATGCAAAGAAAAGTTCGGCCTATGACAGTCAGAACAATTTGTAGAGACAGTGGTGTGCGTATGACAACAGGCAAGGAGAAAGAAAGGGGAGGCTTTTATCCATAGGTTTATAGCTCAGACAGATTATAATGATGTAGACATCAGGGTTGCAGACAGAAAGGAGTTAGCTGGCACCTTAAAGAATATGCATTATAAAGGCTTGATACAAGTAGAAGATATCAAAATAATTTTGAAAAAAAGGCAAAGGACACTGCACCAGGGCCTGATGGGGTCAGGTATGGTCACATGAAGGCTTTGAGCGATGTAGACCTGACTGTTTTAACCAGAGCATCAAGACAGCATCAATACCGCAGGACTGGGTTCACAGCTATCTAATCCCACTACCAAAACCTTTTAAAGATCATTCTAAGCTCAGTGGCTTTAGAATCATCACCTTACAAAACACATTTAGGAAGGTCTTGGAGAAGATAGTTGCTGTAAAGCTGCAAGAATTTTTGGAAAGGGGAAAGCTTCTCCCAAGAGGTCTGGGAAGCTACAGGCCAGGAAAGGACACATTGGCAAATGCGGCCACTTTTGCTTTTGACGTCTATGAAGGGTTCCAGAACAGACAGGAAACTATGGCGGTAGGACTGGATCTCGAGGATGCTTAAAACAGAGTGAGATACAACATCTTAATGACTGCACTGAGGGAGAAGGAGGTCAGTCCATGGCTGGTGAATTGGGTTGCAGCTGTCCTGTATTCACCTCAGGTTGCTCTCCGACTGGGCTCATGGACTTCAGAACCATGCACTTTGGCCCCAGGACTGCCACAGGGATCTGCCATCTCGCCTGTGCTCTTTAATGTGTATACGAGCAAGGTTGCAAGCCTAGAAGCACCAGGAGTTGGAAGGATACAGACTTTTGCGGATGATATACTTGCATATAGGCAGGGGGAAGAGAGGGAACAAACAGCCTAGGAGCTACAAGCGACAGTAGACAAAGTGACTGAGTGGTGTACAGAAATGAGGGCTGTCATCCACCCTATATAGTGCTATATAGAACCTCTGTTGACATATACATGTTAGACATGGACAATAATCAGATAAGCTGAAAAACATTTACTTGTGGCAGAGATGCAGTTTCTGAAAAGAAGACAAAGAATATCATGGAGGGATAGAAAAACAAATGAAGCAGTCCTCATGGAGACATATGATAGTCACTAATTTATGAGAACAATTAGACGACGCAGACAGTCAATGTTTTGTGGACATGTTATGAGGAGGAATGGACTTGAGAACCTCGTAACAACTGGCACAACTGATGGAAAGAGAGGAAGCATGGCACATGATGATGATGATGATGATGACAGTGATAAAGTGTGACCTCCAGAGGACTTCCCTGATACATGATGTTCCACTGCAAGAGCCTATGACAATAGAAAACTTGCTGGAGTAGATCGCTCTAGAGAACTACCGGGAAGGATTAAACAGTCACCACAAGAACAAGGAGAGTCGCCGAGGCCAAGCGGCTAGACGCTCATTGCGGATCGGAAGGTCGTGTTTTCGCTCCCTGGCGGAGCCAGACTTTTTTAAAAAATGACCTTGGCTCCCAGGTTGACCCAGCAGTGCAGTCCCGGGAAAGTAAAAGTGGCCGGCGTAATGCTGACCACATCACCCATCTTGTGCCGATTGGTCTATTAAAATATAGGTCTAGCCCTATATGCCCTATAAACCTGATGGCGTGGAAAAGGGTCCTTTACTTTACTTTTTTACAAGAACAAGGGTTCATATGAGATGTTAATACATCTCAAGACAGAATAATGTTATCCTTCAATGATCACCTTCAATATCTGCAAAGATGGACTATTACTACAAGTGTTTCAAAGTACACTTTAAATATATTGAACAAAAATATATACTCTTGCAGTCTTATACAATTAATACAAAAGCTCTGCAATATTGAATAGGTAGAAATATCCATTATTTAAATAAACGGGGAAAAAAGCATGCTGCATATCACAATTTAAACCCAGATAGGTTGAACAGCACTTGTTATTTAAAATACTACCACTACTTGTTTATGTTTTAATGGGGACGGAAAGATGTACAACTGTAAACATAAACTAGGAATGTGTGATTACTTTCATAAATACAGTCAAAGCTTAACACACAAAAAATCCTTTAACCAGAGCCCTAGACAGCTGAACTGAACACATGAAATATTCTGGGCATAAAAAGACACACCATGTGTATTAATGATTGATTGCTTCCATTAAAAAAAAAAAGTAATTTATACCTTTACTATGAGGTCACTAGGTGGAGCATACTACTCACCTCAAATAATTAAACCCTTGCCAACCAATACAGATGATCATAATTCTCCCCATTTTGCCATCTCCATCATCATGTATCAATTTGTGTGATGACATGCTTCTATAGTACATCAAAAATTTTCAGGAATCTTCTAATCTTTTCTAATCCTCCTTTTAAATATCTTACCAGCTGTCACATGTTTTAGTTTCTCCAATTCATATTGACTTACATGTAATGAAATTGTATTAATAGTTTACACACAGTCTCATTTGCAATGTTTTTTTAACATAATAACTTTTCAAATTTAATTACATGTTACATGTGAAGACTTGGTCCAGTCAGCATTCAGCGAGCCATCCCACAGAGTGCCAACGTGACAACAGCAGACATGGCTCTTGGAGTGGAGTTGTGTCATTGTCCTGATAGATATAGTGGGGAATCTTGTCAGGTAAAACTCTTAAAAAACAATAAGATTACTGTGCTTTTTTTTTCCGTTATCATCAACACCTGTCCTAAGAGAGGTGTTGCGGTCATCTGATCATTTGACTACCATTCCCTGTTCTCTTAAACAATAATCTTCAGCCCACAACAGTCAGAACTCTGATATCCTTACATTCCCATGTAATGTAAGTTTATCCCTCAAACATATACTTTTACTTTGTCCATGTAAACTTCCCTCAAGAATTTTCAGTAGTAGCTTTCCATATTCCATAGTGTGACCCACTCAGTGCAGACTATGTTTTGTATATTTGGTGGTAATTGTAACTTCCAGTTGTCCTTAAAAAATTATTTGAATCAATAGTCCAACTTATTATTCGTGTCCCAATTCACACATTCTAACCCTTTCACTCAGTAAATGCTAAGAAATGGTTAATGAAGCTGTGGGCATTTCCAAACAAATCCCTAACTCTTTGAGGCCCGATCAGCTCTGTGTGTTTTGAGAAGTTCAGATTTGCACCTTACAACACTGCGTCGATCTTGTGTCCCATATATATTGATTTGCATAAGGCTCCGTATTCATTTCTAATATTTGAAACTACCAGTATTCAGGGAAGGTAACTCTAACACTTTCTTTGGCTATCCTCGGACTAACGGTCGGTAAAGATGGTGGCCGCAAAATATCCTTTCGAGCCACAGTCGCATGTCAGTTGCGGACTAGCGGTCACGAGCACACCGCGGCTGCTGCTCGTGGGTCCTAGCCATCTAGTTTAGCCCCATTTCACGCCGCGTGAGTGGCGTGGGAGACACGTGGCGGTGGCGATAGTTGCCGGAGAACTGCAAATTAAGTCACGTGACTGTGGCTTGAACAGCCGCTATCTTTACCGACCGTTAGTCGGAGGATAGCCCTTTCTTTTTATGCAAGTCTTTATTAGCAAGTTTGGGTGCAGATTGATCCGATTCATTAGATCCTTTTTTATGCCTTAGGTGCATCAGGCATATGGAAAGAGCATCCCTAGTTTTACAGACCAATCAGCACTAGGTGGGTAAAGTCAGCATTACGCCGGCCGTCTTTATTCTCATATTCGATTCATTGCTTGCATAATTTTCAGACAGTGAGTTTTCCTGTTTCCTGTATGACTGGCCATGTTTTGAACACAAGCACAGGCCAAAAAATGCATCTTTCTAGAAAACAAATTATTACAAAGACAGTAACCACTAACACCAGAAATGAAATTCAGTGAACCCCTACCAAAACATCTTGATTAGCTGGACTTCACTGAGGATAGTTCTCTTTTGTCCCATTCATGGAATCAGATACATGATAAATATGCTTGATACGAGATCAGAACAACTAGATCTAAAAATCCATAAAAGAAAGTCAGAGATAATGAGAATAAATCAAGCAAATAGTAATGTGGTTTCTCTTAATAATGTGGTTTCTCTTAATGGTATCCCACTCCAAGTCATACACCTATTTGGGCAGTAATGTAGGTAAAGATGGAGGAACTGATAAACATAAAAAACATATGAATACAAAAGGCAAGAGGTTTCATAGCAAAATGAAAGGTTTGTAACGAAGTTGGACTAGAAAGAGAGTGACTTCCCTAACCATTTATGCCTGCTAGTGTCACAGGTCTGTCCTATATCGAGGCGGTGTCCTGCTTAGTGACCAGTCAGCAGTGAGAAAAAATTTTTTGTAGCATTTCAGCGACAGCTGATATTGTGTGTTCTTTACTCCACAATGTGAGTGCTTTTAACGGTCCCAAAACATGTAGAACTGGCTCTAACCCTTTGCACCCTCCATTCTACAGCCTCAGCATAGGTCTCATGAAAGAGTGCAGCCTGCAACCACTGACTGCTTGCAGCCTATGGCAACAACGCAAAAAGTACGTTGTATTACTGGACTTAGAGTGACACCCCGCAACATAGGACAGGCCCTTCGACATGACTAGGCATGAATGTCAAGAGAAGTCATTCTATTTCTGGGCCCGACTTTGTTACTTGAACTGTATGAAATTTGTTGAGGTCAAAAGAAATTAAAACAAATACTAAACTAAAAATTTTAATTCTTATGTCAAATTAATACTGCTATAATGAAGCGAAAGCATGGAGAACAACTAAAGCAGTTACTAATAAACTGCAAAAATGTATTTACTTGTGCCTGTGCAAAATAGAGGGAATTTTATGGTATGATAGAATCACTAATGTGCTTTAGGAGAGGACTAAACAAGTGGACCAAAAGGTGAAGAGAAGATGTTGGCATTGGATGGAACACACGTTGGGAAAATCTGAGAACAAAATAACTAGAATGTCTTTGCTGTGGCACCCACAGGGACATAGAAATAAAGTTAGACCCAAAAAAAAACACATCGAGAAGGAAGCTAAAGAGGGAATTTGGAAACATGGGGATGATATGGGGTGAGCTGCATGTAGTAGCGAAGGATAGAATGACTCTGCATGTGTTTGAGGCCCTATGCTTTATTGGGTGATAGAAGGCAGAAAAAGAACAAATAAATTGGTTACAAATATATTTATATACATAAAAAAAAAAAAATTATGTTTCAGAAAATATATGGAGATATTATTAGCAAATGAAAGAAGAAGAAGAAGCAGAAATAAAGATATATAAAGGAAGTATCAGTAAGCGTGATCAGCGTGAAGCATTAAATTAAATGTATTTCTCTGGGTCTAAAACAGTACATATGTTGGATGACTCATGCTGTGATCCTCTGACCTCTATCACTGAGACTTATAGGAACATTTTATGTCAACCTGGCTTTAAAAACATATTAGTTTTACTGGGAAGACATTATTCCAGTCATAAACAGAAAAGAATGTTTATTTTTGCACAGCCTTTTCAAATCTTTTTCAAATGAGATAGTGAAATGATTAGAAAATCTCTCATGGGATTAAAGAAAATGATGAGTGAGTATGTACCATAAAATTTTCAAATGACAGAGTATCTCCTCTAAATGCTATATTTTGTGAATATATTCACATGCAGGCCTACTAAACATCATGCAGATACACATAGAATCAGTAACATTTAATTACACCTTTCGAGAACAGGTCACTGCAGAAATAGTGATTTATTAGCACTTACGGAGTTGTGTCACAATCAGAGGTGACTAGATTTGGCCTTCTAAGGGCAAGAGGGTTAAAAGCTTCCAAGTTTTAAATATCTTTTTATTTCGGATTGGGGGGGGGGTTGAAGCCTTTGTTCTGGTCATAAAGTGCTATGAGCCCGATTTGCAATGCCATTGTTGTTTCCTCACAGCTCATATTGAAGGTACTTATGTCAGAAGTATGTGTTTGTCATAGAATGTTGTTCTATGATGCTAGATTTTAGATCAGCTCAGCTAAACAGTGATCATTCTTTGAGGTAGGAGACCTCCTTTCTCCCCCCCCCCCCCCCCCTTTCCCCTCCATGACCACCACAAGTAGTTTTAGTTATGTATTTAGTTATAACAATTTTTGTCTCACTTGCATTTATCATGAAGGCAAATACTTTCGTTGTGCCAGTGATAATAATGAGCAGTTCCTAGTAGTACCTGTATATTCACTTGAAAATGTGATGGTTCATATTCACTCATCATTTTAATTATTCTCTGTGTGATGTTTTCTAATCATTTCATTACGCTCTCTGAATAAGATTTGAACAGACTATGCAAAACAAAAAATATCCTTTTCTGCACATGACTGGGCTAATATCTTCCTGGAATGTATAAGAAAGCAAAAGGACAGGGTATTGTAGACTAATTAAATTCTACCTTCAGCATGAAGATAGCATTTGTGCTGATGAAATATTTTACTGTTTAAAATACACCAATACTTTTAAAAGTTATGTTTCTGTCTCTTTTAGAACCCAGGTCCTGGTTACTACAGAGTTATACCAACTGAATCTGGCATCGACCTAAATAATCCAGAGACTATTATTGGATATGTTAGACCCTGCCCATGCCATGGTCACAGTCAAGTCTGTCATTCAGAGACAGGACAATGTTACGTAAGTCTAGATTTTTTTTGAAAATATTAGATAAATTATTTATCTCTTGAAAAAAAAACCCATGTGAACTATTCATTTGTTTTGTCTACAATAATTTGAGCCTCAAACTAACCACCTGTGAGATGAGATGTTTGCCAATGGCCATCAATAAAACCAAAAAAAGATTGAATGAGAAACAACATGATCGCAAGAACTGTTGGAGCAACACCCATCATGAAATTGATTGAGAAAAAAGAATAGAAAGGTTTGGGCATCTAATGAGAATGAAACCAACAATGCCAGCGGCAGGATCGTACAACCTGAAAATCAAAATATCAAGAGGCACCAGATGACTGAGAAGAAGATGGATTGAAGGAGTAACTGGCACCTTGAGACTGCATAACATCATGGCATATCAAGCGACTGAGCCTGCCTTGGCTTGGCTGCCAGTCATCCAATGAACTGCAACGCCTAGCAGCATAAACAGATATAGACAAAAGAAGACAAAGAATTTGAACCTGCAACTATAGTAAAGTGAAGAACTCCTTTGATGCATTTTACAATGATTTTAAATAATCAAATCTGTTATTACAACAACAAAAAATGACTGTCCGTAACTTTATTTTATCCTCATCTGTCTTTATCTTATTGAATGCTGACTGTTGTTTTTCAATCTCTTTATGTGTGTTTAAGGTGTATTCATACAGACTTCTCCCAGTTCATGGTGGTGCCAACCAGCCTGTAGTAGGGGTTCTTATTATATGCACATCTTCCATCTGATAGGTCACTGTAAGCAACAACAAAAAAGAAAATGTTCAGTACCTTGATATGTATGTGTGCATTTATTCGGGCTGTACCGAATAGTGATTTTCACTATTCGGCCGAATACGAATAACGGGACCAACTATTCGTCCGAATATGAATACGAATAGTGTATAGTGTATAAAATATATCTGAAATTTTACTTCACATAAAGTAGCACAGAATAGTCATTGTTTTCTTTGGCATTCTGAGTCCTTGAGGTTTACAGCTGCAGATATCACTCGTCTCCATTCATCTCTCTGACTGGCCTCTTCACAATTTGTGACACCAGTGGTTTGCAGGTCTGTCTGGCATTATCTCTCAAACTTCTTTTTTATCTGCCTCGTGGTCTGTGCCCATTCCTCTCTCAGTTGTAAACAGTTTTACTTCTCTGACATTCTTTGAATATTTCCCAACCATTTTAGTCTGTTAGCTCTCATGATGCCAGTGATCAATGGTGATTTAAACAGTTTAGGTGTAACTTTGTTGCTTCTCACTCTCCATTCCCCTCTGTTTGCATCTTTGATGGGTCCAAAGATTTGTCACAAGACTGCTTTCGAAAACCTGTAAAAAGGCCTCATCTCCTTTATTTCTGCTACAAGTTTCAGAGCCAAATAAAACGACTGGTCTTATCAATGTTTTACATATTTTGATCTTGGTTTTGCAAGACAGCACTTTGACTTTAGTAGATGTTGAAGGGCATAGTATACTTTATTTCTAGATTGTATTTCTCCTCTCAGCATGTTGGAGCAGTTAAAGTTTGCACTCAAGTACTTATATGTTTCTGTTTGTTTGATTTTCATATTATCGACTTGGATGTGGGCTAAGTTTGTATTCTTTCCATGTCTAGTTAGTATTTGTACAGAATAGTAAACATTTAAACATTTAATGTTTTGCATCCTTCAGTCATTCTGTGGTAACTAATAACTCAGAATTAAAGAATCCTAAGTATTATAACAAGTAACTAAACTTGGAAATTGTCACTGACAGCTTAGTTAATGCATGAAAGCTGCATTAGCTTTCAACAAAACCAATTGTTCCATGTTGTCAGTATTAAGGCCGTGTACGCAGAAGCCGGTGTAAGGTAACTACTATTCGTATTCAGCCCGTTGCAACTATTCGGTCGAATACCGAATAGTCAAAAGGTCCACTATTCGGACCTGAAGCAAATACAAAGCGAATATTCGGTACAGCCCTAGCATTTATACAAGGTCTGACAATTAAGTAATGAGACTAATTCTATGAAAAAAAAAAAAAAAAATCAACAGTTGAAGATATAATCTGTATTTTATTCAAAGTAAGCCCCTTGTGCATTGACCCCCATGACCTTTGTCATGCGCTATGAGGAGGCATGGGACTCACAGCCCATGGCGATGGCGAGTGTGACTAGCAAGACCCACCTGTGTCAAGAAAAGTCTTCTACAATACAATGAAAGCATGGGATTTCAGGACCACTGTTGTCAACAGTTGTGTTTAATCCGTTTCTTTTTAGAAGCTCAGCTCTCATCCTTTCTGCAATCATTTCTTTCTTCACTCTCATTCCCTTCCTGATATGCCCTTTCCACACAACATGGTCCATGGCATTTTGTTCCCATGAGTCCACCTCAATATTTTTGTCTTAGCCATAATAAAATTAGTCTCGATACTTGATTGCCTGACCTTGTATATGTGTGTGTATATATATGGCATATGGTGCTAGCCCCATATTTTCTATAATGTAATGTTTTAGATGGGCTACAGTCATGCTTATGACATATTACTTTTTATATAATTTAGCACTCCATATTTTCCTAGACTAATCTGCAGTGGAGCTATGGTTTATGATATGCATACTGAGAATACATTTTAGAGTCAAAATACCTAATAATAATTGCCTGAAAAAAAACTAATGAAAAGTAGAAAATTATTCACAAAAGAAAAACAGTGTTCTTAGGTCAGGTAATCGAAGAACATGATGGTTGAGAAGGTAAGCAGTAGAAAAGACTGGAGGCAGAGGAGTTATTCTGAATGGGCACTGTCAGTGGCATCGAGACATATCATCCATAGAACAAATCCAGAACAGCAGGAGCTGAGATCTTTAGAGAGACATGAACAGCCACACAGTCTCAAGGTCATATGATGATAAAGCGTGTTTCCATTTATTATAATATTATTGTTCCATTTTGTATAAAATGATTATTTAGTGCACATCTTTTGAGCCGTCTAAGACTCTTGTTAGTGCCAGAAGATTATGTAACAGATAGCTAAAAGGAGCATTACTCACAAAAGAAAAAAAAAAAAAAACTGTAGTGTATTATTTTCACTGAAAATACAAATGCGTAGTCAAATATCCTCTAACTATATTTCTTTAGTATGTTTAGGCCAAACTTAAATGATGTTTAAAAAAAATTTTTTTTAGTTGTGTGGAACAAAACCTGGCACCACATGGTGTGTATTTTTATACAGACTTGATGGCTGCAAAATAGTCTGCAGGACAGTTTAGCAAGGAACACAAGACAATTAACAAATAAAAATGTATTTATTTTCTTTTAGAGTTGCCAGCATAACACAACTGGGGACTTTTGTGACAAATGTAAGGATGGATTTTATGGGATTGCTACAAAAGGGACGGCTGATGATTGCCAGCGTTGTGCATGTCCTTTGCCAATTCCTTCCAACAAGTAAGTAGTAACAAGGACAAATAACACTCTTAATATATCAACATGTAAAACATCTAAATATGCTGTTTTGTGCCAGTTGTTTATTAATTCACGTTTTTATTCAGATACCCTCGAGAAAACTCATGATATAATGTAATATATTAAACCTGTGGTCTAATCTTATTCATCAGCATCATCAAATACCATTGCTACATTAAAGGTCAGTTGTAAATAAGTCTCCAGCGGTCTCTAAACTGAACTTATGGTGTACTCTGTCCTCATGGTGCACCCACACAGACTTACTTCAGTATATCTCTTGATGTCATCACTTATGAAGCATTTTCCTCCTGCATATTTTCCCTCCTCCTTTCTTCATATTACATTTTGTATGATTCTCTATAATGTCAAAGTCCTATGTTTACTTGACCTTAATCTTATTCAGCAGTTTTTTTTTTTTTTATCTAATTTTTATACTTCTTTATTTATGTATTTTCTTCTGGCTCTGTTTTGTCTTTTTAACAATATTTTAACTCTTCACCAAGAGATCCTGGTTTTCCGGCATTGCTGTCCTTTCATCATCATCATCAGGTGCCTTGCCGACTGGCATGGGTGATCATGCCTCTCCCTAATCTGCGATCTCCTGCAGCATGCATGCTGTCCATTACAAATCCCATAAATTAGGCATTGCTGCATTGGCTTGTCCTTAAAAAGTCAAGTTAATGGCACTGGTTCTGACTGCGCCTGTACAGAGTTTAGGAGGGCAGAATATTATATTTACTGAAATAATATGGTGGGGGGGAGGGGGGGGGGGGATAATTGTGTAATTTTTTTATTGTAAAGCTGTGATGACATCGGTCTCCTTGAGCCTTTAGAAATGTGGGCCTTGAGGTCATGGTGAGGTATCATATACATTTTTATTCAGGCTTAAGGGACTGTAGTTATTTCATTCTCCACTTGGTTTGTCTTTATTGATTACTCCTCTCTCTTTACATATTTCTGAATTATTTTGTTTAAATGCATATAATTAAATCTCATACAAAATAATTAGCAATGTATTTTAAATAGATTTTTTGTGGGGGAGAATCCTGAGTTCTGGTATTTTTCTCTAAAAAGTTTTCAGAACAAAACAATTAAAAATTAATTATACCCTCACAGTCTTTATTCAGGCATGCTTCGTGCAGAGTGGCAAGCATCAATTCAGAGGTCCTGGGTGGTTAGCATTCTTTGGATTTTATCTCTAGGTCATGCCGGTGTTTTGGGAAATGTGCAGGCAGATAGACTGGCCAGTTCTGCACCACATGGTGATGAATTGATATATAACAAGCTAGATATTGTGAGGGCCCTTTGGGAATGAGTGAACAGTGAGGATGAGCGATAGATCATTACGGTCTGAGGAGAATGGCGCTGCAATGTGTTACCAGGGGATGTGGCTGACGCTCAACACTAAGAGGAAGGATGACATGGATATCCAATCAGATGGCTACTGGTGCTATCAGAATTGGAACTCTTCGTTTTCTGCTGAAGATGGAGACAAAGCACTTATGGGAGTGTCTCAAGTGTTGTGATGTTGATTCTTAATTCAACATTCAACTCTTTATTTATTGTCCACATTTCTGCCCCATTCAATACAAACAGTAAATGTATCAAAAGATCACTATGAGGTTTCTTCTTCTTCTTCTTCTTTCTTTTGCTTGAAATAGATTTATATATCTGCAATTCTGTCTCTAGTTTTATGAACTATGAATTCATAATTTAGCTGTTTAGATTTGAGACCTGTTTATGTTACTTTAGCCAGTTTTTTTTTTCCTGATGTATCTCTGTTTCAAACCTGCCATTGTCTGTTATTTAATATTCTAGCTGAGAATGTGTATCAAGTTGTTAAGTTATATCGGTTTAGCAATAATATTTTAATGTGCTAAGCTGTTGAGAACTGATGATGTAGCACTCTGGACATTCCTATAAGCACTCCATCTCTATCTTTTGTAATAATGCAATGAATTACATAAATTTAAAAATGTGTGCATTTTGTCTTACATAATTTAGTAGTTTGCTTCTGCACATAGATACTTTAAATAAGATTTTTATTTTTAAAATGAATAATCAAAATGCTTTATCTGCAGTTTCAGTCCGTCATGTGTCTTAAGTGGGAGTGGTATGTTATGCACTGCATGCCAGGAAGGACACACAGGCCAGCACTGTGAAAGGTGAGAGGACTTGTTTTGAATTAAACGTTGTGAATGAACTTTAAGAATAAACCACACATGTCTGACAGTATATGGAACCTTTTGGAGATACAGAGCACAGTTTTGTCCTTGCATAGTTGGGACATCACCCAGATATGTGGTCTGAGAAGAATGTAGAGAAAACCATGGGATAATAGAAAAACAAATGAAGCTGTCCTTGACAGATGAAAACAGTAAATTGATTAGAGAAATTATATATAGACAGTCTGTGTTTTTGACATGTTCTAAGAGGGATTGGACTTAAGAACTTGATAAGACTGACAAGATTGTTGGAAAGAAAGCAGAAGGAAGGCAAGGAGATAAATATACCTGGCTGGCTTAGCAATATGGATGGGGCGAGACAAGAGCACTGATCTGTTCAGTGATTCTTGTGATTGTATAAGATGGTGAAATATGAGAACCTATGCTTACAGCAAGGTACATCTGATGATGATAATGATAGTGAATATAGGACAAAGTGGTTTGAGGATATTTCTTTTAAGGAGGTATTTGAGAGATGAGAATGATGAGGAGAATGAGAAGGAGAAGAAGTAACAGAAGAATATGAATTAGGAAGAATTGAGAAAAAAAATGGGTGAAAGAAAGAAGAGAAAAATTAGAATCAAGAATACAAAAGACAGTAAAGTTCGTACTAGAGACAACATTGCAGATATAGATAATTTATTTCGAGCAAACGAAAGAAGAAGAAGAATCAAGAATGCGGAACATAAATATTTTGTTTGCTATTTTGAATCACTTATTCCTTTAACATTTGGAAGATTTGACCATCATTTAACATTTGAAATATTTGATCATTAACACCCTTGCTACAGAGCTGCTGTATCTAATTTATGTCTTGAACTTCACAGTTGTGCTGCAGGGTATTATGGCCGCCCACAAGTAATCGGAAGCATCTGTAGACCATGCCACTGTAACCCCCAGGGGTCAAGAAGTCAGACTTGTGACGCTGAGAGTGGTCAGTGCCATTGTCTAGATGGAATAGGAGGCTTAACCTGTGATGCCTGCACAGATCCAACTTATGGTGTAGAAAATGGAGTTTGTGTCTGTGAGTTTAGTTTTTTTTTTAATATTTTATCTTTTTATTCTTTTTTTTTTTTAATGGCTTGTTTTCTTACTCTGCAGATGTGGATAACATAAAACAAATGGTATTATTAGTGAGCATGATCATGGTGCTATAAAAATTAAAATCAGATACTAATTTGCTTACCTTGCTAATTACTGAATTTTTGACATCACACATTCTGTTTAAAGTGCTGTATAACGTGCAGAGAAACTTGCAGTGTATAAGACAATAGTAGGCTCTTGAGAGATTAGTATTTTGCATACATAACTCTTTCTATCTCAGGAAGTTTTTATTAGTTTTTTCCCTAAGAAGTTTGACTTGAATTAATGAGATCTTTGGGCCTGAAAGAGTTACAGGTGAAACCTGTGACCAGTAGCCAGGCATGTATGTCAAGGCTGTAATCGCTGCTGACACTTTCGATTGTAAATTAAAATTGCATTATTTTACTACTAATTACTTCTCTTTAATTTTTATTAAGAATACACCATTCTGGGATGATGGAACAGGGTTTGGTATTATAAAATACAAAAGAGAGGACAAAAGTGTTTAAACTATTCTAAGATTGTGTCAACAAATGGTATATTTAAAGTAATTCATGTTTATGTGGTTACCTTTCAGCTTGCTACACAGGCTGCACTGGCATCCTGTTAGACGATATAGCAGCTGTATCAGTCACTTTGCTCAATGTCAACTTCTCTGGTGCAGCTTACCCATGGGAGAAACTGTTTAAAATAGAAACAGATGCCAAAGAATTAAGGGTAATTACACATTTTTTAAAATCCAAGTTATACACAGACATTTAAAAAAATGAAAAATTGTCACAGAAAAATATGGCAGACATTAAATAACTTGGCAGCATATTTTGATGTACACATATTGAAATATACTACTCGTCAAAAGTCGAAGGCCACCCTATTATTTTCAGTAAATTTTTCTATAAGTGCATAAAATGATTAAATATATGAAGTATTTTAATACAAATTGGTGCATTATCTTTCTATGACAGTCTTTGATTTTCTTCATTTCATGTAAGGCATGGTGATCACATGCAATTTGTTTTGCTGAACATAAATTTCAATTTTTTTCTCCAAATTTCCATACAGTCGAACAGGTAAAGTAATCATGCTGACATTCCACTTGCAATGCCAACTTTTTATGAACAGAGTTTACTCTCAATTTGCAGAATAATCAGCAGACCTAGTGTTGTTTCATTACTGGCAAAAACCATGCCATTGAGAATAAGTCTTGACATCTAACAAAGAATGAGGGCTATAGTGTGGGTTGAAAGTGATTTATCTATCCATGTAGTTGCTGAACAAGTTGCAGTCTCACCTGTACTATTTAAAGGATTTTGGAAAGATTTAAGGCTAGAGGAATTGTGGAGGATTGCCACCAGCAATCCTGCAGTCCTGCAGTCAGAATCGCTCCTACTCCTGCTCATCAGAGAGCCTGTGTTGCTTGCTGTAGCAAGCATATCCTATGGACAAGGCAACAATGGAGTCTAGCCCTGTTCACCATTGAGTCTTATTTTTTTTCTTTGCCATTCTGTGTCATTCAATGATGGCAGGATTCGAGTTTGGGGATGATCAGGAGAGCGATTTAATGACGACACAATCCGAGAGGTGGATTTTTATGGAAGGGGTTCTGTCATTGTTTTAGGAGGCTTCTACAGATACCCCAGAACTCCAGTCTATGTTGTCACAGGTAACTTGGGTAGCCCAAGATACCAGAATGAAATCTTGAGACCAGTTGTTCAGCCTACTCTGGAGACCATAGGTGCTAATGCCATCCTGCAAAATGATAACACTTGACCCCATCAATCTCATCTGGTGGATGATCTGTATCAGCAACATGGGATCATCAGGATAGTGTGGCCAGCTCTTTCACATGATCTTTCTCTGACTGAACACCTCTGGGATGTCCTTGGTCAAAGATTGCCAACAGATAGTCACTTGCCCTTATATCAGATTCATTTTATGGTTTCAGCCAAGGTTTTTCTAAGTGGACTTTGACTTTTGACAAGTAGTATATTTTGTAATATATGAAACCACATGCAGTTTTTCCCCCTTTACCTTCAAACATTACAGTCTTATTACAGTTTTATAGAGTATCATAGCATATGTAAATTAGGACAAGCTACGTTATGATATATAAATGTTACAGAAAAATTCTCAGACTAACCATGGACCAGTGTTTTATAATACAGTTGTACAGGAAAAAAAATGGTTATCAGCATGGTGGCCGAGTGGTTAAGGCATTGGACTTAAGATGCTGTAGATGTATTTCCACATGTGTTCGAACCCCACCCGTGCTGATAATATTTTAAGGGGCCGCATTAGCTTTGTGAGCAGATGTTGTCGTTTACCGTAATCTCATCCAATGAGGTATGTGGTTTCAGAATTGACTGTTCAGGTATTAACTCTTTAAGGCCCAAGCAACTGTGTATGTATTGACTGAGATATTCTGATTTTCCCAAACAACACTGACTGTGTCGATCATGTGTCCCATCCTTATTGATTTGCAGATGGCTCCATAATCATTTCTAATGTTCGGAGCTACCATTAAAGTATTCAAGGACGATTATTATAACGTTTTTCTTTGTAAACAAGTCTAGGTTTGCACACATGAGGGCGCAGACTGGTCCGATTCAGTGATAGCTTGATTTTCAGACAGTGCAATTTCTGATTTTGTTTTTAAGTGGCCATAGTTAATAGTGTTCTGAACACAGATCGAAAAATACACTTTTTTGTGACTGAAGCTCTGAAATTGTTTCAGTCGGATGTTTTCTAAAAACAAAACAAACAAAAAAACAAAAACAATATTTCAGAGATTGTTTGAAAGGAAAACTTACACAAGCGGCAGCTGAGCTGTTAGCTGTTCGTTCTGATGAGGTAAATCCAAGAGGACCCATTTCATTTGCGAAAGATTTGCTAGTCACCAACATTTGCATCTAAAGCACTGTTTCAGACAGTACTTTACTCATACTATGGCTAAGCTACATTGAAATCATTGCAGCTACAGTCTGTAAATAACTACAAAATTTATATTCTGTGTGTATAGAACTAGGGTTTAATTTTCTCCTACTTTCTTTTTCTTTTAAAAATTTTGTTTAGCACTCTGTGATAACCTAGAGCCTCTGAGTGCTAAACTAACCAAGAAACATATCATAACTTTTGAATTTGTTAGAAAACTGAACAAACTTTAAAGGATTATTCTCAAATGTGGATAATCACTGCTTTTTGTGGCTGCTAAACCATGGTGACTGAAGATTTGTTTGTGTGAAATTTTATCTTTGTAAAGGCAAAACTTATTGTTTTTTTCCTACTAACTATAACAGTAAGTAAAGTAACTATCCATGTTCATGATTTTTAGGCGTATCAGGTATATGGGAAGAGCGCCCAAATTTTCACAGACCATTGGTACTAAGTGGGTAATGTAGTCAGCATTACGCTGGCAACTATAACAGTACGAAACAAAACATATCAGATTCAAAATTTACATTCATTCCTATTTAAAAAATGTTTACTTTTATAGGGATTAGAAATATATTACATTCTCTATTGCCTTTTTTTTAAAAAATACCACCCCTTTGCTATTTTTTATTTTTGTAAAGGGAAATTAATGTGAGCCCAGTCTGTTAAAATTCAGGGGCTTGAAAGAGTTAAGGTTCTGTTTGGAAACTGTTCACTAAATCTTTCCACAAGGGAAGCTTTCAAGAAGTGAGGTTCCACTGAATTAGGGCTGCACACCTCACAGTATAAATGTCTACTTTACCTGGATGTTTTTACAGGTTTATTGTTTGTTGTGCACAAGCAAACACATGCCAACAACTAGCATAACATGTTTCAGCAGCTATGTTCCTTATGTCCATTTTATGTGTTGTAATTGATTTGTTCTAATATTTTTAGAATAAATTAGATGGAATTCAGTCTGCGGGAATGAAGGATTTTGTGAAACTGGAGAAAGACGTGCAGCGTTACAGTGAGTTAGCCAACAACGTCATCTACAGGGTAAGCTCAATTTTTTATGGGGGTTTCGACCAATTATCCATACTCATGTGAATGGATGTGAGATGTATATTACATATGTTTACTACGTAAAACATGAACAGTTTGTGAATGTCTAATCCTCAAACTGTATGAGTGTCTGTTTCTTAGAGTTGAGAAATTTGTAATTTTATAGTGATAGTAATGATTATAATGACATAAAAGAAGAGGTAAACATAATGAGGGAGAATGAAATACAGGAATAAGCAATACAAATTAGCAAGATGGCCATTTTGCTTATCATTAATTCATAATGTATTCAGTGTTTGTGTGTGTGCGTGTGTGGTGCATGTTTTTTTTTAAAATTAAAATAACAACATTTTTTCTTTGAAAAAGAAAATTCATTTGCATATACTTGTACAGAATGTCATATACCATTTTGCAATAAATATGTGGTCACTATGTTCTTTCTATTTTAAATCACATATTTAAGATTTTATCCTCTTTTCCTAGATCGCTCAGCATGATTTTAAATAACAGTTTTTTGTTTTATTTGTTTTGTGTGGTCTTATTGCTCAGTTTCACTTTTTGTTAGCCCCTAATCCATTGCATATAATTAACAGTTAATTATTATTCAAATATCAGTTATAATATAATTTCACATAGATGATATTCATCATGCACTAACAACCTGTTCAAGTTCCATTTATTAAAAGAAGCTTGTAAATGCAGACTATAAATGTTGTGACTTTGTACAGGATGACTCACAAATACACTATTCATTACAGGTTTTTTCATTTGTTGTTTTAATTATCTTTAATTGCATATGTATTGCATGTCCCAGATACTGAATACTTTGGTCATATTAAACATCATGCTGGCTTATAAAGATCTGTAAGCAAGGCAGGGTTTGCAAAAAGAAGAGACAACGGTGACTAACACAAAGTTTGTTCAAGAACTGGCATTACCCTTTTGATGAAAAAGGATGAGGGGAATTTGGTGAAGAATCATGGGCCATGATAAGACAATTATTCTGCAAAGCGCATCCTGAGTAATGATGAAATTTGTGTGTGTGTGTAGTTAGTGCAATCATCAACATCTCAGTAGTGTATAAGATAGTAGTTGGAGGGGATTTTTCTGCTAGTTAAGTAAACTCCTAGATCTTGTATTATTTTTCTGATGTCTTTGTTTAGAGTCGGTTTGCATGTGAAACAGAGGTAAGAATTTTTATTTGTTCTGTTTCATCACTTGGACATACTACTTTTAAAACTTTTTTTTTTCATATACATATTATTTTCTTTTTCAAATATAGATATATAGCACCTATTTTGCATAAGAAGTTAGGTTATTTTCTAGTATCTTTGAGGTTAAAAAATAAGTGACTTTTAGCGAATATTTCTTTAATGAGCAACATTTTGTTTACTTACCTATTAACAAGTATTTCTGACAATAATAGTAGTAATGTATTTAAGACAGAATAGATCTGTCAGTTTCTGGAAGCTAGCCTGGCAGTCATTCAATAAATGTGTTAAAGCTGATGACCATACAATTTGTCAAATTAACAATAGTGTCATATTTAATCTCCATGTGAGAAAACTATTCTGGTGACTTGCTGTGGGCATGCTAAGTGCTGATTATATGTTTCATTATAATGATCGTAGTGTGCATTTTTAATGAAACACAGTTTGCATAATTTTGTTAAATTTTTCTCTTAAAATTATTATGCTCCTGCACAGCCCGTCCAACCCTTAAATTAGCATGACTATTCACTTCCCAAACAAAGCATATATTTGGAAGTTGAAAGAGAATGTTAAATTCTGGAATTTAAGCTACAGCTGATAATAAAGTTAAAAAAAAAACCAAACATCTTGCCTTCTTTTCTGAGATCCTTGAGCATCTCTCTAAAAATGCATTTCACACAATGTAGCTAGTTCTAAACCATTTGTCATCACATAACTCAGCCAGGTATTCCCATGTAGATGGAACAAACCTGCTGATGATGTCATGTAGTTAGCTCACTTTCAGTAAACCATTTTACATATTTTTTGGGTAACATTTTTGGAAATTAAATGTAGACATTCTTTTGCGTTCAACATCACATATTTCTGTGTACATGCTTAGATTATTTTTTTGCATTTGTGTGTGTGTTTAGTTGGTATTGTGACTTTAGAAATTATTTTTTATAGTGAAACTACAGTTTGAAGCTCTGGAAGAAAATAAAAACTGACAAATTATTTGTTATAAACATGTTGTATATCATCATTATTGGTCCATATTTTAATAATAATAACTTGTCTTAGATTTTCTGTAATTTAAGAAAATAAAATGAATTCAAGTTAATATTTTCATTTTGTCAAGTTTGTCCCATTAAAGTGATTCCTATTTAATCAAAGTCAAACATTTAATCAAAGCTAAAATAAAATTAGATGAAAATACATTATAATGGGGGAAAAAAATGGATGTGTGGGGGGGGGGGGGGGGTGGGGGGATGGGGGGCTGTGATGACATAGTAGTTTTGTTTTTGTATTTTAAGGCAGGGGTTTGGGTTTAATTCCCAGGAAAAGCAGTTTAAAAAAAAAATCCAGACCAGTAAAGCTCTTGGGGTGAACGAGCCTTATAAAAATAGTTACCTTGCTCAGAATGTTCTACAAATGTTTTGGAAGGAGACACAGTAAGACAGGGAACTATATAGTTCATCTCATTTGTCATGACCTAAGATATCTGAATATGGTGACTACATTTACCCTTTAATGGAAAAAGTGGGGGAAGGGGGAACTGCATTACCCATGTTTAGCCACTTGTTGTTATTATTTGTTGTTCTTCTAGTACCTTTGAATGTTTCTGTCAAACTGTCAAAGGTTATTCAATAATTGTTTCTTATCATCCTTGTTTTTGTTGTAGCATTAATGGCTTTTGCCAGTCGTCAGTCTGGAAATTTTGATGTTCAGAAGACATTTTATGTTTTGTTTTTGTACATTAAAATAATTAGCCCCCCCCCCCCCCCCCCCCATGAAAAAAAAAATTTACCCATTAAAACTACCCTGCTTTCCAGTTTCCCGGCTAAACACAATCACAAAAGACAACTTGAATGTTGCGGCCTGGAAACCTTCATCAGCAAACAAAAACCAGGACAATAATACAAATATGTACAACACCAGTTTTGTACAGCTTCTCGTATTTCAAAGCTTTTTCCAAGAACATCATAGGATAGTGAAGTCCACAGCTTTCTTATCCTTATGGGACATATGAATGCTAAAGTTGAAAAATAAAAATATGCTGAACATTACAAATAAGTTTATCAGTTAGAAGTTCTTTGTTCTTTTAGTAGTGTTCTGAATTTACCAACGCCATTAATCTAAAAAATAACCAGAATCCATTGTATTTGTAATTGTGAATAACTGTATGTAACCTAAATAAGTCACACATCACTTATGTTGTGCATTAAAGTTACACCCTGTTAAGCAGGCAAATTTATAATGAATTGCATTTGTTATGCTGTAGTTCAGGTGCTTTATTATTATTGTTATTCATCTTTGTATTGCTTTTGTTTAGTCAGTCAGTCACTATCATGTCCTCAGCACCTTGATCCCATAACAGCTCTCTGGAAAACTCGATCACAAGCCAGATGTCCAGCGTTCGATACACCCATCTGGAGATCATCTGCCACATCCTGCACCGTTCCTCTTCCTCTCTTCCCAGGCATATACCCCTCCAATATTGTTCTCTATAAACTTTTGTGATGTTTAAAGTGACCAAAATATTTCAATTTTCTGTGTTTTATTATCTTTAATACCCAATCTTTTTCAGTATTCAGTTCTTAAAGTATGGATGCATTTGTTCTTTTCTTTAACCATGAAATTCTTAGAACCTGTCTGAAACATGTATATTCAAAAGCATTTATGCACGCTATTTAGCTTGTTTAGTAAGTGTCCAGGTCTCACAGGCCTATGTTGCAATGGGAAAGATGCCTGCTCTTAGAAATCTAATTTTTGTAGTTCTGTCTGTCCCACTCCATAATTTATTCAGTCATTTTAGTCTTTGAAGAGCAATTGATAGTCATCATTTAATTTCTCTCATTGTGTCACCATTGTTGGTAATCAATGACCCAAGATATTCAAAACTTTCCACAACCTTCAATCTTCCTGTTTCCATAGTAGTTTTATCTGTATACATTATCATTGTTTTTGCTATGTTGAAGTTATGAAGTTTTCTATACGAGTCTGTGATGTGGATAGCAATACTTTATCATCAGTGTATCGGATCTCTAGTATTTCATGACCATCGATGTTTAGGGCATCATACTTCTCTCTGGTTTTATCATCTCATTTCTCATTATATTTTCGGCTTACAGGTTATACAAATAGGGTGACAGCACACAGCTCTAACAGACTTGATGTCAAACAAGTCTGATGTCTCGGCATCTATTCTAACCTTTTGTTTAGTAGGGAAAATATTGTAGGGAAAATAATGTTGTGCAATTTTTAAGCATGTCCGTTATGTCTGTTACTTCATTATTCTATTATTTACATGTTTGTTATACATATGGATTTTTATTTTCATAATAAATCTGCTAAAATAATCTTTTTTTTTAATCATGTGTGAAGTTAATTCATGTATGAAAGAAAAGGAAGGTAACACCAATAGGTTTGGAACAAAAGCTGCCAGATCAGAAGAGCAGTGCATGTCTGCACATTGGAGCTTCCCTCCTAGACCAGTTGCCAACCAAGGCTAATGGCCTGGTCTGACTTGCTTTAATATAAAATTTTCAAGTTATGTTTCCTCTTCCTAGAATAAGGCTCTCTATTGCGCTGCTCCAACCAAAGCCAGGGAGAGAATATGGGATGTCACCGGAAAGGCTAACCTGGTCAACAAATGCCTGCAGAAATTAAATATGATGGCCAAATGATGCAAATATTACAACCATACCGTAAACGGACACAACACAATTACACCTTTCGATGAACATAGCAGATGACAGAAGAAGATATGGGATGTCAGGTTTGGTAAAAGCCACCCAAAATTCAGCATTAACAGGGAACAGATAGTACTGTCATGGACACAGTTATAGGTGTACAACTGATTTTAAGCATTTTAAAAGATGCATGTTTGCACACCAGTGGACATTTGAACATCAGTGCTAAACAGGGCAGAAAATGAGGGAGTGAGAGATATGAATGAACAGTGACAGTTTCTTTGCAAGGACTGATGGCTTAGGTTTTGTTTTGTATGTTTTACAAGGATGTTTGCAGCTATAAAAGTCTCTGTCGACCATATCGATGACTTCCACAAAGTGCTTTCCAGTGTTTTAATTTGATTCCTGTTTAAAGTGTGGTAGCTCAGTCATATCTAACCAAAATCTGACTGTTCCAAGACCACATTGATAGGATAGTAAAGATTCAACAACTCAGCTTTAACAGTAACCATTTAAGCAAGTGTAAATTGTTAGACTTCATGATTGTAAATTAATATTTTTTCAACTTTTTTTTAAATAAATTTTTAACCAAACCAAGAATGCATGGCAACAACATAACACAAAAAAGGAAGCCGTCTGTTTTGTCTGTAGTTATTTATTTCTTTGTAACATTGTAACTAACAAATTTTTTATCAAATTTCCATCATTAATTAGCTCTCTTCATATGTTATCTTCAAATTTCATTTCATCTCGTATAAGCCTTTTTACTGGAACTATTAATAAAATTTAAACCCAGGAATTTTTTTCCTAGAATAATCAGTGCTTACACTTTGTTTAGTTCATCAGAAATTTAATTCATTGGTTTTTTTTTTTTTTTTTTTTTAGCATTCTTTGCTTTTTTACAGCCAGTTCTTGTAGCTTTTTAATTTTAAATTTTGTTTGTGATTTTACTTTTGAAAAGAAATTTTACTGTATGTTTTACAAAATTTCCATTGATAAAAGCAACTAAAAATGTGTATGTTGTAGATACAAATATTTTTCCAATAAAAATGAATGTTTGGTGCACTTACTGCAATTAAATATTACGTACAGCAGTGTTGAAATAATTCCACTTTGTCAAAATTGTGCGTCATCTGTAAATCCAACAGCTGAACACAACAGGAACTGAAGCATGTAAGACAAAGGAGAGTACAGTAGAGTTACTGAAGAATTCTACAGAGCTGGAGAAAATTGTGCGAGAAACATTTGATGACATTAAAAGTAAGTTTATTCTTGTGTTTGATTCATATTTTGTGGGGTTTATAGTTTCTCCATTCGTTTTATTAGTTAGTTAGTTAGTCTTTCCTCTTGTGTCGAGTGCGGCACATAGGGCAGAGGTCATGACTCTCCATGCATGGCGGTTCGTTGCAATCCGTTGTAGGTCTTGGATGTTTGAGTGGCCCATGAGCGAGCCTTCCCTGATGATAGTTCTACGTAGGGTTTCCCTTGGTCTTCCACGAGATCTTTTCCCCTGTGGTGTCCAAATGAGGGCTTGGTAAGGAAGTCTTGATTTATCCATTCTAAGGGCGTGGCCGACATAGTTCCAGCGGCGTTTTCATATAAAATTAGAAACATACTCTTGCCTGGATTCTTGCCTTATTTGTGTATTTGTTCAGAAATCTGACCATTTGAAATTTAGTATTCTTCTAAGGCATTTATTTTCAAAACTGTCTAGTTTTGTGTCTAGAGTTTTCGTTGATTTCCAGCTCTCGCATCCATAGGTTAGTACTGGAATCACACAAGAATTGAAGATCTTGAGTTTTGTGTGTTTGCTAAGTGTCTTTGATTTCCAGATGTTAAACAGTTTATTGAAGGCACTAGATGCCAGTGCTATTCTAAATGGTATTTCTGGTGCGCTATCTCCTGTAGATGACATCTTGCTCCCTAGATAAGTGAAACTGTTGACTTTTTCAAGGCTGTTGTTGTTCAGCGTGATATCAACTGAACTGTTGGTAAAGTCTAGATTTTTTGTTTTTGCGGTGTTAATTTGGAGTCCAATTTGTTCTGAGAATTTCTGGAGTCGATTGATTTTTTCTTGGGCGTCTGTGTGTTCTGAACTCAGGAGTGCTATGTCGTCGGCGTTTTATTAGCACATTTAATTGATCTAGACTTCTGATTATTGTCTTTAACAATTTATTGATAATACTATAGTAACAGTACTTCCTGACAGCATCTTTTATGGTAGCAAAACATTGCCCACATCTGGTTTAACTCTACTTGACCTGAGGCTCTAAACATAACTGTCCCCTATACCTGGGCTCTTGGGCATTAAAGAAAAAAAACCAACATGATATACACAAATATTAGTTACATGCAAACAAGAGGTTAGAATAAGATGAAACATAGAGACATTATAGAAGATAAGTTTACCTTATCTTTAATCATTGAAATTCAGATCTATATTTAGTGGTACAAAATTCCTTGTCAAATCTTAATCACCACCTAGATCTCCCCCATGAGCTGTTTAACTCTTTGAGTCCCAGGGGGTTTAGCATTACAGGCCCAGGGGGTAGTAAAGAAAGTAATAAATCGGCGCATCATGTGTTCATTGGGCTTTTAGGTAGGAACCTAAAAACGTATGATGCGTTCCTTGGGACTCAAAGAGTTAAGGGACACATTCCCCCTCCCTCTTCTCTTACTATCGATCTAGGTCTAGTTCTATAAAGTTCAAGATTCTCCTTATCCCTTGAGCTTTCACAGTCTGTGTCACTTGAACTGGAAAAGTATTCTTGTTGACATTGTGACTCTTCAGAGACTGAACCAACCAAAGTATTGATCTGTGAACAGCCTAGAGCTACTTAGCTTTCCTGTTTAAGTGCTCATCAGCCTCTTCATTGTGAATTTTCAGAAATTTTTTAAACGTTGCACCACACCCTGTATAAATCAAAACACATAGTGGCAGCCATTTGCAATGACTGCCATGAGGTTTGACCATGATTGGTTGGTTATTTTTAGTTTGTGGCACATTTTTTTGTTCACTTAGTACGCAAAGTACTGAAAATTAGGTACAGCGGTTTAGGAAATTCCTAGAAAAGCAGTACAGTGGTCTGGTAGAGTTGAAGTATATCAAGCATGCCTCTATAGAGATTTTCATGTAGCTCTTTGCACTTTACTTTTTCCATATCATGACATTTCACTTAGTAATGTTACAGCCTCTCCTAGAAGAAAATCAGTGTAATCTGCCATTTATTTGTGTTTATATCTGCCTTTTTTTATTTCAGTATATTTCAAGGGTTTAAGTCTGGGGGGGGGGGGGGGGGGGGGGGGATGGACCCTCCAAAATGCAACATTAAAGTAAATGGGACAGTAGTCAAGCAAGATATATTTAGGTACTTGGGTACCCTGATAACATTAGATGGATAATGTATTAATCAATGAAAACGAAAAATATTCTATGGATTCTTTATTTGTCAGTTCAGGTGAGAAAGTAAATTCTTAAAAGCTATATAAAACCTATCCTGATAAATGGAAGTGAATGTGGACATTTAGTAGATAAATAAAAAATTATTTGTAAGCTACGGGAGCTACGGAGATGTGGTTTTTTTAAATGAATGTTGAGAATACCCTGAACTTATAAAAAAAATTACACAACTGTATTGAAAGAAACTAACTCATGAAAAGAACTGATTGCCCACATCAGAAAGAGACAATCTACATTCTTTGGTCATGTAATGAGAAGGAGAAAACTGGAGTACATCATGACAGTAGTAAAGTTAAAGGGAAAAGATGCAGAGAGGGAGACTGAGAGAGAAGATGCTGGACTCTTTGACATCATGGCATGGAGGATCATCTGTGTCAGAGTTGATTGACAGTACATAAGACAGAAGGTTGTGGATAAATATGACTACCAATGCCACAGGGCATAGACTTTAACTTGTTCAGAAAATATTTCTGAAATTCGACGTGAGAATCTGTAATGTTTAGACATATTGCCGATATTCGATTCTCAACATAAACTCTAATACTGTTTAATTTGCTGGGAAAATGAATTTAAATGAACCTGTTTTGAAAAAGTAGAATTAACGAAAGGAAGTATTTTCGTTTTTTTTATTTGTGGCTTAGCTTAACTCTTTATATTTAATGTTAATAAAACCCTCTGTTCTTTCTCTCTCTTTGTCTAAAAAAATATACACAATATATGTTTGTCCATCTCTCCTGAAAATAAAATTTTGATTAGTTTTTCGTAATTAACAAAATGCTGTTTGGGTTTGCATTGGTCTGCTTGTTATGTTGAGTAGATCTTCATGGTGCCTGTAATGTCTTTAACTGGAGATAAAAGTGTTACATGAGATGTAATACGAAAGTAATAACATAATTGTTTCCTACAGATTTAGTCGAGGGGCTAGATGACCTTGTTGAAAGACTCATCTACAATCAGAGTGGGATAAATATGACATCTGCCCTGGAGAATGCCAAAAAAATGTTGGACCAGATTATTTCCAGGAACTTTTCTGCTGCAGACCAGGCTGCAAAACTGGAGAACAGGTTTGTCACATTTTTATTTAATTTGTTGGGGATTTTTTGGGGTCACAACAAATAACTGGTGAAATAGATACATAAAGTTAAATGCATCTTTTGAGACAACATACAAAACAAAAACATTCAAACAGTTAATGCGTGATTTGAAAAAGTATTATTTCAGTGAAAGAGAATGTCTGTAAACACATTGTTTGCAGAAAAAGTAAACTGACTCTAATATGATAGAAGCAGTAATATATATGTTGGTGCCTGTAGAAATATAAGGTTTCACTTCTTGCTCTTCAGGCTGCCTCAACCATAAACACATTATGCTCTTTGAGATTTTCTCTGATGTTATCATTTAAACTTGTTCTTGGTCCACCTTGTACTCTACATACTTCTCCCCTTCTAGAATATACCTTGTATAGTAAATGCAATGTTCAAAGATTTTATTTTTTAACATTTTCTAGTTGTTACATTAAACTTATATTCTTACCTCTCATTGTGTTATTATTTTAACCCCTCAGATTCAAACATGTTATTATTTTAACCCCTCAGATTCAAACATTTTTCAGTTGAACTATCAATTTGTTTAGTTAGAATTAACTAAAATAAAACCTGGTCAGTACTGAAAGTTTTAAGACAGTATGATTTTTTAGGCTGGAACAATTATTTTCCATGTAGCTCTGAAAATTACAATTATATTTTCATCTTCATATTTTCCTTATTGTATCCACCATGTGTACAGTATGTCCATTTTGTCAAACAGGGCTAAAGAAAGCAAGCATTTCAATAATGGCATTTAACAATATTTAATTTTATATTTTACAATATTTTAGATTAGCAGAGTTGCTGTCAGAAAGAACTCGTGAACTTGAGCTGGCAAATATAAATAGCACAAATATAGAAAGCAAACTTGATGAAATGAAGAGACGATTACAAGATCTTGTAAATCAAACTGGGAAAGCAAGTGATACTGCAGCTGAGGCTCTTGAAAAGATAAGGCAGTTAAAGGTAATCCTCTCTTCAATTATAATCGTGACTAAAACAGTAAAAGTATGCCTTGAGGCATACTGGGCATATAAAGCTAAACCTATATTCTATAGACCTGTCGGCACTGGGTGGGTGATATGGTCAGCATCATGCAGACTGCCATTACTTCCTGTGACTGTACGTGGCACCCACTCAAGGCTGGGTCAGCCTGAGAGCCAATCCTGGCACCCACTCAAGGCTGGGTCAGCCTGAGAGCCAATCCTGGCACCCACTCAAGGCTGGGTCAGCCTGAGAGCCAATCCTGGCACCCACTCAAGACTGGGTCAACCTGAGAGCCAATCCTGGCACCCATTCAAGGCTGGGTCAGCCTGAGAGCCAATCCTGGTACCCACTCAAGGCTGGGTCAGCCTGAGAGCCAATCCTGGCACCCACTCAAGGCTGGGTCAGCCTGAGAGCCAATCCTGGCACCCACTCAAGGCTTGGTCAGCCTGAGAGCCAATGTCATTTTTGAAATAAAAGTCCAGAGGGACATTTCCTCCAGAATTCATTTTTTGACCTGTATACAATAAAAGCTAAGAATCAAACACTATTATTATTCTGGTTGCAGTGTTTTCAGCTTTCCACCTTAAAGTTGCCTGGATTTTTGCCAGCTCCTTGTTCTGCCACAACATTTCACTCCACTAATGCTGAAAAACTCCTGTCAGATTTTTGTCACAAAGTGCAGAACAATCAGTGTAAACATTTTTATCATCTTTCCCAGCATTTTCATTCAGTTGTCCTATTTTCAGTTCTACTAGAAAATTACAAAACGCTTTTCCCAATGTAATGATGGCTTGATGAATGTTCCTTGTGTTTTTGTGTCACTGTTGATCCATTCCTGACCTGTGTATCTTCTTGGCTAAGGTCACCTGCTTGCAGATATCTTATGTTTGTGCCATCTTTAACATTCCTCAACAGGGATCATTTATCAGCTTGTCATGCAGTGAATGTGCTATCATTGGTAGACATGTTATGTTTGGCCTATGCCAGTTTGACTCAACTTTATGAAATGTTAAACCAGACATTCATCTTATTGTTCTGAGTGTGACTTAAGTAGGTTAACTGGGGACCTATGGTCTGTTGCAAGATCTAAGGAAGAAGACTATGCCTCATTCTTATTTATGAAGGCAACATATTTATAAAGATAAAAATAACAGTTTTACCTTCATTTTAGGCAACAATATTAAAAAAAAAAATAATATGTGGACTTGAGGAAGAATATATATGCTTTATTTAACCAAAATGATTTGTGATGTAGTATTTGATAAGAAGTGTTTTATGCTATTGAATCATTTAAGAGTTATCTCATTCCCTGTCCTAATGTTTATAAAACAAATGTGCATGCATACTTTTAGTAAATTTTAATAATTGTGAATTCTTACTTTAAACAGGACCTACTGAGAAAACTGACAGAAATCAAGAATGAAATTAAAAAGCTACATGAAAGCTCAGAGGATACTCTGAATGAAGCTAGAGATCTCCTAACTAGGGCAGATATGAATCTTGCAGTATGTAATCACTTTACATTAATATCAGTGCTTAACTCTTTCAGTTCCAAACCATGTATATTGTGTGATTAGCTTTTATATGAATCCTACCAAAATTAAATTTGTTCTAGAAATGTATGCATTTGATTAGAACATATTAAATAACTATGCCTTCCTTAGTATTTAAATTCTTTCCTTATGTTAATTTGTACGTATTTGCATCTCATGTAAAACTCACTGGTATTCAAAGAGTTAAGGGAGCACGATATTGCATTAAAAAAAGTTTATGACAAAAATATCAATTTTTCATAGTGTGCGTGTTTGTAAAGTTCAATATTTATGGAATTGCTTGCACAGATTTATGTCATTTGTAAGCAGCTAAGAATTTAAAAGTTTATAATAAAGACCCCATATCATTACTATTTGTAAGAAGAAATAAATTTTATATCAATACAGCAATGTCTGACAGCTGTTTCCAATTATTATAATAGGACATGTTTTATGTCATTGTAGAAGCTGTTCCAAGAAGGGCTGTACTGAATAATGATTTTCACTATTCGGCCGAATACGAATAGTGCGACCAACTATTTGGCCGAATACGAATACGAATAGTATATCATCATCATCAGGTGCCTTTCCGACTGGCGTGGGCGATTATGCCCCGCCACAATCTGTGATCTCCTGCAGCATGAATTAGTTCGTGTGCTGACACACCTTCATGCCATGTAAAAAGACTCAAGAATCTTCTATCGTTGTCTTCTCTATCCCTCCATCCACAGTTCTTTCCAGTGGTCACCACTCCCACCTCTGTCAAAACCATCGTTCACTCGGCTGTTCGATGTAATTTAAACTAGGGCTGTACCGAATAGTGATTTTGTTTTGTATAACGGGACCAACTATTCTGCCGAATACGAATACGAATAGTGTATAGTGTATAAAATATATCTTTAAAAAAACATTCACAATGTCACATGTACGCTGAACTTTAACTTCACATAAAGTAGCAAAGAATAGTCATCTTCTTCTTTAGTATTCTGAGCCCTTGAGGTTTACTGCTGCAGATATCACTCATCTCCATTCATCTCTCTGACTGGCCT
Organism: Candidula unifasciata; assembly: GCA_905116865.2. NCBI lineage: Eukaryota > Metazoa > Mollusca > Gastropoda > Stylommatophora > Geomitridae > Candidula > Candidula unifasciata. Next base: position 96,078 of record CAJHNH020000790.1, on the reverse strand, counting down.
TCTCTTCACAATTTATGACACCAGTTGTTTGCAGGTCTGGCTGAACATTATCTCTCAAACTTCTTTTTTGTCTGCCTCGAGGTCTATGCCAATTCCTCTCAGGTGTATACAGTTTTTACTTCTCTGTCATCTGACATTCTTTCAATATGCCCTAACTATTTTAGTCTGTTAGCTCTCATGATGCCAGTGATCAATGGTGATTTAAAAATATTATGTGTTACGTTGTTGTTTCTCACTCCCCATTCCCGCTGTTAGCATCTTTGATGGGTCCAAAGATTTGTCGTAAGACTGTTTTCAAAAACCTGTAAAAAGGCCTCATCTCTTTTATTTCTGCTTCAACTTTCAGAGCCATATAAAACGACTGGTCTTATCAATGTTTTATATATTTTGATCTTGGTGTTGCGAGACAGACACTTTGACTTTAGCAGATGTTGAAGAGCATAGTATACTTTATTTCTAGATTGTATTCTAGATTGTATTTCTTCTCTCAGCATGTTGGAGCAATTGAAGTTTGCACCCAAGTACTTTTATGTTTTCGTTCGTTTGATTTTCATATTAAAGAATTGGATGTGGCCGGAGTTTGTATTCTTTCCATGTCTAGTTAGTATTCGTACAGAATGGTAAACATTTAAAAACATTTTATGTTTTCCATCCTTCAGTCAGTCTGTGGTAACTAATAACTGGGAAAGAAAGAATCCTAGGAATTATAACAAGTAACTAAACTTGGAAATTGTCAATGACAGCTTAGTTAATGCAGGAAAGCTGCATTAGCTTTCAACAAAACCAATCGTTCCATGTTGTCAGCATTAAGGCAATGTATGCAGAAGTGGGTGTAAGGTAACTACTTTTCGTATTCGGCCCAACCGCAACTATTCGGCCGAATACCAAATAGTCAATAGGTTCACTATTCGGCCCCGAAGCGAATACGAAGTGAATATTTGGTACAGCTCTAGTTCCAAGCACAGTTCTGATTTTTAAGTACAAAAGCAAAACCTGGTGTTGCCTGCTAGATTTAAAACTTAGAATGTATTGACCCTATTTAAATTTCATTGGCTCTATTATTTGGCCACATTTGATTGGTCCCTATTAGAAATTTCCTTGGTGATGAAAATATTATGCATGTGCAAAGAATGGGTCTTTCCCAAAATAGTTAACTTGTTTACCCAACACTAATGTTTTCAGTTTGACTGAAAATCTTCTTATAGATAAACACATTCATTTAACCGGAAAAAAAAGGATACAGCTTTGGATAAAAAAAGAAAAATAATCTAGATGAATTCATACAAAGAAACTTAGCGAATCATTGAATTCAACTCTTTGAGTCCCAGGGGGTTTAGCATCAGAGGCTCAAGGGGTGATAATGCAGTTTTTTTCCCCCAAGTCTAACACATTAAAACAGACCATACTAATTCAGTTGCCGTGCAACATATACATATTATACGTCAAAGGTACCAACGATTGTTGAGAAATATTTAAAGAATATAGCTACAACAAATAATTGAGGTAGTAATTTAATATTAGTAAATAAACAGACAGAATGTTTACAAAAATTAGCTGAATTTCCAAACTGATTACTATTCATTCAGTTAATTTTGTGTGTATGAGTTAAACTTGACTAATTTCAGGCAACAATCGGAAATAATGAAGGACTGGACATGGCATTAGATGAACTAGCAAGGAAGGTGACTAACCTGCGAGGAGCTCTTCCTAGACTGAGACAACTGGCTAAAGATGCTCTTCGCCATGCAGATGATCTAAACAATCAAGCAGAGAAACTGGATGCGTAAGTCTGTTACACAACATTAATAACTCTTAAAGGAATTACATATTGGGTGTTTAGGGCTTTAAAATTAGAGGACCTAGAGGAAATAATTACTTTAAACAGAATATCACAAGTGAAACACATTAATCCCTATATGGTTTCTAGGTACTCATTGTGGGGGAAAAAGAATACATCCACAGATTCCCTAACATGCATGTCATAAGAGTCAACTAGTTCGGGGTTTTCCTCAAAGTAAAAGTATATCGCCGTGAGAGGCAAGGAACCAGCACTCTGCAAACAAATAAATCAGATCTGTTAAATGAATGTGTGAGCAAAACTCAGCTTCTGAAAAAAGTCTGAAGTTCAGAAGTGGATGAACAACTATAATTATTTGCAAGTGTTAACAGCCGATGAACAAGAAGAAGAACAGAAAGAAACATATTAAAAAGGCTGAATAACAACAGCTGCTGTGCAGCATATACATATCGGAAGTAAAAGTGAAAATATTTATTAATAATTAATATTGGAACCATCATCAATATCAGAATATATCAGGTCCTTTGCAGAGCATTGCTGTCATCGTGGCACACTGGAAACCCACTTGATCCCCTGCCTTCTATCCTGCTTCATGATTTTTCTATGCTTACAGTGACCTTGATATCCTGTGCCTATGGTCATATGGTCATGCCTCTTCTTGTAAAAACCATAACATTCATTACTATTTTTTCAGCATGATGGTAAGCACATAGAATGAAAGACAAACTGTCCATAAAAATCCATGAGGCAGGAAACTGTTGAGATGTGCATAAAGTGATAAACTGCAACAGACCTACTGCAGGATGTTGATGTTGATAAAGGATAACTGTTTTCATTAACCATATCAAAAACCATATCAGTAAAATTCAATAACATAGAGATAAAACAAACAAGGGATTTTAAATATCTGGGGTCAATTGTCACCCCAGAAAGAAAAAAAATTGATACAGAAATCAGTAAATGATTTGCAAAACAAATCAGGTACTGGGATAATTTACTTCACTTGTGACTTTTGTCTACTAAAGCAAATCTTAAAAAAAAAGAAGAACTATGTTTTGGAAAGCTTTATGCTACCAGTATTCATTGTATTCATTATTTATTATTCAGTATTCATTACTACAGCTTGAAATGAATTGTTTCTAATACAAGTGTACACTTCTTCAGGCTGTTTGCTGGCACCAGGTACTTGTCAGAGAATGCTGTGAAGGCAGCAAATGCTTACAAAAGCATAGTTGATGCCATTAATGAAGCCAAGAAGTCTGCCAATGAGGCACTGATTGCTGCTAATGAATCTGCTGAGATTGTAAGTCTTTTTTTTTTAAAGCAGAATTAAACTGAAAGTAATGATATATAATATAACAAAACTCCATAGGGAGGAAGTACAACAAGAGGCTTCTGAGCATCAGATGTGATCCACCTTTTGTGAAAGTTTCAACCCCATCTTCTAAGGATAATACCAGAGGTCAGGCTAGCCAAGGTCATGACCTCCAGGGGTCTTTCTCCTGTTGTATTTTCTAATCCTCTTCTGATGACACTTGTTCATTAGATGCGTCACTGTTATATTATTTTAGCTGCCAATTCTGATTAAATCATTATCTAAACAAAGAAAATATATGCAAGCCTTTTTTTTTCCTGCCTCAGTGCATCTTTGGTAATCTCATATTTATATATTCATGCTGTTCAAGCGGTGTGCAGCAGATGCACACAAACAAAAAATTACTAAATGGTAACATTTTACGAATGAAATTGGAGGGGAGAGATTGCTGGGTAGGTAGGTTTGGCCAATCATAACAGGCATTATGTACGCATATACAGATATACACATGACATTAGACAAAGATAAGGGGGAAGCATTTCTTAGAGATTTATTGCACAGACTTATCATAATGATAGGGGACATAGAAATTCACTGAGGGATAATCTACAGAATACCATTAATGATAATTGACGTCAGGTGATTATTAGTGTGGATAATATAAAACATTTGCAGACAGCAGAAGAGACTGCATCATGGCCAGACGGAGTCAGGTGTGCCCACATAAAGGACATGAGGGATAAAGACTTGAGGGAGATGGCTTTCTACTACAACAAGAGCATCAGAACAGCATCAGAAGGCTAGGATTGGGTGCGCAGCTAGTTAACTCTTTCAGATACATGAATTTTGACAGACTTGGCTCACAATAATTTCCCATTACAAAATTGGCAGAGGGAGTTGTGTACAAAACAAAAAGGCAATAGAGAATGTAATATACTTCTAATCCCTACAAAAGTATATATATATATTTTTTTTACAGAGAAATAAATTTACATTTTAAATCTGATAATGAGTATATGTTTAATACTGTTATAGTTAGTAGGAAACAAGAAATCAGCAAGTGTTAATTTCGCAACAACAAAATTTTACAAAAAAAAAAATCTTCACTTACCATGGTTTTGCAGCCACAAGAGCAGTGAATATCCACATTTGAGAAAAACACTTAAAAGTTTGTTCAATTTCCTAACAAATTTCAAAGTTAAGATAGGTTTCTAGGTTAGTTTGGCACTCAGAGGCTCTAAATTCTCACAGAGTGCTGAAAAAAATTTCAAAGAAAAAAAAATGGCAGACTAGAGGACCATTACACACAGTATTTACTTTGTATAGTTATATAGAGACTGTAGCTGCAATGATTTCAGTGTAGCTTAGCCATAGTCAGGTATTGTTTGAAATAGTCCTTTGGACGTAAATGTTGGTGATTGTCACATACTGGACCTGTGACGGAATCATCAGAACTGCTAGATTCCCTAACAGCTTCCGCTGGTGAAAATTAACCGTCCCAATCATTTTCCGAACAATCTACACTTTCGTTATCGTTGCTAGGACTAAAAACATCAGACTAAAACAATTTCAGAGCTTCAGCGGCTGAAAAAAAAAAGAATATTGCGGCCTGTACTTATGGTTGAAACATTGGTATTCATGATACTCGAACATGACACTAGTCTCTTACCCTGTCATTATCACAGATTTAATTTTCTTCTTTGTAACAATATCTAACATCTATTAAATTAATGAAGAATGTAAAATGAATAATATGAGAATTGACACTGAAAAGCCAGAAGTAATGGTTATAGGAAGAAAGAAGCATAACTTGATTATAGCAGTAGTGTGTGCAAAGTCATTAAATAGGCATCTGCAAATAAATATCTTGGAACAACATGCATCAAAGATGCGAAAATAATTGTAGAAATCAATATCAGATGTAGTAAAGCAGTCCAAGTATTAAGACAGCTAGCCCTCCGCCTCACCCCATTTCCTTTTCATCATCCTTACAGCATAAGACAATCCCAATCAGCACAAAGAAATGTCTCATTCAAAACATTTGCACTCCCACTCTATTGCTGCCAGTGCCAGACATGGTCACTCACAACAAACCAGAAAAGAAAATGAACAACCATCGAAATTAGAAAGAGAACAGAGAAAATCAGAAATGAGGTTAAAAGAAAAAAAGATCTGCACAGAACCAATTGTAAAATACATACAAAGACAGCAAATCCAATGATTTACCCACTTAGAGCGAATGCCTTGTGATGCCATACCATACAAGGCATACACCAAAAGATAAGAAGGACGTGGAGCACAAGGTATACCAAGAATAATATGGAAAGATAACATCAGAGAAATTCTATAGCAGCATAATGTATCTTTAGCTGAGGCAGCAAGAAGAGCAAAAACAGAACCTCGTATATCTGCATCGATACGCACAGCAGTAAAAGGAAGTGAAGAAGAGGCCAAAATTCTTCTCCAGCTTTTGTACTCGACTTTAAACAATATTAAGCATTCATCAAAAATTTATCTGCAACTTGAAAAAAAAACCGTATCTATGCAGCCTTCTGTATTTTATTATTTTTTGCAGGCTAAAGTAAAAGACTTAAAAGAGGAAGTTATACGACTAATCAGAAAGAGTGAAGCTCAAGACAGGGAGGCAACAAGTCTGCTGAACACTGCAAGAGGTCAGTCAGTAATTAGTGGTTAATGATTATAAGTAAAGGTGAGTTGTATTAGGTAAGAACTAATACATGCTGCAGGAGATTGCAGATTGTAGAGAGGCATGATCGCCCATGCCAGTCGGCAAGGCACTTGATGATGATGATGATTATTAGGTAAGATTCCCTGACTGTAAAAAACTGTTATAAAGATAAATTTGGCAAGTTCCTAAGCATCAAATCAAGTCTTTTAAACTAATTGTTTTCATAATTTTTAAAGAAAAAAATTACGGAAGTTTTTTAAATTGTCCAGTGTTGCATGTACAATTTGTGTACAGGCAGACACCACCTGCATATTCTCCATATTTCCCACTATAAAATACATACATGTACTAGCTGGAACATTATTTCCATAGAAGCTGGTTTCAAAGAGACTACAATTAACAAGTAAATACTGACCAAAAGTACCAAATTTAGGTTTAGTGTGACAGTTAATACTATGTAGTTTTTGGCTCTTCCTACAAAATGGTACAGTGTCATTTAGATTTTTCATAAGTAATTTTAGTTTTGTTTTTGTTGTAGTTCAGGTTTTATAGACTGGCTGACCAGGGCTGACGTTAGATGGCTGCTCTGATTGTAACCCAGATGGAACTGAATGTTTTTCATAGCTGATGTCAAACACAAATATAAAAAAACACATAAAAGACTGAGAAAAGCAGGACACTTTGAAAAAAACAAAAACAACAACTCATGAACACGTCCTAAAAGAAATTAACTCACTAAGAAAAATGTTTACTCACATCAGAAAAAATAAAACTACATTCTTTGGAAACATTTTACAAAATGAAAAGTTAAAGTCAAGGAAAAACCAAAAAAATTATCATTGAGTTAGATCTGTGTAAACAGTAACTGGCAGTACCTGTGACAAAAAACATTTGACAGACATGATGACCAAAATCAACTGGACCTGAAAAAAAAAGTGTGAACTAATACAGTGGGAAAGACAACTTTGTACAGACTAAACAAACATAGAATTCAAAATGGAGCAGTTACTATCACATATTACATCTAACCAGAGTTTAGAGAGAGTAGCATTTATACACTGCAATATGAAATGGAGAGGGAACACTTATGGACTCTCCTGAGAGCTCTGTTGTTGGTTCTATTAAGAATCACTCTTCTCGTATCAGCTCATCTTTATCTAGGTCTTTGACAGAGTTTAAAATTGCATATTTGATGTTATAGGCAGACATGGGGCAAATAGGTTTCATTCGATTTAATCACCGCAATTTATTTTTCCAACCTTGTGCTGGAGCAGTCAGTACATTAAGATGACTCTGTAACAAAGAACTCAGCACTTAACAGCATGAGATTGCCCAATGGACAGTAGCATTATTTGTCACAACATAACACTGCTTGGCTCTCATCCAGCCTATCCTTAAAAAGGGTGGAGACAGAAGAGACCCAAAAAGCTACAGACCCATCAGCCTTCTTAGTTGTGTAGGAAAATTGATGGAGAAATTAGTAAATAAAAGACTAATGTGGTTCTTGGAGACAAACTCTGTAATCACCACCACACAGACAGGATACAGACAGCACAGAAACACAGAGGACCAGTTGACACATCTGGCACAAGAAATAGAGAATGCCTTCCAGGAAAAAAAGAAAGTTCTTCTTTGACCTCTCTTGTGCTTTTGATACAGTTTGGAAAGAAGGCCTACAACTAAAACTGCTACAGGCAGGAGTTGTGCACAACATGTACAAGTGGATCAAAGACTTTCTTTTCCAACGCAGAGCCAAATTCATAATTAATGGACACATCGGCAAACTGGCAAAACTAAGAGAAGGAGTTCCCCAGGGCAGTGCGATAGCACCAACTCTGTTCCTGGTTTACATAAATGATATCACAGCAACCTGCCACCAGCACATTTATAATACCTTACATGCTGATGACTTTGCAGTTTGGACAGCCTCCAAATACACTACCACAGCCTCATATCTGTTAAAGAAAACTGGAAAATTTAGAAGCCTGGACCGAAAAGTGTGGTCTAAAGCTAAATAATTCAAAAAGCACAGCATCACTTTTCTCTCTCTCCCCCAAAAAAGAAAAAAAATCAAAATTTGGATAAAAAACCAGCTCATTCCACAGACTGACACTCCTACCTTTCTTGGCGTTACACTTGATTCGCGACTAACTTGGAAGTCACACGTAGAAGCAGTACAGGGGAAAGCATTCAAGAAGCTTGCAGTGATGAACAAATTAGCGGGTACCACATGGGGCGCCAACTCCAGAATCCTACAACAAGTATATACTGGAGCAGTCAGGCAAGTCATTGAATATGCCTCCACTGCATGGGCTGCAGCAGGCAAGACAACAATGGGAAAACTGGACAAGGTTCAGAATATGGGATTAAGGATTGTTCTCGGAGTGATGAAAACCACTCCCATCAGAGAGATAGAGAGGATAGCAGATACTGAAGCACTCGAACTCAGGAGAAAATACAAAACTCTTTTACAGTATGAGAAATAAAAAAAACTTGAAAGTCATCCACTGCATTTTAAATTTCAAGAGAGAACAAAAAACAGACTGAAGCGTCAGAGCCCCAACCACCTTGCTAGAGAACTGTACAGACAGCACCGACATCTGCTAGAAAGTGATGTAGCACTGTGCGAAAAACTTAGGCCAGAACCACCGACAAGCAAGCCAGAGAAGGCAAATGTAGTCCTAACGGTACCAGGGATCACTTCAAAAGATGCCCAGACAGAGACACAACAGAGAACCCTGGCTCTTGCTATGCTTGATGAGAAGTATCCAAACACCACTTGGACTCAGGTTTTCACCGACGGCTTTGCTACAAAAGCAGCCAGAAAGGGGGGTTGTGGAATATACATTAAACCCCCTAGCAGTAGAGCAGAAACTCTCTCTCTACCAGCAGGTGACATCTGCACTAACTTCAGAGCTGAGGCAACTGCCCTCCTTTCTGCAGTCCAACATCTCATCAATCAAGAACACAGAGGGCACAAAATTGTTATACTTAGTGACTCATTGTCTGTTCTCAAAGCACTATCAAGCAAAAAACAAGACAAACTAATTGTAGATCTAAGGACCAACATTGGCTTACTCTCCAAGGAAGCAGAACTGATCTTGCAGTGGATACCAGCCCACTGTGGTATTCAAGGAAATGAGAGAGAAGATGAGTTGGCAAAAGCTGGGAGTAATCTTCCACAACCTCATCCACCACACAGCTACAAGGAAACCAAAACAGCGCTAAAGCAGTCTTTCAAGCGGGAGTGGTGAAGGCAGAATGGAGATTACAGACCAGAGAGTGACAGCATAAACAAACTCAACAGGAAATAACAAAAAAAACAATTTTTAGACTTCGGACTGGACACTGGTCTTCGAGCACACCTGTACTGGATAGGCATAAAAGAATCTGCTGCCTGTGATTGTGGAGCAGAACGACAGACCCCTGGGCACATACTACAGTACTGCCCTAACCTCTCCCAGCAAACTGTGGATCTGGCCCAAGGGAGCCACATTGAAAGAGAAGCTATGGGGAACCGGTGGCGACCTTAAACGCACAATCCTATTTGTGACCCAGACGGGACTCAATGTCTAGCATGACTGATGTCGAACGCAGAAGAAGAAGAAGTTAAGATTAGTCTCCCGAGTTCTATTGTACAGTCTCCATGATTATGTGTGGAGGAGCCCTGGTATTTAGTGTTTATTGGCATTTTCAAATTCTTCACCTTTGAGTTATATTCAGAATTACATGTATGTACAAACTGTAATCATTTCAAGATATGCTTGTTTATTTTATGTTACTTATTGCTGAATATTCTTTTTGTGTGTGTGCCAGATTTAGCAAACAATTTGTCAAGAGTGCAGAGTGAACTGAATGATGCAGCATCAAACTTAAAGAAAGGCAGAAATATTTTAGATGAAATTAAACGGAAGCTGGACCTTCTGCCATCAGGTATAGTATAATATTACACCACAGAGCCCTGTCAATGAAGCAGATCTAGAGGTCGAGCGTGCAAGTGATGGATGCATGGATTATCTGAGGTTGTGAATACCAGCATCTACATAGTTTATACCAAGGCCCACACTCAATGCTTTTTTAAAACCTGATTCTGAAAGGCAGAACAGGTCTAGAGAAGAAGAAGAAGAAGAAAATAAGAAAATAAAAAGACAGAAAAGGCTGAAAATAAGCTTGTTATATGTCGTAAATAAATTTGCTGTATAATGGTATTCATATAAGAAAGTATGCGCATATGAGGATATGAATTAGAATTAATCTGTTTTAGTTTTTTTTTTTTTTGTTAAGCCCATTGTGAAGTGGGGATAAATGTTGTGCATTGACTACCATGCTTGCCTTGTGGCATGGTGGGCACAAGGTCAAAATATTATTTAAAGTAGTTTTTAACTTGTGACTAGGACTTTTACGTTGACCTAGTCTAAAATAGGTAAAGCCAAATTCTTTGGGAAGTTAAGGTGACCAGTTGAACTCTTTCAGGCCCATGAATTTTGACAGACTTGGCTCGCATTAATTTCCCTTTATAAAAATGGGAGAGGGGCCGTGTTAAAAAAAGGCAATGAACAAAGTAATATATTTCTAATCCTCACAAAAGTATTCATATTAATTAAAGAAGAAGGAATGAACATTATGAATCTGATGGTAGGTTTTTGTTTAATGCTGTTATAATTAGTATTTACAAAATATTAGCAAATGTTGTCTTTACAAAGACATAATTTTACAAAATAAAATTCTTTACAGGAACAGTGAATATCCAAAATTGGAGCATAACACTTTAAAGTTTGTTCTATTCTCTAACAAATACAAGAGTTATGATATATTTCTGGGTTAGTTTAGGACTCAGAGACTCTAGGTTCTCATAGAGTGCTGACACAATTTCAAAAAATTAAATGACAGAAAAATAGACCATTATACATAAAATATTTACTTTGTGCAGTTTATAAAGAGACTAGTTGCACACATTTCAATGCAGCTTACCCATAGCATGGTAGTGTTTGAAACAGTCCTTTGGAAGCAAATGTTGTTGACTATCACATCCTTCGCAAATGAAATGGGTCCTTCTGGGTTTACCTAACAAAAACTGATAGATTCTTTAACAGCGGACTGCTCAGCTACCACTGGTGTAAATTAACTGAATCACTTTCCATACAGTTATAAGTTTTCATTATAATTATCAGAATTAAAAACACCTGACCACATTAAGGCACATTTTGCGGCCTGTGCTTGTGTTCTGAACATTTGTATCCATGGCCAGTAGATGGCAAAATCAGAAAATTAACTGTCTGAAAATGATACTAGCAATCAATCAGATCAATTTGTGGCTCAATATATGAACAAAGACTTCTAAACAAAGTGAAAATGTTGGTGTTAGAGAAACTTTCCCTGAACATTTTAATTGTAGTTCCAAACATAAAAAAGAATCTGGAACAGTACTCGAATCATTATGTACGGGACACACAATCAATGTTAACTGTGTGGTTTGGCAAAATCAGATCTTCTCAGTCAACACACAGTGTGGCTCGGGCTTAAAATAGTTGATATAAATGACATCACCAGTCTAGTGCTGATTTCTCTATACAATAGGGGAATAGCACCGTATACCTTCTTTACTTGCTTTTTAGTTTTTTATGTGTTAGGTGTTCACTGTCTCTACAGTTCCCTGCCAGTCCAACTTAAAACCAAACTGTTTTGAGCTAATTCTATTTTTTTTTTTTCATTAGATATCCGTACCAGACTTGCTGAACTAGATACAAGAAATACTGACACAGAGAAAACTATCAGAGATGCACTAGCACTTGTGAAAAGGATAAACAACACTGAGCTTGATTCAAAGATGGATGAGGTCACTAACCTTGATATCAGAGCTTTTAACTTTGAAATTGGAACTGAAAGTAAGGCAACTCTCTCTCTCTCTCTCTCTCTCTCTCTCTCTCTCTCTCTCTCTCTCTCTCTCTCTCTCTCTCTCTCTCTCTCTCTCTCTCTCTCTCTCTCTCTCTCTCTCTCTCTCTCTCACCCTCTCTCACCCTCTCTTTCTCTGTCTGTCTGTCTGTCTGTCTGTCTGTCTGTCTGTCTGTCTGTCTGTCTGTCTGTCTGTCTGTCTGTCTGTCTGTCTGTCTCTCTTTCTCTCTCTCTCTCCCCCTCTCTCTCCCCCTCTCTCTCTCTTCCCCCCCCTCTCTCTCTCTCTCTCTCTCTCTCTCTCTCTCTCTCTCTCTCTCTCTCTCTCTCTCTCTCTCTCTCTCTCTCTCTCTCTCTCTCTCTCTCTCTCTCTCCTGCTGATATGTTACATTGATTGTGTGTACACTTTTGTGGAAACAACAGCTGTGTGTTATTTTGATTTTTTAATACAAGTGTCTAAAAGAACTTTTTTGTAGTTAGTAATGTCAATTGAAGTCTTCTTCTTCTTCTTTCTTTCATTTGCCTGAAATAAGTTTCCTATATCAGCAATTTTGTCTCTTGTATAAATTTCACTGTCGTTGTTAGTTCATTCAGTGGTCCATAGAGTTTACGTTCCACTGTTGTTCTTTCTGGTCAAATTTGGTGCAGTCCTAGAGTACATGCTCTGCTGTCTGGAGCACCTTTCCACATGTGCACATGGCTCCTAATGGGGTCCTAATGGAGCAGTGATGTGCAATACAAACTCTTAATTCTATTAGCCTCTCTTGCTCAAACCTACCTCACCTTCACGTAGTGGACCCTGTTCTTTTCAGCAATCCAGCTGAAGGTTGGGGTCTCAACACCCAGCGGGAAACTGGATGGGACAACAAATGAGGCGAAAGACGAAGGAATGAGCCTACTCTCCTCAAGTATGATCACAGTCTACCCTAGCAAAACAAGGTGCTAAAATCGGAGGCAACCAGCCAGGAGGTGCACCACAGCAATCAGGAATGCCCCCCACACAGGCCATGGAAATATGTCAGTTGAAGTAATATCTCCTTTGTTCTCCAACTATTGTCCGTTTCATCACCACTGTCCAACATAGACTGTTTGTTTCTTAGTTTCAAAACATTTTGTCATTTGGATATTTTTTTCTGAAATGTTTTCACTATTTTTTAAAATTCAGTTGCAAGAGTTAAAGGCTTTGCTGAAGACATCAAGCAGGTGCTAGAACTAGAGCGCAAGGTTGATGATAAGACCAAAGTTGTAAACAGGAAATTGGCAGACCTGAGTGAAGATCTGGAAAGACTGAGAGCAAAAATTAGAGATGCTCAAAGCAGAGTAAATGATGTGAGTGGAAGTATTTCTTACTTAGGGGATATATTTTATAATTATAACAAAGTGCAGTCTTAATTTGTTAACTATTACTGTAAAGTGCTGCTGTGGTGTAGCAGCTAGATGTGCTTGTGCATGCAAAGGTCCTGGGTTCAGATCTAGGCCCTTTTTTTCTCTAAATAACCATTGCTGCCAGGTTGATCTAACCTTAAATAGTAAAAGTCCTGAGAAGTGAAGGCGACCAGTGTGAGTTTGACTCCACTAGCCACCAAGTGCTGATTGGCCTATAAAATATAGATCAAGCACCAAATTCCCAATATACCTGAAGGTGTGGCAAAGGGTCTTCTAAAACTTTAACATAGCTTTGCAGAATGTTTAAGACAATAAAGGAACATACTTTCTTGTTAAAGTATGTAATGGAAGAAAAGCAGTCGAAACTAAAACAATGATAAATGCAGGTTGACAACATTGAGAGACAAATTTACAGAAGCCTGTATGAGTGGGAAATTAAACCATTTGGCCGATGGGGTTATAAATTAATTGCAGCCAACTTTAAGTAGAAAGATGGCATATGTCTGATTGAACTTTTTAAAAGCATATTATTAACTTAATGCAGATAATTTGTTACACACTTGAAAATTGGTGGAAAATAACACATAGAAAGTTCAATCAATTTGATTGCTGAATTTATCAGTTATATCACATTACATTGGAAGTCACATAAGTAGTTTTGACGCAAGCGCTTGCCTGGCTTGAAACACAAAAATACACCCGCGTGTGTATACTCAGTGATTCAATGAGTATGATCCGGAGGGTTCAGGCAGGTTCAGTGCATAGACAATGGCTTGAATCATTACAGAAGTCCACTTGTGTGTTGGAGTCACCTTTATTTTTGTTCCGGGACACACAGGCATCGATGGAAATAAAAGAGCTGACAGGTTGGCTGGATCCGCTATCACTACCGACGGTCAGCCTATGGATCATGCTGATATTATTAATGCCCTCAGAGAAATGGGAAGGATAGAGGACTTTGGTGGCAGTGAATCCACATCACTCGCCAGAATGGCAGACTTGGCAATTAAGATCGGCACAGCAAAAAACGAGACGCACACCAGACACGCCAGAAGACTTGTTAATCAACATAGAACTGACACTATTAGCCATCGGACGTTGGGGTTCATACTGAGGGGAGGATCTGAGCACCTATGGACATGTCCGGAGTGCAATGAGGATAACCCAACTAACTAACTAACTAGTTTTGATTTTATGTAAAAAAAAAAAAAAAATGTAAGGGACCCTTTTTCATGCCCTTTGATGTACCGAATATATGGTGCTGAACAATGCTTTTTAGACCAGTCAGCCCTCACTGGGTGATGAGGTCAACATCATGATGGCCAACCCAGTTGCCAGGACTTTACCTAGTGCCCATTTTAGGCTGTCAGCCTGGCAGCCAAGGTGATTTTAATAATTAAAATAAAAATTTATGGCTTGATTTGGGTCTGAACCCACAACATTCAGACTCACAGACAAGCAGTTAGCAATCACACCACAGTAGTAACGAGCTGTTTAAATTAACATTATTATTTTTTAAACAAAAAGACACAAACAAATTGCACAATAGATTGGCTGACATAAATCTGGATTAAAACATTTGATTGCTCTTGATTCACACACTGTGAAGGTGTGCAGTTGGTAAGTGCTTGGAGATGTGACCTTCAACCTGACATTAGTTTATTTAGGACCCAGCAACACACCACAACTGTATCAGTGACTCAACACAGGATATGTATTTCTTCAGTCTATATGACTCACCCAGTATTACATCCACTGACTTTGTTTCTGTAACTACTTTAACTGTTTTTTCACTGGTGTATTTTCACCTGGCACTTTTTATTTTCAAGTTATAATTGAAATCGAAGCATGCTAAAATAACAGCTGACAATGTCTGACATCTGTTTAACATGTCATAAACATATTTAAATTATCTGCAGATGAAAATGTCTTTGCAAGCAGATGGTCAGTGTTACAGATCGTATCGCTCACCTCTACAGCCTAGTTCAACCAATGAGATCCGCTTCAGCTTCACACTCAATCACTCGGTGTCAGACATGTTGATTCTTCTGTTACAGCAGTCTCCACAGGTGAGAAATGTCACTGAATTATTTATAATTAGTCATATTCTTGTTTAAAAATCAGTGTTAGATATCAAAAAATGTTTTATGAATCTTCATGATGTTGTGATTTGATGTAGTACGGTATGCATGCTCTAAGCACATTCCAGAATATCATGTAAGTACTTATGCTTGATTTATAATTACATTTATCAATAATATTTATGAAAACTAGTTAAGTATATCTTGTAAAGTGTTAATAGGATGCAAGATGAATGTTTAAAACATTAACAGACAATGATAGTTATCTGTTGTGCATTCATTTTTATTGAGTTTCAGAACCGTCAGCATCATCTCTGTTTTCATTGTCATTATTGTTGCCATCATCTTTCTGAATGATAATCTTGCGAAACAATTTTCTGTGATTGATTATGAGTATCAAAGCTCAAAACAAAAACAACTAACCTTCAATGTGAAGCTGACAAAAGGGCAGTCTATTCTTGATTTAGATTTTGTTTTTTAAAGGAATTTCTTTCCTATTTGCTCCTTTTTTTTCGGCATAAGGGCTTTAACTTGTTCAATCCCATGGGGTCTTGCATTGGAGGCCCAAGGGGTAATAAAGAAAGTCATAACATCTGCACATCTTGCATTCATTGAGCTTCTATGAATATATGATGCACACCTTGGGACTCAACAAGTTAATCTGTATACGTTTTTCTCATGTGGATTTCATGATTGTTGCACCGATTTGTCACATTAATCTAAATATTTTTCATATCATTTAACTAAAGACAGTTTATTTCCCTACTAATTATACATATCAGACAGTTTATTTGACTTACTTTTTTTGTGTGGGTATGAATACCATAATTATTTAGCAGTCTTTGCTGATTATTTCTTATGTGAATAATAGAATTATTGTGCTGTTTTTCTTTTTGTGTTTCCCTGGTTGTCGGTGTTGCCTACTTTCCTTTTAAATATAATCCTAATGAAATCTGTTTGATTTATTGAATTGTTGCTTCTATGTATATATTTTATTTCTAATGATTTTTTATGTATTTACTGCTTCCATGAGTGTCGTTTCTGACTTTATTCTCAGACGAAATACTTGTGAAATCCAGCATGTGTCCAAATTAAAATAGCACAAAACTTCTTTATAGGAAGATACAGTCTTTTGCTGCAGTGACATCTGTGGGCTATTTTACTTCTTTGAGAGCTGTTTGCAAGCACACTTTACCCTCAGATGGTTGTTGTTAAATTCATTCTTCTCCTATTTGATCATTGTTCTAAACTATTAATTAATGTTATTTTACTCACAAAGAAGCTTTAAATAGCTAGTAAATTCTGTTCTCTAAATAGGTACATTTATTTGGCAGTATATGTTTTGTTTTCATTAATGTTGGCATCTGTGACTTAACTCAATCCCACGGAAAACATGCGTTAATAGGTTCCTACATAGAAGCGTAGTGAATGCAATGTCTGCCAGTTTGATCTTTCTCTCTACTACCCATTGGACCTCTGATATGAAACCCCTGGGACTGAAAGAGTTAAATGATGGGAACTCAGTTTCACAGTCCTGACATACTAGGAGTGTCAGTCAGCTGTAGGCATTTTGGTGACATACTGCAGATTTGCATTGATTTTGACAATGAGCATTGTACCATTCAGGAAGCAATGGCAAACTACCAAATGTAAAATTATCTAGTAAATCTGCAAACAGCCAACAAATGCTGGAGCTGATTTGCAATGTGCTGAACAGGATATGCAAGTGGTTTAAAGTAGCAATTGATTCACATAAAGGAATTAGTTTACATGTGTAAAACATGTTAGGAACAGTAGTGGACTTTCAGATCAGGTAGGCTAATATACGGTAAATTGCAGGGTACAAGCCAACCTTAAGATTTTAAGCTCAAAATTCTAAGTTAGACATATACCTACCAGACAAATTTTATACCCATAATATAAATTGACCCCTAGTTTTAGAAATATAATTTTAGGCTTGAAACTCAACTTTTATGCCACAATTTTTGGTAATAAATTTAAAAAAATATATTATAAATTACCGATATCAAGTAGTTAGTTAGTTAGTTAGTTAGTTAGTTAGTTAGTTAGTTAGTTAGTTAGTTAGTTAGTTAGTTAGTTAGTTAGTTGGGATATCATCATTGCACTCCGGACATGTAAATAGGTGCTCAGATCCTGCCCTCAGTATGAACCCCAACGTCCGATGGCTAATAGTACCAGTTCTGTGTTGATTAACAAGTTTTCTGGCGTGTCTGGTGTGTGTCTCATTTTTTGCTGTGCCGATCTTAATTGCCAAGTCTGCCATTCTGGCGAGTGATGTGGATTCACTGCCCCAAAAGTCCTCTATAATGATATCAATAAAGACCATAAACAGAATCATTTATCTATAGGAAAATGATGGGAAGATGAAGAGGAGAAATTGTATGGAGTCAGTCAGAGATTACAATGAATATATTCTAAATTAGAATTTCATAGCAATTTACAAGTGTGTTACAAGTTGGGATTTCTTGTTTGTTTTCATGTGTACATGTATGTCCTGTAGGAGATCGGAGAGGTGAGCTCGTTTCTTATGCTACATTTAATTATGAAATAAAGCTTTCATTATTATGGCAGCGCAATTGCATTGTAATGTAATTGTTACACTGAGTTCTTTTCTTCATAGTAAAGTGAATAATTGTTATCACAAACTCAGTCATTCATTTTTATACAATTACAGATTTGTATGATAAATCTTATTTTACAAAGCCAAAAATAAGAAAACTCTTTCTTAAATACAAAAATAAAATAGTATCATCATTGCGCTGACTGGTGTGTGCATATTTGCATTTATAATAATCTTTGCTATTCATCTAGTAATAATTTTAATGTATTATAATTTTATTTCATATTTCTTATAACAGCTATGCTGTTTATAGTTTTTAATGTCGTTAACACAAGTAAATTTTACAGTTTCAAATTTCAGAATTTAGGTCTTTTGAAATAGAAGTTAGAAACATTAGTTAAAAACAGTTTCCAGCACAAGTGTGCGTGTGTGTTTTAAAAAAAAAAGACTGATTAAAGCCACTTATTGGAATGTTTTACATTTCTTTTAGTTATGTAGATTAGTTTACATTTTGTTGTTGCCCATTTGGATATTGCAGCCCTTAAAAGGATGATCCCATTGATACAAAACCTAATTACTTGCTGACTGTTTGATAATATATTTTGATGATAAAAAAAAAAAAAAAAAACCAGCATCTTCACATTTGTGTGTGTGTGTGTGTGTGTGTGCATGCGTGCGTGTGTAAGTGCGTGCATGCTTTTTGTGTGTGTGTGTGTAGTTTTATGAGAAAACTATAAATGGAGATTACATTTGTGAAAGATTAGCTATGTTTGATATAAAACGATATTTCCTTTTTGTGGCAAAGTCCAGACATTCAGCAAAAAACCAACAACAACAAAAAGGACTAATGTTTCATAAATCTAATTTGATTTGAAATGCCTAAAGGAGAAATTTAAACATTTTTGACTGCTAATACATGGCTCAAATTTAACTTTGATGTCATTATTCAATCACTGCATAAGCCTTCTTGACAATACTGGTTACAGATTGTTGAAAGGTAAGTTTGTTTTATTAGATTAACTGTGACTGGAAGACCTGACTAAATTTAATAATTTTTCTGTGGTTTTAACTTTGAGCATTCTTTGTGAAATCTCAGTTACCTGACTATTATTCTGTGCAGATGAAATTTACTGAATTCATTGTCTGAGTAATTCCAAGGCTAGGTCAGATTACTTGCATGGGTGTTTATTAAACAAGTCATATGAAACATAGTTGTAGAATTCATCATCAGTCTTTGAGTGATTCCTGATATACCTGAGGCATGGAAAAGGGTCCTTCACTTTACCTTTTTTATTTGGAGTCATTACACTATTCTGCTAGAAGTATTATTTCTCCACTATTTTTTTTTTTTTTAAATCTATCAGATGCCACATTCCTTTAGTTGTTATACTGTCTTCCTAGTCATGTTGCATCTAGAACACATGCTAGACCTAGGCTGTACTATACTTCCCTTTATAAGAAATGTATTTATTTAGTTTAAGAAACACAACCTATAAAATATATTCAAATAATGTGGACACAGTTTATTTCTTGGCACATTTCACTGTCTCATCATGTGTATTACTACAGAGTTACAGTGAAGCCCATAAATGGTTCTTAAATATAGGAATATTAAATATTCTTATAAAAGCTTTTCAGTCATGCGAGAACAGTATAATGACAGTTTAATAATTGTTTTGAAATATATAATTTTTGTGAGCCCCTTTTACACATATTCTAATTGAATATACAGTTGAAGATTTCTAATCTAGGTTCTTCGTGCAGTTTCTAACAATTTGATGTGAATAAGGATTTCTGTGCTTATTTAGTTATCACAGATAAATTATCCACCACCCCTTGGTGAATAGATATGGGATGGGAATAGAAGTGACATTTAGAGAGATAGACAGAGTAGGCACCCTGAAAAGGATGTATAATTATAGTGGGGTGCAAAATATGGGTGTGTTATAAAACTAAAAGAGAAAGAGAGATCTCTATCGATCATCATCAAATGCACTGCCATTAAACTTAAACAGATATGGTTTGCTATTGCAAATGATTGCTATTATCATCTTTCAGTGTTATTTTTTGTCTTCCCTTTGCTTTCTTTTCATCCAGTTTGCCAGTTGTCACTAAATTTTCAACAAGTAAATTTCTCCTTACCAAAACGATCATGACTGTCTAGAGTTAATTTCTTAGATTAGTTTACAGTTTTCATCTGCCTCATTTATCTTTCTGGCGGTTCATTATATTCTTTATATTTTTCTCAGAAACCATAATTCCCATTTAAAATGGTTGCCCCCCCCCCCCCTATTTTTATGTGTGTGTGTGTGTGTGTATTTGAAATATTTTTTCTGTATGTTTGTATATTTTGCAAAAGACTCCTTCTGCCACGGCAATTCTTGTTTTGATCTCTACAGGTGTTAATACTGTTTCAAGGTAGTTATACCTAATCCTGTCCCTACATTAATCTGAGCTGAGTTGAGCTGAGTTTCAAGAACCAACATCACAGCACTCATGACGTTCCCATAAGTATGCCATCCCCATCTTCAGCAACCAGTGAAGAGTTCCAACTCCAGTGGTACCAGTAGCAGTCTGATTGGATGTCAATGTAGCCTTTCCTCTGAGTGTGGAGTGCCGGCCAGTTCACCTGGTCATTACTTGTTGCATTATTCTCTTCATACTGATATTTTGATTACGCCTCTGCACTGTTCCTAAAGGGCTTTGATAACATCTAGCTTGTCATGCATCATTTCACTACTGAGTGGTGCAGAACTAGCCAGTCTATCTGCCTTTTCACTTCCCAACACACCTGTGTGCGCTGGAGAAAATAATCCAAAGGGTTCCATCTACTCTGGAGCGATTTGCGCCACTCTGCACTGAGCACTCTTGTATCTGCCTTTCTCTGTGTGCTTTATGAGTCTGTTACAATCACAGCAATTGTGTGCAGCTGATTGTCAAGCAAGAATTTTTTGGCTGTTGGTTTTTCTAGTCAAATTTACATCCAGTAGTTTGCCATTGCTCTCTGGATGGTCGGTTTCTCGATACCACTGTGAAAACCAATGCAAGGCACAAGGCCTGCAGCTGGGATTGAACCCGGCCTTAAAAAGCATGTTGTAGTGCCTAAGTCACAGACATAGACATCTCAAACCAGATATAATATGATATGCCATGCTTTGTTGTGCTAATGGTAATTCCTTTAACTTTTACAATGAACTCCTATGTTCTCACATACCTGTATAATGTAAGATCTGGAATGTGTCTCCCCTACTATTTGTAACTTATACTGATAAAATGTATAATGAAAGCACTCATAATCCAAAGGTATCCCAGTGGTAACAGAATTCTGATTAACTAATGGTGACGACATCAATGAACTGCTATTTATGGATGTTGAAGCACTAATAGCTAACAACAACAACAACAACAAAATCTTAATTACATTATCATAAATGAATTGAGCCAGGTGTGAAAGTAATGTGACATGAAACAATACTGGACAGCAATACTTTAAAAAAAAAAAGCACATTCATCCATAGATATAACAAAAACCCCCTTGATATCAGTGCTAAACTAGGAAAATGACAGAAAAAAAGGGAAAAAAGAAAAAGTAGATAGGTGAAATTAGATTCTTGAGAAGAGCACTTTACACATGAAAGAGGGAGTATAAAAGAAATAATTAAACTGGAAAGAAAATGGAGGTAATGGCAGCACTGAACTTTTTTTAAACACAACAGGTAATCAGCACTGTAACTGACTGGCTAGAGCTATGAAATCTCTGATAAAATTAGGGAAAACACCACATTTGAAAAGCTTAGAATTTTTGCTTAAAATGTAATCTTATGGTTGTTGTAAAAATATTTCCATAAACATGTGAGAATTTTGTATTATTTGCTCTTTGTAGTATTTCAGCTATACATTCTAGACCTGTTTGCAATTTGGCCAGGATTTAGAGTCTGTTAAACATATATTAGTATATACTCACATATTTTATAATTAGCATATATTCATTTATTAATTGCTTTTTTTAAATATAGTGTAATTAATTTTCACTATTATTATACATTTGTTATTGCAAATCATGCTGTAGTTGTATGCTTTAAGCATTTCTTATTAAACACTAAATGCACTTTTTCTAGCTATTCATGTGCCTCAGGTAAAAAAAAAAAAAGAAAAACATAATTTTTGTTAAAACATCAAAATATTGTTCTACTGACATGTGAGTTTTCAATAGTAAGAGAAACAAGAGCATCCCGAAGGTAGCAATCTAGTGTGAATGAAATCCTGACATCAACCTGACGTCAACACAACATAAAGAAATCCACTTTATTTGTGGCTTGCATTTTATAGATAATAGATGTGTTCTGTTATCTACACTGTGAGAAGGGAAATGTAAAAATAAAAACAGCATTTAAAGTAAATAAATGTAATAAATGTGGAATTTCTAGATAATGATGGAATGAATAGAAGGCGGTTATTACAAATAAATGAAACAAATAAAAGAAGAAATGAAACACCTTGACTGCATTAAAGGACATGAACTGTTAAAAACAGTATATCAGAGGAAACAGTTTAAAGCAATGAAGGAAGAGCTAGACATCAATACAAATGGGAGGAGATAAATAAGTAGGTGTGATATTGTGGAGACAAAAGTGTTGAAAGTGCTTGAAGCGAACCATCATTGCCGTCAGTGAGTTCCATCTTCCCTATAGCATGTATATAATTATGTTAATATGAGAGTTTGTTGACCATAAGCGCTAAACTTAGACCTATAACAGAACTCAAATACCATAACCCTTGTAAGATAAGATGCCTGAGAAAAGCTGCCAATTGAACCATTAAAAACTGTGAAATATTGGTTTAAGAGTAATTGTCATAACTTCTTCTTTTTCACTTTCCTAGCTGTAAACTCCAGCGGAAAGTTCTGTTTGGTTGTCCGCTTCTGGATCTAGATTTGTTCCAGAACCGAAGTGTTGCATGCACACCCAGTTTACAGATCTGATTTATTTGTAAGCAGACTGTTGGTTCCTTGCCTCTCAGGCAGAAGCACTCTGACTTGGAAGGAAGCGTCCTGTTAGTCGACTCTGACGTCATGCTTCTTTTTGTTTTGTTGGTAGGCAGGGGTCTCTTCTTGTTTTCTCCACAAAGGGGCTGACAATCCACATGGGGAAATTGAAAACACTTATAAAAAATACTGAGAAGCAGAAGATCAGTTGCTGCATTCTTGTTAGAATGAAACAATACGAGTTACTAACACTGGTGCTACATCAGTGCACAGATGATATCAGAACAGGAAGGTGCCCAGTAAGAAAAGGGTTTTAAATGCATGGTACATTCACATAAAATAAATAATAGTGCCCACCAACATGTACCAGACCACTAAATATTTGCCCTGACACTTAATAGCAAAATGTGAAGGTTGTGATTATTAAAGAACTATAATACCTAATTAAACATGTCTCTGATCTTTGTGAGAGTAATTGTCTTCCATTTTTTTTCCAATTCCAGTCTTACATACTAAGAAACTGTTTAATTGGTGTCATTGTTTGACTACTGGTGTGTGCATGCTGTGTGTGTGTGTGTGTGTGAATGCCTATGTGCATGGGTGCATGTGTGTGTATAACACACTCACACATATCTGAGAGTTTTGAAAAAGCTATTGATATACAACTTTTTCTTTCAACTAGTGTCAAATGTCAATCCTATAAATGTGGGTGTTTGAAGCTTATATTGAAGAGCTGGTTCTGTTTTATGTAGTTTTTTTTATATTTTGTATTAACCTCTCATTGAGTAATGTAATAAAACGTTTATCATATTTAATATTCATCAGGAGTTTATAGCAGCAGAGATTAGAAACCAAGAGGTTCGTCTGAGTTGGAATTCTGGGAAAGGCAGAGGTTCAGTAGCACATGACCAACCATTAAAAACAGACACCTGGTATCAAGTACTTGCCAGACGGTAAGAAGAAAGTGTATTTCTTAAAATATCAGTGGTTGTTCAAATAATTTCACATGAATTGTTGTAACTAAATCATTAGGTGAGCACATTTGAAAATGCTTGCGTGTTCAAACACTACAGAGCGGTACTTGGCATCCCACAGTCATTTTTGGGTACCAAACAACTGACCATGTTTTTAATTTTCTTTTTAGTTAAAGCAAGGAGGGTATATTGTTCTTGCTCAATTCTTTCACTAAGACTTGTTATATCAACCCCTACTTTTAATTTAATTTGTCCCTTAGTGTCTCTTTTAACCCCTTAAGAGTAGACATTTCATATTTTTGAGTACAACACTGAGCTAGAATTTATTGAAATCACTGCCTGGTGTAATACTGTGAGTTGTTGGTTTTCATGAGGGAATGCTCTTTTTATTTTTTTATTTTGTTATACTTGTTGTATAAACAACATCTAGCTTGTCATGCATCAGTTTGCCACAGGGTGGTGCAGAGCCAGCCAGTCTGTCTGCCTGTTATTTCCCAACACACCTGCATACTCTGGACAAAATTTGCAAGGATACTAACTACACAGGACCTCTGAAGTCATGCTCACCACTATGTATGGAATCTGGTAATCTGGTAATCCTAGTTTCAGCTTCATAGCAAACGGGTCACCCCACAGATGCTCCGCTCCTGTGCCACCGAAAAACAAATGCAGCTCACAGTGTCACGCCATGCACTCAACTCAGAAGCTGGGCGACGAAACTACATCCTTCCAGTCTACAAATGGAGCAAAAATGCAACGGCCACCGTCTGGCAAAAAAAACATATTTGCCACGGCTTTTAAAAAAAAAAAAGGTGGCCGTGCCTAGCGTCCATTTTGACCGGAAGAATTATATGAGGGTTAATAAACGGTCACCCCAGCAGTACCCTCATTATTAGCTGGGGAAGGGACTTAGGACATTACATCCACCAGCAGGCGTCGCCCCTACAACGACCTGCCTGCCATCGTTAACGACTGTTCACCCAACAGCCATGCAGTTCTTTGGCACGAAGGAGACACTTTGAACTTGGGTTTCGTACTGGCGACTCCCTACTAAGATGTTATTTTATGTTTTGTTATCACAATTAATGTCACTGCACATTGGGCATACCCATGCGTGCTCAGTTCTCCGAAGCAGCAGCCACTCCAAAGTACTTCTACTAATTGTCCCCATGAGAAGCTGGTTATATTGTCTCCTTTCTCGTATGGATGTATGGAATCTACCTGTCACCACCTTTCTGAACATGTATGAGTCACAACTGTGGGTATGCAGCTGGTTCTCAAGCCAGCATCACTAAGCTGCTCTGGCTCCATATTTGAATGACATAAATCTTTGAACCAAAATGTGCATCTATAGAACATCCTTTTCTTTATTCTGGACATATAAGTGACAAGGACCGTCCTTTGTTTGATTTACCACACACCGAACAGGCAAATACTGAGAGTGGCTGAAGCTTTAACAATCAAAACCAACAACCCTCTTATGTAAGGCATACCTCAAAATAAGCTCAGATCTGAACCACCCTTTGCACCACATGCTCTTTAAGAAAAAAGGGCAATAGGGTTAAAAGGGGCAAATCACTTCTAAGAATATGTGAATTGGGAGTAAAGATCAGCACAGCCAAGCATGACAAGCACACTGGACACACACAAAGACTTTTTAACCAACATAGGACTGGTACTATTAACCACACAATGCTGATGAATATGTTGAGAGGGGAATCTGAGCGCCTATGGATGTGTCCAAAGTTCTGTGAAAATAATCTAACTCATAACTCATGTAAGGCAAATGCTGAGAATGCAATCAAAATTAACAGCCCTCTTATGTAAGCAGAAGGAGATTTACCACCCTGTTAAGTCACTGGACTAAATTGAACTTCTGGCAACTAGATAATGATGCATTGTGAGAAACCATTTGTTTTCAGTGGAATTTATTTAGTTTCAATGGTTCATTATATGTTGATATAATGCTATAGTAACACAACTGATGAAACACAGTGAAATATGCCTGGCATAGGCGTACTACTTCCACAAGGTTCAAGCACATATTTCTTGTAGACATTACTATAGTGATGTTCTATGCTCTGACTAAACATAGGATGTATTTGAGTAATGCCTAGTCACACATGGTATATTGTTTGGAACTGAAAGAATTAATTGTTTTTAACACACAAAAAATACAATTTTATCTTGCAAAATTCTCAAATAAGTTTCTCTCCTTATGATGTAGGGTTGGATCTGTTGGCCAGCTTAGAGTATGGAGTCTAGAAGAAGGAACTGAGCAGTCTGCCAGACAAAAAGTTGCTAGCATGGGTGCTGGATGTTCTCTCATGAATCTCAACAATGGATCATCAATTTTCTTGGCTGGATCTAATGATCTTTACCAGGTTCCACATTTTCTTAACAAAATTAACACATGAGTATTTTGCACATAAAGCTACTTGAGCTAATCAGCATTTAAATTGTGTATCATAATTTTGAAATGCACTGCTGCTGCTGCGGCTGCTACTACTAGTGCTGCTGCGGCTGCTACCACCACCACCACCACTACCACTGCTACTTCTGCTACTACTACCACCACTACTATTACCACCATTGCTACCACCACCACTTCTACCACTACTACTACCACTACTACTACCACTACTACTATTACTACTACTACTACTACCACTGCTACCACTACTACTACCACTGCTACCACCACAACCACCACCTCTACTACTACTACTACTACTACTACTACTCCTACTACTACTACTACTACTACTACTACTACTACTACTACTACTACTACTACTACTACTACTACTACTACTACTACTACTACTACTACCATCACTACTACCATCACCACTAGCACCACCACTACTGCTACAATGACACAACTGCCCCTGCTGCTATCCTTTATCTACTACTATTAATTATTCAGTGATTAGCTAAATATAATGTTTAGAGGATAAACTGTTTTGGAAATGTTTGAAACATTTTAACCTTAAAAGAACATGAGTACTTACAGAGATTGCCAGACTTCTCTAACAGCAGTATTATTTTTTGCTTTGTTACATTGTAGACCTCTGTCAGTCAGGAACTGTCAGATATTACTCATGATCTCTGTTGTAATTTACATTGCCTACTTGCATAAAGAAAAATTAGTACCAGAATGAGCTTAGGAAAAAAGTTGAGTTACCTTCTCACCCCTGGAAGACTATGTCATGAATGACCCTGTAGAACTCCAGAAAACAAATTATTACATTTTTTTTTTTAAAGCAGGCACTAATAAATTTATAAAATTTATATTTATCTACATTTTAAAATTGTTTCTTCATAATATGTATGGCTATATAAAGAAAGTGTCAATAAACAGGAAAAGGCTGAAGCATTAAATCCAAAACATGTATAGGGCCTTAAAAAAACAATTGTATCTGTGACTCATGCCATGTCCCTATGACCTTTATCCCTGAGGCTTAGGGACAATTTGGCATCAACTTGGCTTTAATAAAACAATTTGGTTTAAAGAAAAACTCCCCTATTTGCTATATTTAGTTAATGAATTCATATCTTAATCTCCTGAACATTTGTGCAGGTGCAAAAACAACCAATAGCATAAACTCTGCATCTCATCAACAGATCAGTATAGACAAGTCAGAAAAGTGATGTTTATTGGCAGTTAAAGGTATCTTGAACCTCAATCTTGATCTGAGAAAGATCCTAAACACGCAATAACTGAATCCATAATAAAAATTGGCTGCAATAAATCTCCACCAGTCCATCTCTCATCTTGGTGTGAATATTTTTTAAACTGAGAAACTAAACATTTTAATGAATTGATTTTGTTATAAGCAGTAAAAAAAAAAAAAAAAAAAAAACCCAGTAATTTTGTGTTATAATTAGTTTCATGTCATTTCAGTCAGTGAACTTAGTGAGCTGGCTACTGTCTAAATACATTTGGGAAGTCATTGAGAGTTAGGAACAAGCAATATGACCTAACATAAATTACATTTGACAGAATGGGAGTCTCCTTTAACAAACAACAAATGATCCTAGAGAAATGGCATCAGCATTTCAGTGATCTATGTAATTTATAGTCAGAGGAACAAACTACAACACAAGAAAAGAACAGCTACATAAACAAATATTTAGAACCAAGCATAAGACTCGCTGCAGAAAGAAAAGCTGTAAAAATGGCACATTCAAACAAGGCACCAGGCCCTGATGATATTCCTGCTGAACTACTCAAAGCAATAGAAGAGGTAGGCATAAAATCATGCACAGACTGTTAAACATAGTCTGGATAAGACAAGAGACTCCAGAGGAGTGAAAAAATGCAATAACAGCACCCATCTGGAAGAAGAAAAGCAGCAAGAGACAGTGTGAGTAAACAGGAGTTTCGTTATTGAGCCACACCGGGATAATATTTTGTAAGATCCTTGAAAAAAGGCAATGCTCAGTCATCGAACCACAACTTTGTGAAGGACAAATGGGATTTAGGAAAAACAGAAGTTCTACTAACACAACATTCACACTCTTGGTGTGGGTTTCATCAGCACTAATGTTCACATGTCTGCCACATTTGCAGATCATCTAATATCAGTAAAGGGGTGAAGAGGACAACATCAGAGTATTACTGAATGAATTGCTTTTCATAACACCAGCAGCAGTACAACTACAGGAACGTATTAATAGATTCCACTCAAAATGGGACAAGTATGCTATGAAGATCAACATAAACAAAACAGTGATGACATTCTCCAGAAAAGGAAGAACCAACAATATCACAATTATTGAATACCAGTTAAACCAGATAAAAGATTTTACATATCTGGAGAGCATTTGTTGAAGAAGACTGAAAAATTAATGAAGGAATCCAACAAAAGTACCATAAAGCCAATCAAGTTTTAGGCCAAATGGCCTACATTACATGCAACATTACACACAGGCATCCAGTCTTACAACCCAAAGACCAGTGGAAATTATTACAATATTCTTGATAACACTATGCTATCAATGTCAAACATGGACACTGTCTTCAGAACACAGAAGGAAAATAGTCATGTCAGAAATAAAATGTTTACTTACTATGCTTGGTGTAACAAGGAAAGATCAACTTAGAAACGATGATATCAAGAATAGGTTCAGCACAGAACCAATACTGAACTTTATAGGTAGACAACAAATGAATGGTTTGGCCATGTAATAATATTGCACAAACAGGGCACCTCAATGAGTAATATTAAACAGATACAGCTGTAACAGAGCCAGAGGTCAACCACACAGATATGGACTGCAGAAATATCAGTGACATTGAAAAGTACTTTATAAGAAAGCGACCATAAGAGCCCGTTCCATAGACCTCTTCATGCCCTGACACCATGAGGCATTCCAAAAGTAGGTAGAGGAAGAAAAAGAAATAAGTCAAGAACTTGTAGGATGCTTTAAATAAATTACTGTTATTTTACATATTCAGTCAATCAATCCTCATCGCTGCTAGAGGCACATAAGGCAGAGACAAACTAACACCATTCAATCCTGAGCCATCCTCTGTATTTCCAGTTTTGTCCTTCACATAGCCTTGAGTTCAGCCCCAAAAGTTTGCCTCCAAGTGCCTCTGGGCATGCCTCTTCCTTGCTGTCCTTGTGATGTCCTTTGCATTGCCTGTCTCAGCCATCTCTCTTTCTTCATTCTGAGGAAGTGTCCAATTCCCCCACCCCCATCTTTGTTGTTTTTAATTTCTAAATTTACATTTTTAAAGTCTGTCATTTTTTGTAATCTAGAATTGCTGATTTTATCTTCCCTTGTGAACCCAGTATTCTGAGAAGTTTTCCCTGAAAACCTCTGAGCATGCTATCTGTCTTTCTGTCTGTTTTCCAAGTTTCTGCTCTTTAGGGGAGAACTGTCCTAACGTATATGTTTTGCATATCCTGAGTTTAGTTTAGTGCTGTTAGATATTTGATCTCCAGACGCTCTGAAGTCTGTTGTAATAAAATTTGTCTTTGCAATTCTCTGCTTGATTTTAACCACTACATTTCCATCCAAGAAGATATTGCGTCCCAGGTAGGGGAAGTCAGTTACTGTTTCAAAACCTACATTATCTGTTGCTAAAGGTCTTTCACTTCTGGGGTTTATCTCCACCAGTTTTGTTTTATCGACATATTGACAAAATTATAACAGCAGAATGTGCTTGATCTCTTACTTAGATTCCCAGTGACATCACCAGACAGAATTTCACTGGCTGCCTTGGTGATGTGTTTATTGATGGTAGCAGACTTGGTGTATACAACTTCAAGACTAATATAGCAGAACACTGTGGTGCCTGCAAAGAAGTGTAAGTGCCAACTGTGAAGTTTGTAGTCGCTTTGATTTTATGATTAATATTTTTTCGAATGGAAAATGTGAAAGCAATAATGAATGAGTTCATGGTAATAAATACTTTAGGAATGTAAACAGATAAGCTCCATATCTGTTTGCTAGAGATAAGATATAGAATAAATGTACAAAAGCAAAATTACATGGCATTAGTCTACATAAAGAGTGAGCCTGGATAAAGCCTGCATGAGTTCACTGGGGAAGAATAATGGCGCAGGATGTTAGAGGCTCATCACATAGCTGACACTTGTTTTCTTAATTTCCTCGGTTATAGGATGAGTTACTACTTGAAACTCAATATTTATCGGATTTGTACCATTTCTCCAAAGTAACAAACAAGAAATAACAGCAGGAATTCCATTTTTATATACTGCGGCGTGTTGTTATGTTTTCACTCATGAGCCATGACTTTGCTTTTCCCTCTTGGACCATATTAAAATATCAGCTCAAAAGCAATGCAGAAATGTTAAACACTGCAAGATATTTGTTCGAGGCCAGAATGGGGATTAGGCTCTGCGCTTTTAATGTGAGTCTGAAGCATGTGCGGCTGATCATGATGGCCTTAGCAACAAAATTGACCTCTGCAGCCAGACTTGTGTGAAAATGTTGGTCCAGGATTCTCGCTTGCGCGATGGAATACTGAGCTGAGATCTTTTTCACCTGCTCCACCGATATGTTATAATGATGTTCAAATTAAAAGGAAAAGGCGCAAACAATGCAGATCGCAAAAATAACCAAAAAGTGAAGCATGCTAGGGTCAGAAAATCACTATAAAATCGGAAAGGATAGGCTGAAAGCCTGTTCAAACTCTCTACTGGAACTGTGTCAAAGATGACCTATTCTGGACAAATTAATGCATAATGCTAATGTAGTTGCTCTGCAAGAAACACTCCTAGGTGACAATACACTGAAACTCACAGGTTTTTGCACTTATCAAAACAATCTACACCGGAGACAGGCTATTCTCGTCAGAGATATTATCGAATCTCATGAGGTTGACATGTCCAGATGGCAAGATCTTCTTCTCCTTCTTCAGCATTCCGAGCCCTTGAGGTTCATTGCTGCAGATATCACCGGCCTCCATTCATCTCTATGGTTGGCCCTCTCTTTCCAGTTGGTGACACCAAGTGTTTGCAGGTCTGTCTGGATATTATCTCTCCATCATCTTCTTGGTCTGCCTCATGGTCTACAACCATTTATCTCCCTGGTGTATACAGTTTTTACTTCTCTGTCATCTGACATTCTTTCAATATGCCTCAATTTAAGTTATCCTGCCACATGATTGCCAGGTTTGTTTATGTTTATCTATTCTTTGAAATCTGGTGCTGCTGATCTGTAGTCCTTTCGCTATGGCAAGATTGATTAATCTCCATCCATTATTATTATAATTTGTATATAGGTTTTCCATGCCTGCTACATTTTTATAGGTGTTTTCTCTTCCTATTTTTTGCATTGAAATATCCTAATACAGTCGGTATGTGTCGTTTTTGAGCTTCATCAAGGAAATCATAGAAATCTTCTTTAATATCTTTATCTTCAGTGGGTGCATGCACATTAACTATCCAGATATTTTTCCATTTTTCTTTTATTTGTTTCTTACGGATCCTTTTACTAACAGCTTCAAAATTTATGCTTACTCACAACTTTTTCTTGATAAAAAATCCTCTCCCTAATTCATGTTTGTTTTGAGTGTTTTCTCCATACACTATGATCATTCCATGTTCCTCTATGGTGCCCTGTCTGGCCATCTCATTTCTTAAATTGCTGTTATATCCATTCTGTATTTTGATAACTCACAGGTCAGTTCTTTAGCTGCTCCAGCTCTATAAAGGTTTTCTACATTCCATGTTCCAAATCTCAAAAGTCCTTTAACGTTCCAGGTTTGTTGTCCATTTAAATCCATCGGAAATCGAGGCTTAGATATCTGTTTCGTGAAGAGATAAAGTTTTATGAAGGTGGGGGTGTTGGCCTCATGCTTCAACCCCTGACCTGGCAAGATGCCAGCCTAAAATTACAAACTGTTGCAATACGTGCGACAGTATTCATGCTGGTTAATGTCCACTCATGTAATGATAAAGTAAGCAGAGAAAAAAGGGTGTGCCTTCAAGAAATAATGCAAACAGAAAAGAATATGGATCAACATTTCAACAAATAAACAAGAGGAGGATTTGGAGGATGCCATGGTGAAAATGGATATAGTCTGCCTAAACGATGGAAGAATCACCAGGTGATAAGGTGAAGTCAGTGTGGGTACTTAAAAGACATGCTGTAAAGATGTGGCAGAATAATACAAACAGACCATGCAAACCATAAAAACAGCCTCTAAATTAGTTGCCAAGAAAGGAATGGTCCCTAAAGGAAATCTTTTGCTTTAAAGTATGCAAGGAAAAACCTCTTGCGAAATTCTAGTTGATACATAAGGCTGTGAAAGGTGCTTCCAGATGCCAAAACATCAGAAACTTCACTATTGAAGATCAAACATGGAACAGGTCTGATGAAGACAAAAGAAGAACACTTCTTGACGGATACCTCAAGCAAACTTGCATGCAGGACACTGCCATCCGTCAGACTACCATGGATATAATCATCATCAGTTCTCGTTATGCCTAGTGGCACATGAGGCTTCAGAGAGGACTTTCCATGCTTTCCTGTCCTGTGCAATCTTCAGTGCAGTTTTCCATGTCAAAGATGCCGCACTCAGGTCACTTTCCATCGTTCGTCTCCATGCTGTTTTTGGGCGCCCCTGTTTTCTCTTTCCCTCTGGTGTCCATGTGAGAGCTGTTTTGGCGGGTATATCAGGATTCATTCTCATAATGTGGCCAAGCCATTTCCATCTTCTCTTGGTTATCATACTGTCTAAAGTTTCTTGGTTTGTGACTTGAAGTAGTTTAGTGTTTGATATGGATATGCTCACTGTAAAATGTGCTGGTACAGGCATTAGGGTCGCTGAAATTAAGAACATCATCAAAACATCAAAGAAGTCTGCTCCTCGCTTTCACTATGAAGACATTGTCAAGCTGCCCACAACATCCATGCATGACCTATGTAAAACCTACAATGACAGCATCCGTAATGGCACCATCCCAGAAAGCTGGTTACATAGCTGTTTGATTCTGCTAGAAAAACGAGGCTTGGAACATTAGCTCTTACAATTTTGTTGTCTAGACAGTACTACAAAACAGTCGCCATTTCTAAGTTTATGACAGCACCCATTTCTGCACACCATTCAGTCACTTTGTCTACTGTTGCCTGTCGCTCTTAAGTTATCCGATGCATTTTCCTGTCCTGCCTGTAGGCAAGAACATCATCAGTGAATGTCAATATCCTTCCAACACCTGGTGCGTAAAGTTCTGCAATCTTGCTTGTATACAAATTGAAGAGCACTGGTGAAATTACAGAACTCTGGGGTAGTCCCGGGGCGATATTACATGGTTCTGAGGTCCGTGTTCCCAGGTGAAGGGCAACCATACCTGACAACTGCTATTCAGTTCACAAGCCAGGGACAAACCCCCTTCTCCATGAGTGCAGATAGCAAAATATCATATCTGACTCCATTGTAGGCATCCTACAGATCAAGTGCTGCCACAACTGTCCCTGTCTGTTCTTGAAGCTCTCTTAACATCAAAAGCAAAAGTAGCTGCATTTGACCAGGTATCTTTTTGTGGCCGGTAACTACCTAAACTTTTTGGCAGGAGCTCTTCCCTTTCCAAAAACCTTTGTAGTTTAACAGCAAAAATCTTCTTAACCAACTGAAAATAAAAGTAGATAATAAATACAATCCAATTTTATGTGTATTGTCATGTCAGATTGTTCAGTCTGAAGGTTGATACTTAGATTGATTAACATATCTACTTAATATGTCAGATTTTTGACTGATGCATTAATTCATTCTAAGATGTATTTATATTCAGCTACCATGTATAATTTCTATTCTAAAGTAGACGTGTAGAAAAAACTCTATATATCCCACATATAACACACATGGTTTGAAAAACATTTCTTACATTACTACTGCTGTTGACTGTTCCTGCACTGTCTCCTGAACAAATACACTGTTGATATACCTTCTAAAAAAACCTCTTTTCAAAACAATTCAAATGTAGTCAGTATTACTAAATCCATCTATATGTGTTGAGTGCCATCACTGGTGAGCATGTTGTTTAATGTTTTTAAATGCGAGAGCCTGAAGAAGGCAATATGAATTTGAGAGAAAATGCAGTTAATATTTATTATGTTTGAACAGATCAGAATCACTGGATAATATTAAATGAAACAATTACTGATATTTCACATTGAACTTAGATTAATTTACTTACTCTTTATTTTCAGACCACGGGTAAAGATAGGCTCCAGCAAAGTTTATGTCTTTGGTGGCAGAGGGTTTGCCAGATTCGATGTGCGAGCGTACAGTTCCACCAGAACCAAAGTGGAGCTGGAGTTTAAAACATTTTGGGAAGATTCTAGAATATTCTTTGTAGGAAATACTCAAAAAGTAAGCAGTAATCTATTGCAGTTAAACAACATTACACAGGATATAGTTTGATCATAAAGATAACTGAAAGTAATAGTTAAGCTTCCTAGAAAAGGCAAGATATCTATGAAAGGGTACATTAGTTTCAATGTGCATTTTACTTTCATGGTATTTTCTTAGAAAAATGTCTGTTTAACTTGGGTGTTGACGCTGTTTTAATCTATAAGATGATAAAATTTCCATGTGCTAGTGCAGTGAGTGGTAGCATCATGAATGTCTAATTTGTATTTTTTTTCTGAGAAAAATTATTAGGATTGTTGCTTATGTATAATAGTTATTTACCTTAAGCTTAGAATATTCCGGAAATAATACTGGGATCATAAATAATAATTTACCTTGTATGCGTCAGGTAGTACTTGGCTGTTAGCACAGTTCTGTATGTCTAGACAACACTGGGAAATTGTGCTTACAAGGAGTACTTGGCTGTTGTTAGCTGTTCTGTATGTCTAGACAACAGTTTGAAATTGTACCCACAGGAAGTACTTGACTGTTGTTAGCACAGTTCTGTATGTCTAGACAACAGTTTAAAATTGTGCTTACAGGGAGTACTTGGCTGTTAGCACAGTTCTGTATGTCTAGACAACAGTTTAAAATTGTGCTTACAGGGAGTACTTGGCTGTTAGCACAGTTCTGTATGTCTAGACAACAGTTTAAAATTGTGCTTACAGGGAGTACTTGGCTGTTAGCACAGTTCTGTATGTCTAGACGGGACTGAGCCTCGAGAGGCAGGGGGTAAGAAGTGTTGGTGTTGTGGGTAGTGGGTTCCCCCCCTTACTTCACCCTAGGTCTAGTGTATATCTGTTCACGAAAGGAGCGTCCATTGTGGTGTCAGCCTCTTGACCTAGCAAAACCTCTCTTACCTCAAGACCATTGTGCGTGGCGAAGAGTCACAGCCTCCCCGAGGTAGTCCCGGTAACTGGGGGTGCGAATCCCCAGGCAAAACACAATGGATCTAGAGGAGCAAACCTCGATAATAAACCCGGTGCACCACACCGTACTGCCCCCTGTGGGAGGGAAGGAACCAGAGGTGTGCTGAACAGTCTTAGGAATGGAAACAAGTATGCTAACCCCCCTGAATACCGGAAACTATCGTGAAGGCACAGGGACTCAGGACGTGACGATCCAGTTGCCCCAACTACTCATGCTTAGGCCATGCTTAGAGACATGAAGAGCTCAGCGAAACCTGCAGGCAATCTGGTGGCGGGGAATGAGAACACTGTGAGCCCCACCTTAGCTACATGTTAAAGGGAAAGGCAGAAACACAACCCATATTTCCTTTAGAACTGGTACAGGGCATTTCTAGCTGCTGCCCGGGGAGGTAGGTAATCCACAGACACCCCAGCACCACAATGCCATGAATATGTCAAAATTTAAGAATACATACGAGATCGGTCGTCGCCTCGTCTATCAAGGCCCGCGCCAGACAGTGGGAAACCAGGCTGTCATGTGCGAAAAATTGGCTACTGGAAAATTTGAAATAAATAGGGAAAACAGACACCCCAGGAGGAGGAAGAGTGGGAGGGAGAACAAAAAGAACTCAGACAGCACAGCAAAAAATACACAGATGCTCAATATTCTGCAGCTGAACATCTGTGGAATAAGAAATAAGAAACTTGAACTTGCCAAACTGCTAAACAACCACAGGGTACACGTGGCTGCCCTACAAGAAACCCTGCATAAAGACTCTGATCTGCATCTCACTGGATATACTAGTTATGCCTGTAAGTGCAATGACTGCCGGGGCATAGTGACCTATATCAGAAATGACATACAAGGAGATGTAACAATGCTGTCGACATCTCACCCTACAGATGTGCAAAAAATAACTATCTGGCACAATGGAAGCAAATATACGATATACAACGTGTACAGCCCACCTCAGACAACATGCAACATACCAGAACTATACAAGACACAGTACCATAAAACCCTTCTTATTGGTGACTTCAACGGACACTCGCCACGTTGGGGTTACCCTGACTACAATAGCACAGGGAAGTACATCGAAGATACTTGTGAAACAACTAACCTATTAGTGCTGCAGGACACAGAGTCTACACCTACACTGTTACACAGGGCCCACCTATCTCTCAGCAGACCAGACCTGACCATCTGCTCATCCGACTTAGCAGACGCAAGCTATCCCCAAGTCCTGGATGACATAGGAAGTGACCACAAACCTATACTCACAACTGTAAGCACCACCCCTAAATTACGCTTCAAGCAGAGAACCCGTTGGAATTTCCGAAAAGCAAACTGGAAACTATTTCAGGAAACATCTGACTGCCTCCTGGGAAGAATTGACAACAGCTGTGTGGAAACTTTTTGTGAAGACATAACACAAGCAATCCTGAATGCAGTGTCGAAAGCCATCCCAAGGGGCAGCCGGAAGTCATATAAACCTTTTTGGAATCAAGAAATTCAAAATACTATATCTGAAAGGAATAAAGCAAGAATATTTCTCGAAACTGCACGTTCAACAGAAGCAAAGATCCAATACAATAAAGCATGTGCCAGAGTAAAGCTTGTAGTTAATAAGGCTAAAAGAGATAAATGGACAGAAACTTGCTCCAACTTAGACCTTAGACAGAATGGAAATAAAGCATGGACTTTAGTTAAAAACCTCTCCGGAGAAAGTAGAAGGGTGAACCCAAAACCAGTGACAGATGGGAGTAAGACAATCACTGAAGACAAGAAGAAAGCAGAACATTTCAATCATTATTTTGCCTCAGTTAACAGAGCAGGTAAGCTGTCAGAACTCAATAGAACACAGCTCTCTCAGTTGAAGAAACAAGAGAGAGCTCCAACAGCCAGCGACTCCCTTTTTGAAAATGAATTTAGCATGGATGAACTAGAGCAAGCCCTGAAGAAATTAAAACCTAGAAAATCTCCAGGCCCAGATAAGATCCACAACGAAATGCTGCTACATCTTGGCCGGTCTGGGAGAGAAGTAGTTCTCAGGCTTATTAATAAAACTTGGAGGTCAAGCAAACTTCCAAGGGCATGGAGGAATGCATATATCGTCCCCATCCTTAAAACCAAAAAGCCTCCAGATGACCCCAAAAGCTACCGCCCGATATCTTTAACATCATGCTTGGGCAAAGTTGCAGAAAGAATGATAAACAGGCGCTTATATTGGTTCCTTGAGAGTTCTGGTGTTCTATGCCATGAACAGGCAGGCTTCAGAACCAACAGCTGCACAGAAGACCAGCTGTTCAGACTGACACAAAGAATACATGATGGCTTCCAGAATAAGAAACACACAGTGGCAGTCTTTGTCGATCTCCAGCAGGCCTATGACAGAGTATGGAGAAAAGGTCTCCTGATGAAGATGATGAGCATAGGAATACATGGCAGATTGTATAACTGGGTGAAATACTTCCTGATAGATAGAACAATCCAGACTAAGATGCACAACGCAATCTCTTCTAAAGAAGTCTTGGAGGAGGGCTTGCCACAAGGCTCATCATTGAGCTGTACACTATTCCTAATCTTTATCAATGACCTGCCAGAACAAATCAAGGCCGAAAAAGCCTTGTACGCTGATGACCTAGCAATATGGCAGAGTCATGAAAATGTGGAAAGTGGAGCCCAAAGACTGAATGGAGACCTTAGAAGACTGCATGATTACTGCCAAAGATGGAAACTCAAAATTAACTGTACAAAGACGGTCTACACAATCTTTACCAAAAGCCACCAAGTAGCAAGGAAGAATTTTAACCTGAGGTTAGACAAACACCAAGTGATGAAAGAAGAGCATCCCACATACCTTGGAGTCACACTTGACCCGCAGCTCAGCCTCAAGAACCATATTGAAAACATCAGGAATAAGGCATTGAGGCGGTTACAGTTATTAAAGAGACTTGCAGGTACATCATGGGGATCAGACAAGGAAACTCTGAGGGGCTTATACCTAGGATATGTTTGCTCTGTGATAGAGTACAACAACTCACTGCTTTCAACTTGTTCCAAAACTAACCTAGAGACTCTTGACAGAGTACAAAATAATGCCCTCCGATTAATCTGCGGAGCTATGCAGTCTACACCAACTGCTGCATGTGAAATCCATACAAATGTGGAACCCCTCGGGTTGCGGAGAGAAAAAAGCACTTTAGAAATTTATGAAAGATGCGTTAGGAAAAATCGTAACCATCCTAATAGACATCTTGTAGAAAACTGGGAACCCAAACAAAGAATAAAGCACAAATCGGTTTTACACTGTGTTAATGAAATTCAGGACAGATACCACCTCCCAGAAAGACGTCAAGGAATTCAGAATGTTGCAAAAAACCTACCACCACATGCTCGCTTTAAAGCTCCAGAAGTCCAAACTAAATGGTAGGCGAGGAAACCAAACAGTCCGACCCAATCGCTCTTATGAACTCATCACTAAAGACTGTTGATTCTTACCCCCAAGAATGGATACATGTCTATACTGATGGATCAGCATTTAAAGCTACCATTAAAGCAGGTTACGGAATCTACATAGGTTATCCCGATGGATCTGTTGAAGAGATTTTTGATGCATGCGGGGAATTCTGTTCAAACTATGAAGCTGAAATAATTGCACTGGAAACAGCAGTATACCACCTAAAGACTGTAATGGATGTTTACCCCTCAAAGGTCCAAAATATTGTCATCTTCACAGATTCAATGTCTGCCCTTCAAGCTCTGGAGGGCAATGAACGCTGCAGAACTGACATAGCCAAGATAATCCTGGATGCCGATCAGCTTATTACCTCATACAACATCAGAATAGTGATGCAGTGGATTCCAGGTCACTCCGGCACACCAGGTAATGACAGAGCTGACAGATTGGCAAAGAAAGGAGCAACACAAGAACAACCACCTACAGCGACAACCCTCCAGACAGCAAAAACACTGATAAGAGCTATAAACAAAGAGACTTGGTTGAACAGATGGGCCATGGGAGACACTGGAAGAGAGGTTTATAGACATATGTCTGGCCCTGATCCTAATGACAGCATTAACCATCTAACAAGAAGGGACCAGGCCACCATCTTCAGACTTAGAACGCAACATACTCCACTCAATGGACACCTAAACAGAATACAGCCACAACACT
Organism: Candidula unifasciata; assembly: GCA_905116865.2. Classification (NCBI taxonomy): domain Eukaryota; kingdom Metazoa; phylum Mollusca; class Gastropoda; order Stylommatophora; family Geomitridae; genus Candidula; species Candidula unifasciata. Next base: position 56,401 of record CAJHNH020000790.1, on the reverse strand, counting down.
CCCCAGAGTGCCAGCTATGTAACTACCCCTACGAAACTGTTGAACACCATCTCTTTGAGTGCCCAAAACTCAGTGAGACAAGAAGAACGCTACTCCCTCCGAGACCAGACAAGTGAAACACCTTGTACGGAGGAAAAGAACAGCTTGTGAAAACATGCAAATTCCACTACATGGCATTGGGCCAAAGGGCGAAAGCTCATGCGCCGCTGGATCGATAACAACAACAACAACAACTGTATGTCTAGACAACTCTGGGAAATTGTGCTTACAGGGAGTACTTGGCTGTTAGCACAGTTCTGTATGTCTAGACAACAGTTTAAAATTGTGTTTACAGGGAGTACTTGGCTGTTAGCACAGTTCTGTATGTCTAGACAACACTGGGAAATTGTGCTTACAGGGAGTACTTGGCTGTTGTTAGCTGTTCTGTATGTCTAGACAACAGTTTGAAATTGTACCCACAGGAAGTACTTGACTGTTGTTAGCACAGTTCTGTATGTCTAGACAACAGTTTAAAATTGTGCTTACAGGGAGTACTTGGCTGTTAGCACAGTTCTGTATGTCTAGACAACAGTTTTAAAATTGTGCTTACAGGGAGTACTTGGCTGTTAGCACAGTTCTGTATGTCTAGACAACAGTTTAAAATTGTGCTTACAGGGAGTACTTGGCTGTTAGCACAGTTCTGTATGTCTAGACAACAGTTTAAAATTGTGCTTACAGGGAGTACTTGGCTGTTAGCACAGTTCTGTATGTCTAGACAACTCTGGGAAATTGTGCTTACAGGGAGTACTTGGCTGTTAGCACAGTTCTGAATGTCTAGACAACTCTGGGAAATTGTGCTTACAGGGAGTACTTGGCTGTTAGCACAGTTCTGAATGTCTAGACAACTCTGGGAAATTGTGCTTACAGGGAGTATATTGAATACAACCCACAGCAATAGTGAGTGTGACCAGCAAGACCGGCTCATCTTAAAATGAATTTTGACTTGGGTTTTAAAAAAACAATAATGACAACTTCATCAAATTATAAAATAACAAAGTCGACTGGGGAGCCATGATAACTGATATTTGCCCCAGACCAGGCACCTGAAGAAATGTGATGTTAATGAATGGTAAACCTCTGATACTTGAACATCATAAACTTCTGTTTAATACATATTATTACAAAGTTGTTACTGGAACGAACCCTTTCACTACAAAAAATCTGATGTCTTGTTGAACTTTTCTCCTAGGGTGACTACCTTTCCCTAGAACTGAAAGGAGGTCTAGTTTTTGTACATTTTTATATGGGTGGAGTTAGTGCAACTCACGGTCACACAAACAATACGTACAACAACAACAAGTGGACAAAAATCACATTTGACAGAAGGAATCTAAACGGTGAGCATATTCTGTATGTATGTGGTGGGGAGGGTGCATGTGTATGGTTTGCATGGGGGGATGGCATGTGTTTGGTGTGGGGGGGGGGGGGGGGGAATGGTGTGTGTGTGTGGTGGGGGTGCATGTGTGTGGTAGGGTGGGGGAATGGTGTGTGTGAGTGTAAAATGAAACTGCCTGTTTACGTTCATTTTCAGTTGTCCAAAATTTGACATTTTTAGATTTTAACTCACTGTATGCATGTTAGTATGCTAGGCATTTTTTCTGCACTTCTAACACAGAAAGGCATCATCTGCAAGAGGACATTGGATTTGGGGAAAAGAAAATGTTTGGAAGTTAGAGTTCCAAGGGTTTGAAGACAGCCTAAAAACCACTTTGATGACTAATATGTTGTAAATATTAAGAGAATAAATTAAAAACCCCCCAAAATTTGAAATATCTAGATTTAGATACTGCTGGATGACCTGTTCCACACTAAGTTGACAAACCACTTCCAACTTTCAGTCCTAGTTCAGATTCCATGTAAGAAGACAAAACAGCAGTTGCATGTGAACCAATTAGTGACAGCAATAGTAATTTTGAAGATACATTTTTGGCTGCAAAGTACTTTGGCAAGCTTGAACTGAAAGATCTAATCCAAGATCTTTATCTCTCCAAGATATCTTCGTAACATTTGGCTTCAGGATTAAAACTTGCCAGGTAACTTTGAGCAAACAATTATTTTGAATTAGCTGGACATATACTGTTGAGTCTTTGCAAGCTTGGATCAACCCTGACCATACAATTGCACTACTTCCAAAACCCTTTACATTTCTTTCATGAGAATCTTATTGACTTCAGTAAGGAACAAGGTGAAAGATATAAAACCAATGGAAGAGAGATACCAGGTACTTTGAGATGCCCACATGATAAGAGATTACTGTATGACCCCTAAATGTGACTCGGACATCACATTCCATGAAGGCTTCAATAAGGGAATCTTTTTTGTATGTTGATTATTGATAAACAGATGCTAGTGATACAGTTTTGATACATTTTTGTTGTTTTATGTGAAGGTAATAATTACACAGTAAGTACTATAAAATGAAAGCAGAATAAAGTCAAGATGCCACTGAAAGCATCAGACTCTAGGCTTGTACATAACAATTGCCCTACTAGAGTGGATAGAACAAAAATTAATCTGATTACATTTTTGGAATCAGCAGCACAACAATTACCTAGGAACAGCTGAAACCTTTAAAGCTGAAAAACGAGTGTAGCCCAATGTTAACATGGGAAGTGACGAGGAGTTCTTTAGATTGACTGGATTCAACCTGAGAAGGATCAGAAACAACGATATCAGACAACAAAGGGAAGATGGAACCACGGCTGAACTAAATCAGGAGACAACAGATAAGATAGTTTGGACATGTCCACAAGATGATGCACCATAGAGAGCCTCGACACTTAGACACAAGAGAAGCATAAGTAGAAGATACTGCAAGCAGTAGATAGGTGGAATATCTGACTCCGTGAACACCATTATCTATGTGGCAAATATGAAGGCTCACAACTCAATACCTCTTCAAAACCTGACATTAAAAGGCAGAACAGGACTAAAGAAGAAAAAGAATTTAAAAAATTATTGTGAATATTGCAATGATCTGATAAAGCTTCATCAGCATCATGTGCTATGCTGATAAGTATAGTGTGCCATGTCTTGCCATCTCAGATGATCACCAGAATCATGGATCACTTCAGTATTTTGCCTCATGAGAGTTGATGTATGTAGTTATAAATATATCTTTACCGCCAGTTGGTCATGTAAACCACTCTGTGATTGTTGTACATTTACAGCTATATTGAAAGTGGAAAATGAGAGTGTAAATTTGGTATCACCTGGCCCTAATACTGGATTAGATTTGGCTGGTGCCCCTATGTACTTTGGTGGAGTGCCTACAACACTGAAAGAGGAAAGTTTCAAAGAGCTGTAAGTGTTTTAATGATGACAAACAAATTATTGCCTGTTCAATACGTTTCATATTATATGGTTTTTCTCCCATTGGTGTTTTAGATGAAGGTAATAAGTGCATTTCAAGTTTTATATTCTCATAAATTGGAACAAGTTGAAAATTTCTCATATCTCGGACAAGTAATAACATGTGACGGCAGAAGTGAAACAGAAGTCAAGAAAAGAATAGGGATGGCCAAAAACATTTTCAACAACATGCACAGGTTTCTGAGATCAAGAGAAATAAGCAATACATTAAAAATGAAAATTGTCAAATGTTATGTATTCTCAACCTTACTGTATGGCACAGAGACATGGACAAACAACTGGAAAATCGTATCAATTCTTTGGAGATGTGGATATACAGAAGATTAGGTCGTATTTCATGGAAACAAAAGCTATTAAATACAGAGGTACTGAGGAAATTGGGAATGAAAAGAGAGTTGCTAGGTGAAATAAAAAAGAGACAAGTGAAATATTTTGGCCACATTAAAAGACATAACAGTTTGTAAAGATCATCCTAGAGGGAAAGGTTCAAGGTAGGCGAGCAAAAGGCAGACAGCGTTACAAGTGGGAGGATAACATCAAGAGATGGACGAACAGCAGTATGAGTGAGTGTACATCAAGAGCAAGAGACAGGGCTTGTTGGAGATCCATTACAGCCAACCTTCATTGTGGAGACGGCACCTGATTGATTGATTGATTCTCATAAAAGAATGCATACATTTTGTATTCTGTCAACTTTCACCATCTCAAGTTAGATCTTAGCTTGACTCACCCATATTATTATTATTTTTTTTTTAACCATAAACATTTATGCCTAGGTTCACATGAGTTTATTTGCTTGTAATTAATTAATACATTAGCAATTCATTCACAATTTATTTATAGTCCATTTTAATTAAATAAAGGACAGTCTGAAAAAAACATGAATGGATTTTATTTTTAACTGAGTGTTTTCATGTAGTTTTCTATTTAACTACATATTATATCCTAAACAGAAATTATTGCATTACCTAATTGTTGATACACAAGTCATCACTGTATTCTTCTCACTCAGAAACAGAAGTGATTTCTTTTTTGGCTGCATGCGTAACCTTCACTTTGGGACACTTCCTCCTGATGATGATACCAGCACTCTTGTCAATGTACAGTCTAGTTCATCGTGTAGGGAAAATGTAAGTATAAATTTACATAAATGTGCTTACGTAATGGGTACATTTACTGACACAAGCATTTTAGAGGGAAACAGTTTTTTTTAGTTCTGTGACTGACTGACTTATAATAACCCCACCAAAGAATCACACTGGGCAATAAAAAACTGGTGACACAAAGTGGCAGCATTCAGATGAGGATCACTCAAGGAGAGGTCCCAGAAACCCAATTCAACTGTTAGGTTACATTAGGGCACCCGGCAATATCCAGGGTGAGGCTTCAAAATAACGAAAAATTCATCCAAACAAAGAGGTGGAAGTAGAACCATTTAGTTCTATATTTTGATGCCACTTTTTATCAGTCCTGATTATCTCAGTGATGTTTAGTGCAAGGTATCTTTTACAGTTCATCATCAAATCACTCTGTTCTTAGTTTTACAGGTTTAATGGCAGCATTATTTGAATTATGAACCGATCAGTATAGTCTTGATAATGGGAATAAAAAGATATTTGCTGAAATAAATAAAATAGATTGAAGTAAAATCATTTCGCCATATTAAAAGACAAAATACTCTTACAGAAACATTACTGCAAGGCTAAAAAATAGATACCCTGTATGCAGGTACTTGGTTTAAATGTTGCTCTACTGAATATTAGGGAGGTGGCGGGGACACATTTTATTCTGCTGTCATTTATTCTAATTCTAATATTAACAAGGAATCTGTTATTTTACATTGTCTTATTATCTTTATTGCAGGGTATTCATACTGTAGGTTTCAAAGGAGATGGCTATCTGCTTTTACAGAGTGAGCATTTAGATTTTGCAGATGAGAAAAATGACATCTCACTAACTTTTGTCACAAACCGAGAAGATGCTATCCTGTTCATTGCCAGAGACATAGCAGCTGAGGTTAGTTGTTTTGATTGCAACACTATTGCTACAAGGAAACTTTTATTAAGGAATCATCTTTAGTAATATTCTTTCATACCAAGACTGTATTTGAAAAAAATTAAAGGTATAAATGCAATTAATCCTTAGATTCTGGCCTGATTTATAGAGAAAATATAGTAAATCTTATAGAAGGAATTACATGTATTCTTGCATCACAACTCAGATATTAGGTCATGAAATTATATGCAGGAAACAAATACACCATTTGATTTCTGTTTGTCAGTGAATTTGCTGCATGGTGTTGTTTCTACAGTCTGTCTGATATCATTTCCAACTTTGTCTCAGATGGTTTAGTTGGCGGTTTTTCTCAGGCATCTGATTTTGCAGGCGTTAATTTGACCTAGGTTAGCCTTTGATAATGTCTAAGTCTGGCACTGGTAGCACAGTATTGGTATGAATATGCTGTTAATAATCTGTTTCTTTGCACTCATAATTATGTTTGGATGTCTGAATATGATGTCAGTTGGTGTATAAGTGTACTGGTTTGCTGGCATCTTGTTTCTTTTTCCTGATCTATTCTCCAGCCCTCCGAGAATATACTTCCTAGATACTTAAATTCTTCAACTTGCTTCAGACAAGAACCACTCAACCCGATATTTGGTGGACCAGGAATTCAGCTGACCTGCATTACTTCAGTTTGAGTAGTTTTAGGAAACTGTATATGTGGAAAAGACAAGGATTTAAAAGTAGAAACCAAACTGATTATATTTGATTAGAAACAGATGTAAAAATAAAAGGTCCCAGCTGAGTGGCAACAGGCATTAATAGTACCAATATGGAAAAAGAAAGGTAATAGGAGAGAATGTGAAGCATACAGAGGTATATCACTACTGAGTCACGTAGGAAAAATGTACGCCAAATTACTAGAACAGAGAGTTAGACCCATAGCAGAACAACAGCTGAGTGCATCACAATTCGGTTTCGGAAAAGGCAGAGGATGCACAGATGCATTATTCACTCTGAGGCAGCCATTGAGTATAATACCAAACAGAATATTGTGTTTGTAGATCAGGAAAAAGCTTTTGATAGAGTGGTAAGAAAAAAAACTGGTCTGTTCTTGAGAACTACAGGGTACAAGGACAGTTACCAGAGAACATCATAGCCATGTACCACACAAGCCAAAGTGCAGTAAAAACTCAAGAAGGCATATCAGATATGTTCACAGTCAACACAGGTGTGAGACAGGGATGTGTGCTCTCCCCACTTTTATTTAACATCTATATAGACAGAATATCTAAAGAAGCAAGTTATGATACAGACAACATAGACCTTTATAATCACGAGGAAGTACATACATCAGGAGAAGTAATTGATTCACCCACATCAAACGAACTACTGTTTGCTGACGACCAGTGCTTGTTCTACCCTGAAGAAGATAGACTGCAAGACCACATTAACAGGTTAAACTCAGCATGTAGTAAATACAACATGAAGATCAATGTAAACAAAACTGAAACAATGCAAGTTAGTAGACATTCTGCCCTGAATCAAGTTAGGGAGTTTAAATATCTAGGAAGTATGATCATAGAAGATGGTAGAATTGACAGAGAAATAGAAACCAGATGTCAGAAAGCAAGTGCACTTATATACCAATTGTCACCATTATTAAGACATACAAGCATAACTATGAGTGCAAAGAGACAGATTATTAATAGCATATTCATTCCAACATTAAGCTACCAGTGCCAAACATGGACACTATCTGAAGCCCATATACGCAAAATTACCACCAGCGAGATGAGGTGCGTGAGAAAATCAACCAACCTAACCATCCGAGATCGAGTGAATAATGAAACTATTAGGCAAACTGTGGGAACAACACCTTGTACTAGATTCATCGAGAAACAGCAGATCCAGTGGTTTGGCCATCTCGTTAGAATGCAGCAAGATCAAATACCATCACAAGCACTACATCTCAGAAGATCAACTACAAGAGCAAGAGGACGGCCTCGGAAAACATGGATCGACAACATTAAAGACACTCTACGCCTTCAGGGCGTAACAAAAGTCAGTGGCAGCCAACGTGCACTGGATCGCAAATTATTCCTCCCCACGAAAGAATAAGAAACGTCTGTGTAAATCCAGAGGAGAAAATCAGTGCACAATATCAGTGTCTCGAAACTAGTACACAAACAACAAACTGTAAGTGAATGAAAAAATAACAATCAAATATGCATGACTGAAAATCATGAATGAAATAATAAATATATATAGAGAAAAAGAAATACAACGCTCCTGAGTATGCAGTAATAGACAAGGAAGTTATAATGTGCGTAGTTGAGTTTCAAGAACTGACATCACACCACTTTGGACATTCCTAAATGTGCTCCGTCCCCATCTTCAGCAGCCAGTGAAGAGTTCCCAACTCCAATTGTACCAGTACCAGTCTCTAAGGAGAATGGTGCTGAGAGGAGTTACCAGGAGATCTGGCCACATTCAACACTCAGGGAAAAGGATGAGACATATATATAATCAGACGGTTACTAGTACCATCAGAACTGGAACTCTTTTCTTGCTGCTGAAGATGGGGACTGAGCACTTATGGGAGTGTCACAAGTGCTGTGATGTCAATTCCTAATTCAACATTCAAGACTCTCAAAGAGAAAGTGACAAAAGTATAGCTTTATGCAGTGTGAAATGTATCACTTCAGAGGTCCCCGATTGTAGCATGCTTTGGTTCTTTTCTCAATGGTATAATGGTGTGTTGGGAAATGAACAGGCAGATGGACTGAAAAGTTCTGCACCACCTACTGATGAACTGATGCATGTGAACGCTAATAGGGTCAAAGCCTTTTAGTGATATTTGAATAAAGATGAAGAGCAACCAGATCACCATGGAGAAACAAGCATATGAACAAGCAAGGAGCAGTGATGCAACAGCACCAAAGGATCTGCTTGTCACTAAGAGGGAAGGCTAAACAGACTGTATCCGGCATCAGAAATCTGAAACTGGCTGCTGAAAATGAGGACGGATTGCATAACAGAATTTCCAGACTGCTGTAATAATAGCTTGTAACTCTTTTAGTGCTGAGCAACTCACCATGTGTTTATTAGTTTCAACTGACCTAGTTTACTTTCCTGTACTACTTGTAACACATTCGGTTATTACATTCATCCATTACATCCTAATTGTTACTTTCACTCAGTCTGTTCCATAATGCTATAATTGCTTACTTCTCAAACCAAACATTAATTACTTAAAATAATAAATTCTTAGGATAGAACTAATTAATGTAATACATGTGTGTTATTTAAAGTGTTAACTCATCTCAACCCAATATCATTTTCTTGTTATAATGAATCTGGTTTTCTTAGTTAGTTAGTTAGTTGGGTTATCATCATTGCACTCTGGACATGTCCATAGGTGCTCAGATCCTCCCCTCAGTGTGAACCCCAACACCTGATGGCTAATAGTACCAGTTCTGTGTTGATTAACAAGTCTTCTGGTGTGTCTGGTGTGTGTCTCGTTTTTTGCTATGCCGATCTTAATTCTGTTTTTTTTTTTCTATGTCTAGTAATATATTAGAGAAGCATTGCATTTTTTTTTTTTGTCTTTTTAAATTCTAATTTAAGCTACAAGAACTGTCTTCATTGTTTTTTATAAGTTGCCTAATTATTTTTTTGTAACAGCAACCTAACCAGATTTGCCTATCTTATCATAGTGACTTTATGAATGCTCTAACTTATCATAGTGACTTTATGAATGCTCTAACTTATCATAGTGACTTTATGAATGCTCTAACTTATCATAGTGACTTTATGAATGCTCTAACTTATCATAGTGACTTTATGAATGCTCTAACTTATCATAGTGACTTTATGAATGCTCTAACTTATCATAGTGACTTTATAAATGCTCTAACTTATCATAGTGACTTTATGAATGCTCTAACTTATCATAGTGACTTTATGAATGCTCTACATTTTCTGTACAAATGGTAACAGGATAATACTTTTTAATAATGAAGAAAACATGGTAAATTTCCACAGAACTATTATTCGATGTCATTGTCAAATGGTCAACTTGTAGCTGGTGTTATGGCAGAAGGCATGGAACCTCAGGATATCAAGTCAGTTAAAAAGTTTAATGATGGAAATATGCACTGTGCATCTTTGATCAAGGATGAAGGGATGTAAGTTATATTCATATCTTTAATTAATGACAAAGGAATGAAGGTTAAATCTATATCTTTAATTAATTATAACTCATTGTTTTATTAGATTTATGTTTAATTTTTGATAAAGTTATATGTGAAATATGTAAGTTTACTTAATGATAAGGAATTATATGTTAAATTTATATCTGCATCATTTTTTAAAGCCCGGCTCGCTAGCGTAGTCGGCTAAACATGACTTTGCAGCACTGGGTGACGAACACCTTGTGGTCCGGGTTCGCGCCTAGGGGTAGGCAGAAAAGGCACATTTTTCCCAGATATACGGTATTTATCATGGAATCAATGCTAAAGGGTTGCGATATCCATAGTACCGAGCCGAAGTGTTAATAACTCATGGTTTCTGGATATTTTAAAAGAAAATACTGTAATTATTGATAAGATGTAATAGATTACATTTTTACCTTTAATATTGGATGACTAGTATAATATATCTTCCGTGTTATCACAAATGCATTTTGCATGTTACAGATTTGCTGTAATGAGTCTCTGACATTCTCTGCCTGGGTCTTTATTATATACTTGTATGGGTTTTTGCCAGACCTTCTCTGGATGTTACATGTAGCATCACCATCTAGCATGCTTTCCTTCCACTTTTCCCAGCATCACATTTTTTGACAAGGAATGGCCTAAGCACCTTATTTTTCTGCCTCTAATCTCATTTGGTAATTATTTCTTCATCCACTGTTTTTGTATCATTTCTTTATTTTTTCCCCCTCTTGTTTAGATAGTCCTTTTGTTCATCTGTGTGTGTGTGTGTTGCGTGCGTGCATGTGCGTGCATGCATACCGGCACATGTGCGCAGTGCGCGCACACACATAAAACAACAATGTATCAACATACCTTATGCTGATGACACTGTTTTGATAGTAATAAGTCAGAAAGAACTACATAGATTGATAGATATAGTAGTTGTAGAAAGGGATAGCCTGAAAAATGGGAAGACGAAATAATGGAAATATCAAAGAAAAGAAAAGTGCCTAAATGTTTAATATAGGTCAAAAGCATTAGTTTATGACCAGTACAGAAATTGAAGTATCAAGGCACATCTAGTAGAAGATGCATCATAGAGATAAAGAACAGAAGAGGACAGGCTAAAACTACATTTTATAAAATGAAAAACATTTCATGCAATAAATCAATGTCCCTGGAGGTTGAAAAAAACAAACTATTACATGCTATACAGAGCCAGTTTTAACATACGGCTGTGAATCCTGGAGAATAAATAGAAAAGCTAAACAATTTTTTGAGGCCTCAGTAGTTTTGTTTTACAGAAGAAGAATTATAATTCCTTGGACAATCAAAAATAGCAAACAAGATGTTTTACAAGAGGCGAGGGTTTATAGACAACTTATCACAAACATCAGAAAGAGACAGACATAAATTTTTGCTAATATTTAGAGAAGAAGGAAACTGGAACATGCTGTTACCATTGGAAAGATATGTGGGGGAAAAAAGAGACAGAGGAAGACAGTATGAGAAGACTTTTGACAACTGTTTGTCATGACATGGAGGGGTGCCAGTACATGAACTGATACATGCTGTTAAAGATTGTCGAGAGGCATGATCACACATGCCTCTCAGCAAGGCACTTGATGATGATAATACTGATAACGACATAAACAAAACAAAAATAAAGTTTTATCTTCACATTTCCTAATTGTTCATGTTTCTGTACCATATAATTTCAAAAAGAAAACCTGACACTTGATTATTTATAATGTTTTTTCTTACTAAGATTGTCTTATTTTATTGTTCCTTTTACTCAGTCTGGAGTTGGTTGTTGATGATGAAGTCATAGGCAGCACAGAAGTTCAAAGTGTCAACTTCAACAAAGCTGGTAACCTCTACCTGGGAGGAATTCCCACTGCTGGTGGTCATGTTGCTGCAGCAGGCAAGAATATGGATGGCTGTATCAGTGATGTCATCGTTAATGGAGTGTAAGTAATTATTTTATGTCTTTACTAATCATATTGCTATGGTACCCTTAACAAAAATGTCTAAAAATTCAGAAATATTTTTTTTTAGTGTAAGTCATTAACACATTACAATTTGTTTACATACATTGAAAAAAAAATTTTGTTTTGTATAATATTATTTAGTGAAGCTGAGAATTAAATATTGTCTTTTCGATTGGCCTAAAAAAAATAATCATATACTGACTCACATCATTACCTTTGTCCCAGATTACTAAAGACTGAAGGGGAATTATGACATCACCAAAGCTAAAAGGGCTATTTTGTTCACAGTAACACTCTAATGTTTTATAAGTAAATATAATCAAATCCAAGGCTCCTAAGCACTTTGCATGTGCAAGCAGAACCAATGCTGTTAATTAGACCAAGCAGCATTGCCAGTTTAGTGGCTTAATAGGAATAATAGTTGATAGAGGGTCTCCATGGCAAAGTGGTCAAGCCGTTTGCCTCATGCTCTGAAGGTTGTGGGTTTGTTTCACGACTGTATCATTCATTTCACAAGTGCAATTTTTACTGAGATTCTTAGATCGTCGCCAGAGTTATGGATTTTGTGCTTTGTGCAATGCTCTCGGCAGGCAGCTAGTCATTCTGCTGAAGAAGACTAAGCCTTATGGGACAAAATCCAGTGCAATTAAGTTAATCCTCTTGATTTGACCTTTTCAGCAGGGATGAGTAGCAGATGGTAATGCCAGATTTTAGTAGACAGCTGTCAGTCCCTCGGGACCATGGAGCTGTGCCACTGATTTTGGCAACAGTGTCTGTTATGTGATGCTTTCTGTATTGTGTTAAAGCTGTTAAGCGACACTCCAGTAATCTCACCAGGGTACAGGTTTTGGCATGTTGAATTGCAATACAGGTGCTACCCAGGCAGCAGGTGCTCCCTGTCTACATTTCCAGTAAAACCAAGGGAAAGGCAAGTGCCAATACAGCTTGGCACCATAGACATTGCAGGAATTGTCAGAGCAGCAGTGTAAACAATGTTGAACTGCCTTAGGGATTCCAGCTCTGGATTTTTCCCAAGGGTTTACCTCAAAGCAATTTGCCACAGGGCAGTGGAGGATTGAGATCAGAGTTCTCTATCTCCTGGATGAACTTCACTCCAGTGCTGATGAGCCTTATTTGGCCGAGGTTTGAAATCTGAGTTTTCCTCCCCCTAGATGAGCTGCCAGTATGACAAGGTTAAGGGATTTTTGTTTCTATATCATCATTGTCAACTGATGCAGTCTGAAGAATAGTAATGTTTTAAAATGTCATTCAAAAATAAAACTATCTGTATGAACATCTGTAAATAAATTATTGTCATAGTGATATATGTGATATTTAAAAAACTTATTACTTTTTAATTACCATAATCTTCTACTTCCTACATGTACAATCAAATGCTTTATTAAGACATTTATTATCCACTAATTTCCTGTTTTTTTCTTTCTTGATAAAGAATAAAATATTATTTGTTGTTGCCAGGAAAAGGATTTTATCTATGTAGATTTATGACTTTAATGTAAAACTGCACTTTATTAGCCAGGAACTTTTCTGTAATGCAGCAGTAATGTTAAGTTTCTATTAGAAAAGCACTGATACTCAATGCATCCCATTAATTGACTTCACAGTCGATTTTAGACCAGATGATATATACAGGAAGACCCACAGCAGATACTGTCATTGGAGTGTCAAGTGTTAGACTTATCGGAGTGTCAAGTGTTAGACTTATCGGAGTGTCAAGTGTTAGACTTATTGGAGTGTCAAGTGTTAGACTTATTGGAGTGTCAAGTGTTAGACTTATCGGAGTGTCAAGTGTTAGACTTATTAGAGTGTCAAGTGTTAGACTTATTGGAGTGTCAAGTGTTAGACTTATTGGAGTGTCAAGTGTTAGACTTTTTGGAGTGTCAAGTGTTAGACTTATTGGAGTGTCAAGTGTTAGACTTATCGGAGTGTCAAGTGTTAGACTTATTGGAGTGTCAAGTGTTAGACTTTTTGGAGTGTCATGTGTTAGACTTATTGGAGTGTCAAGTGTTAGACTTATTGGAGTGTCAAGTGTTAGACTTATTGGAGTGTCAAGTGTTAGACTTATTGGAGTGTCAAGTGTTAGACTTATGCATATTGTAGGCCCCTGTATATGAGCTGGGATGGCCTGTTTCTGTCCTCTGTCTCAGATCATTTTAAAAATTATCTGATGCCAATTTTGTGAGGTGGGTCAGCTTTGGAAACTACTTGATTGCTCATGCCTCCGACATTCCATTGAATGTTGATCACTGTTTTGTGACTTTTAAGCACACTAAGAACTATGCCATAGCAGCTGCCGGATGATATGTATTTGTATCAAATGTTCACATATCCATATTTTTCATGTTTACTTTCAGAACAAATAGAAAATGTTTTATACATGCACACACAATCATGCACGCACACACACGCACGCGCACACACAGAGATACTAATTTGTGTCTATTTGAAAACATTTTAACTATAAGTCTTTTTTGCTAAATCTTAGTCTTAGGCTTAGTCAAGGTTTTAACATCACCACAATCAGGTTTCCCCATCCTTGCTCCATTCCTATGCCAGTGTGAATCAAATGAAATGTCCCTCGCATTAAAAAAAACTGGTGAACAAACAACTAGTCCCGGAACAATGCAGAAATATGTGCATGCAGTCAATGCTTATTTCAGTTGCTAGAGATGCCAAAGCCTACAATTACCACCAGAAATTCAGTTTTTCGTTGATGGAAGTAGTCAGGCACGATAAATTGGTTACAGTACATACGTATATATATATATACCAAAAAAATGCTCTTCTTTAAACAGTCAGAATGCAACAATATCCCAAAACAAAAATATATAAATAATATATATAAAAGAAAAATTTGATGAAGTAAAAAGTTTCAGTGGCTATAGCATCTTTTGTATTTCTAGTAAGATGTATTTGTTCCATGTCCATTGCTGCCATAATCTTGAGAGCATTGAGTCTGTTTTGGCATTTCACTGCAACTGCCTCCACATGATCCCTGAAAGCTTCTATCAAAATTGATACCCAGGTACCTCGGTTTGCTTTCTCTTTTGATTTTAATGTTCTTAATTGTGAGACTTAGAACATTAACTCTTACAGTTCGGTTGTCCAGGGAGCACCACAAAACAGCTGCCTTTTCTGAGTTTATGACAGCATCCATTTCTGAACACCAGTCAGTCACTTTATCTACTGTTGCCTGTAGCTCTTGGGCTAACCGTTGCCCATTTTCCCTGTTGTAAGCAAGGACATTATCAGCAAATGTCAGTACCCTTCCAACTCCTGGTGCTTCAAGTTATGCAATCTTGCTTGTATACATATTGAAGAGCACTGGTGAAATTGCAGAACCCTGGGGTTGTCCTGGGGCGATATTACACGGTTCTGAGGTCTGTGTACACAGGTGAAGGGCAACCATACTTGAATGCAGGACAGCTGCTATATAGTTCACAAGCCAGGTATAAACCCCCTTCTACATGAGTGCAGATAGCAAAATATCATATCTGACTCCATTGTAGGCATCCTAAAGATCAAGTGCTGCCACAACAGTCTTCTGTCTGTTCTGGAAGCCCTCATAAACATCGAAAGCAAAAGTAACTGCATTTGACCAGGTATCTTTTGTGGCCCGTAACTACCCAAACCTTTTGGCAACAGCTCTTCCCTTTCCAAAAACATTTGTAGTTTAACAGCAATGATCTTCCCAAGCACTTTGCCAAAAGTATTTTATAGAGTGATAATCCTGAAGCCGCTGAGTCTGGAATGATCTTTGCCTGGTTTTGGAATAGGGATTAGGTGGCTGTGTACCGAATCCTGGGGTACTGAAGCTGTTCTGATGCTCTGGTTGAAATGAAACATTATCTGCCTTAGGTCTTCATCATGCTCTTCATATGGACATACCTGACTTCGTTTGGCCCCAGCGCAGTGTCTTTTATTTTTTTATTTTATATCCTCCACCCTAATGATATCCTGAAAATAGTTATCATTTATAGTATTGGACAGATTAACTCTAACTGAATTTCTAAGCTCCATATCATTGATCAGTTTGGAATATAAATCTCTCCAAAAAAACTTCCCCTTTCTCTTTGTTGTCATTGGCTTATCATTCTCATTAGCAACAGGCGGTGTGCACTCTGAATGTGTAGAAAGCATTCAAAAATTGCACTTAACCTCTCTCACCTGGATCTACACACCTCGTCCTGCGGGCGTAAAGGGAAATGAGCGAGTGGAGCAACTGGCAAGCATTGCACTAAGGTGTGTGGGAAGAAGCACGGACAGAGCAGTCCGTATGGACTGGGCTAGTGGATAATGAGGAATCCCAGACACTAACACAGTTACGTGACATGGGAAGCACGTCTATGCCGTCTTTGAGGCTGAGATAGGAGACAATATAACTAGCTTCTCATGGAAACAATAATTAGAAGTACTTTGGAGTGACAACCGATCTTTCCTTTGCATCTGTCTGTGAAGTTTCAAAACCTACTCAGTGATTAATCCCCTCCATTTTGGCTCATAAAATGTTCCCATTTAGCCTTTTTTGCATCTGCTGCACACTGCTTGAACTTTTCTATTTTGTCTTTTCTAACCATTTCTAGCCTCTCTACATCCTATAGTATCCTGTGAGGTGCCTTTCCCACTTTCTGTAATTTCTTAACTACTGCTCACTTTGCTCTCCATGCCTATTCTACTTCTTGGGTCCACCATGGAGGCTGCAAAAAAAGCAGAGGAGGTGGTTCTGCTATATACCTTCTGTCAGAGGTGTCCAAGAAGGGTACTGTCTGTCTCATACTTAAAAGTTCTGCGTGTTCTAAGAGCCCTCATCTTGCTAGCTGGGTAACAAAAGCCAAATCAATGTCATCAGAATTGGAACTCTTTGCTTGCTGCTGAAGATGGGGATGGAGCGCTTATTGAGTGTTCTGAGTGCAAAGATGTTGATTCCTAATTCAACATCCAATATAGTAAGATGTAGATTTCAGATGTCCTAATATGTCTGACCATTTGTTTCTTGAAACAGTCTGAAGATTTTGTTTGTTATTCCAGGTTGCTTTCTATGAGTGATGCCATACAGTATAAGAGAGCAGATGTTGGTCGATGCCACTTGGATGCCAAACAAAACTTACCTGTTGTTGCACCTAGGGATGATAATGAGCCTACAATCACAACTCTGCTGCCAGCTGCAGACACTCCTGCAGCCGATGATCCACAGGCATGTGCAAGTGAAAAAGTCCTTGCGTTTGAAGTAGATGCCAAGTCAGTTGCAAACAGCCTAACTTTCTTTGCAGATATTACCAAAGTTCGAACAGAAGATGTTGCCAGAAAGTGAGCATTAATTAATTTTATTTTGCATTTAAAGACTTCATGAGCATTTTATCAAATACATTGTATCAAAAGCATAAGAAATAGAAAGTCATTTTTATTTGGTCATTTTATGAGAAGAGGGAAACTTGTGCATGTTGTGACCACGGGAAGGAAAGATTTGTAGAGAGAGATGGAGGAAGAGAACACAAAAAAGATTCTTGACAGTCTTTTTTCAAGGTAAATTAGTGCACAAACAGATACATGCTGTTGAAGATGCCAGATTGTGGAGGGGCATGATCTCCCACATCACTTGCCAAGGCACTTGCTAAGTATAATGAACATATTAGGTAAGTTCCATTTAAAATCATTTCCAACTTCCATTGTGGAGATGGCACCTTTTAAAAAAAATGGTTAGTTGCTCTAGGTTAATTTTTTTAGTCGATTCTTAAAGTGGGACCCACAAGTACTTTGCTTTATATACTTTATTTTAGAAAATTGAACTGTAAGAAAACAGCTGAATTAACCAAATACAGAATAGAAAAACCATGCATGCAAATTGTGAACTTTTGTTAAAATTAACATACCTCCCTTATGGACGAAGCAACACTAGTTTTATCAGTAGTGTGGCAATGCCAGTTCTTCAAACAATAGGCACATATTTGAAAAGATAAGTTAAACGTTTGTTTTCATCCACAGTTTCAATTTTTCTTTCGACTTCCGCACGTTCTACCCTGATGGTCTCTTTGGCTACCTTGTAAACAAGGACAGGTCATTTTATTTTGGTATCCAGCTTCACAACAGGAGACTTGAGGTTGCCTATAGGTATGATGAGGTACCCTACACGATAGTGTTTACAAAGGCACTGAATGATGGACACTGGCATTCGGTAAGTTGCATATTGTGGGTGTTATTTTTTATATGCCATTTTTATTTTACAGGCTCATCATCCAAATCATTTTATTGGTTCATCTTTGTTAAAAGGCAGCAGACTGTTGAGTATCATTGCTAGAATTTGGGTGAAGATGGCTCATCAGACCATCTTAAGCCAGAATGTTCTTAGGTAAGGTGGAGATATTGAATTTGTGTTTCATTTTTTGACACAGTATGCAACTTTTTAGCTGCACCATTTGAGATTTTACAGTGACAGACAGACTGATTAGGCTGCTAAATTTCCATTTCAGAATCCTTACCTTAGTTTTGTACTTTAGTTTTTAGGTCAGAGGCTTGATTTGTATGCTTCCTTGTTGTTATTAAGTCAACCAGGCTAGATAAATCATGTTCACAGTCTGAGAAAAAGAATGATAAAAAAGCAAGTATAAACAGCATTGTAAACTTATCAGTTATCTTTGCTTCATAATTTACATCAATCGAGATTCTTTACCAAACAACCATAACAGAGATGGATTTACATTGGCACTGCAACAGTACCATTTGAATACTTGGTGCACATACTCCTCCAACTGCAAATATCTCCCTGTTTCAGAGAAGGGTGATACTCAGGTGTGATTGTTGGTCTTCAGAACCGATAACCATCAGCCCAGGATTGTCTCAAGGTTCTCTGCTGTCTCCAGTGCTATTCAACATGTACACAGTGCTGATAACTGAGCAGCATTTGCACGGGAGTAGCAGGACCTTGTCATTTGCTGATTTGATCGCAGCCTATCCTTCAAAGAACAGGCAAAGGCCTGTCAGTAGTGGGGGTCCTGGCTGCCACTAGCACTGAGCAGAGACTGCTTTTGCTTCTGTTCCAGGGACTTGTACTTTCTCCCATCAAATATGCTCTTGCCATCCTCACTGTCAGCCTACTCAGATCGAAAGACTTGAGAAGGTGCAAAATGAAGCAATGCGCTTTATTCTAGGGTGCAATGGAGACACCTCTTGTGTAGCTGTGAGGTACCTTCTTGACTTCCCTACCATGAACTACAGGATCAAGATCTGGATGGCTCGTGCATATCTCAAGATAAGCTCAGAAGCACCCTTTGCACCACATGCTCTTCAAGAAAAAGGGCAATAGGCAAGAGACAAATCATGGCTGGGTAGGGCAGAGGATGACATCGTGCAGGTTTGCAGCCTTACAGACTTCCATCCAGTCTAACAATCTCACATTCTCCTGTGTTACGTGCGGTGCTTCATTGTGGCGTGTGTTAAAAGTGACTAGGGGTGTCAGAAGTTAACAAGTGGCATCAACACTTAACATGCCACTGGCCAAGAGTAATGAATGCTGAAGCTTCCGTAGTAGAACAAGAACTCTCTTTAAAAGTTCCATTTGTGTATTGACAAATGCAATGCAATGATTAATTTCAAGAATACATATGCAAGTAATAATCAACTCGTTCAACCAAAGCTCGCTCGTACATCCATGTAATGATATGTCCTCACGATAGGTCGCAGTCCGACCTTGAGATCATGACAATCATCTTGGTCCTCGGACAAGTCCGAATTAAGCAATGAAAGTATACCGGCATACTGCCGAAAATGTAACGTTTACCAGCTTCCTGCTGAGGTCTTGGAGTCCCGGGGTAAAACGTCCTCAAGGATCCAACTTCAACTTCATATAACGTTTGCTTCCGTGGGATCCCGGGGTAAAGCGTCCTCAAGGATTCCCACGTCCGTCTCCTTCGGACTATAAACATCAACTGCTTTTTGACAACAACAATATCATAACAACGTTACGTATTGTTTTGACGTCTTATTTGCTCACTCCGTACTGGTGCGTTCTGGTGCACATTCGCACGCGACAGCTTTTCCCCCCTCCCGAGGACGACCGAGCACTAGGACTTGTCGTAGTCTCGGTCGGAAAACTGGATTCATGTCGCGGCAAACAGCACCAGTACTAGAGAGCAAATAAGAACACTTGAAAACACACACGCTCACTCCTCAATATATCGTCAATACATTACTAAATGCATGCAAAATATAGATTCCTGACTTCACTAAGCATTATTATCAACAACATTATTGTTATCCAAATTATTTTTCATAACATCATGCATTTTAAATATCATGTAAATTCAACAAATAAACATCAAGCGTCTTCCAATGCCTCTGGGGTGCGCGACAAAAAATCGGCTAAGACATTTTCTTTCCCTGGGCGATAAATAACTGTGAAGTTGAACGTCTGTAGAAACATTGTCCATCTTAATATGCGTGAGTTTTTGATGGGTGCTGAGTTCAAGACTTCGAGTGGACGATGGTCTGTCAAGACAAAGAAGTGACTGCCATACAGGAATTGGGTAAACTTCCCTACTGCCCAAAAAATGGCTAGTGCCTCCCTCTCGCCCACGCTGTAACGGCATTCAGTAGGAGACAGCTTCCTGCTGGCATAAACAACAGGGAGTAGGGTGCCCTCTCTGGATTGCAACAACGTCCCACCAATCGCCACATCGGACGCATCTGTGGATACATAAAACGGCAGAGACAAATCTGGCAAACACAAGAACGGATTACTATTAAATGCCTTTTGTAATCTCTGGAGCGCGTCCTCGCACTCTCTCGTCCAGATAACCTTCGCTGGCATTCCTTTCATCGTCAATGAGGACAACACGGCTGTAATGGTTGAATAGTTAGGAATGAATTTGGCATAAAAGTTACATAAACCCAATAACGCACGCACTTGTTTCTTCGTTTTTGGTATAGGGATGTTAAGAATCTTACCCACCGTGGTGGCTTCGGGTTTACGGACCCCGTGTCCTACAACGTGACCGAGGAACGTGACCTCCTCGAAAGCGACCTTCACTTTAGTTGGTCTAACTGTCAGATTAAACGATTTTATGCGTTCCAGTAATGTCTTTAGACCTCGAATATGTTCGTCTAAATCATTATGGAAAAGCAGAATGTCATCCAGATAATGAATAACATCATTACGACCCTGTAACAAACTTGCGTACGAGGCGGGTGAACGTCGCCGGTGCTCCCGAAAGCCCGAAGACCATATAGTTGAAGTGAACCAAACCTTTGTTCGTCTGAAACGCGGTGTATTTTTTTGAATCCTCGGCTAAGGGAATCTGCCAATAACCCTTGGTAAGATCTAACTTTGTAAAATACCTAGCCTTCGACAATGCAACAAACATATCTTCCATATTTGGGATATTTTCAGCATCTACAACCGTGATTCGATTCAATTTTCGGAAATCTATGCAGATCCGAAGGCTTCCATCTTTCTTTCGGACAACCACTATAGGAAAAGCATAGGGTGATGTCGACGGTTCTATTATACCCCACTTAATCATGTTATCGATTTCCTTATCTACTGCATCCCGATAATGAAAAGGTATAACATATGGTTTCATTTTGATGGGTTTATGATCTATTAATTCAATGGAATGCACTGCTTCTGTCGTTCTACCCGGTATGTCCGATAATGTTTTGTCGAATGTAGCCAAAATACGCTTTATACGACGCACCATATCTGGTGGAACCGAGGGCGCGACTTCCACGTCTCTCCATGTTTCTCTGGGTACCAGTTCGGGTAGAGACAATTGATGAGCAGTGTCCACCTCGACATCATTGCTCTCTTCGTCAATGACGTGGCAGAATGCTGCCTCCATTTCTTCTTCTTGCAAATTATTGTCGGGTGCCTCAGCTGCTTCTAACACTTCAGACAAAACACCAGGGCGAGACTTAAACTCTTTAAGCATGTTTAGATTATATACTTTATGATGTCCTCTGACATCAATAAGATAGTCCACATCTGAAATTTTCTTAATAACTTTAAAAGGACCCTGCCATTTGGCTAATAAACAATTATTATTATCTTGCAGAAATATCAATACATCATCATTAGGCTGGAGAGTGATTAGTCTCCGGTTACGGTTAACGTATTCTCTTTGATGAGTACCAGTATTTTCCAAGTTGTCCCGTGCAACTTGACAACCTGTGATTATCTTGTTACGTAACTCCGTCACGAATTTAATATATGTTTGAGGCGCTTCTTGATCGCCTTTACCGATCCATATGTCCTTTAACAGCGACAGTGGACCTCTGGGATTAGCACCATATATAAGTTCGAAAGGTGAGAAACCTGTACTGCTCTGGGGCACCTCACGATAGGCGAACAAAACAGCAGGAAGGTATTTGTCCCAGTCTGCTGGAAATTGATTAGTAACTTTGGCTAGCATAGCCTTTATTTTCCCATTTAAATTTTCTACTAGCCCATTTGATTGTGGGTGATATCTTGCAGAAAAAACGTGAGAGATGGCAAGTAATTTGTCAAAAGAGCGCATTGCTTCTGAAATAAATTGTGATCCGTGATCTGATAGGATTGTTTCAGGAAAGCCTACTCTAGAGAATATAAGCATCAATGCTTCTGCTACTGACTCAGTAGTGATATGACGTAACGGTACTGCTTCAACCCAACGTGATGCCATGTCTACAAATGTTAAAATGTATCTAAATCCTCTTTGTGAAACAACCGGTAGCGGACCCACAAGATCGACAGCAACTTTTTCGAAAGGACGACATGGAAGATAGACCCTTTGAATGGGAGGTTTCTGAGATGCATCCTTTCTCGCCATCATTTGACAGTCTTTACATGACCTACAGTATTTCCTAATATCTGTGGAACAACCAGGCCAATAGAATTGTGCAAGAACTCTTTTCTGTGTTTTACCTATACCTAAATGTGCAGCAAAAGGTGTGTCATGTGCAACTCTCAGAACATCGGTTCTATAACATAAAGGAACGACTAATTGTTTACATTGCATAACAGGTGATTTAAAATATCTCATTAAAATTCCATTCTTCACATAAAAATGCCATGTACCTTGCTTACATGTTCTAACACCGGTTACTTCTGCCCTAGAAAAGCATTTAGTGAGGGTAGGATCCGCCCGTTGTTGTATCGCAAAACTGTTTGTTTTCGGTGCGTGTGGTTCGTTTCCAAGCACTTTTGGTCGTTCTGGTTCATTCTTTACTGCTTCTTCGCTAGCTATCCCACATGTGATAGCTATTTGGTTTTCGTTCGAAGTAGCTGACTGTAACGGAGGTGTAGCTTCCTCGTTACTTACTCTCTGTTGAGCACGTGTAACTGCAGCATTAGCTTCAGTCACACCCTCATTTTCATTATACCAGCGTTCGATTTCCTCACGCGAGGGCATCTTTGCTCCTGGAACTGATCCAAGGAGTACGTCTGCTGACGGTCTCTCCAAAACACACACTTCGGCAACCCCTTGAAAATACGGGTTATTTAAATAGACTTTTGCTAAAGGAAATCTTTCTAAACGACCACCAAAAGTACGACACTTGCAATACCGACCTAAGTATGCTGATTTGGGGATTAGGTATCTAGCCACTCCTATAACATTGGCGCCCGTGTCGCGTAATACTTTAGATTTTATGTTTCCAACATAACCATTATGCAAAGGCAAACCAGCCTCCAGTGGTACAGCAGACAACGCTGGGTAAACAATTTCGGGTTCGATTCGAACCTGACCGTCCGCTAAATTTGTCACTTTTTGTGACATCGCTGCGTTTACTGTTTGCGCGGAATTAGCATGACTGTTCACAACCCTTGGGCACTCAGAACGTTTATGGAAACCACGGCATACATAGCACCTTAAAGGACCTGTGTTGCGTTGAAACCTACCTCGTGATGATGGACCATCATCATCATCTTTCCTGTGTCGCTTGTGGGGACAATCGGGAGTTTTGTGTCTCCACGAAAGACAGATTGAACAAGCAGATGAACGGGGTTGATAATGTTCACCCTGCTTTTTGGACGTTTGATCTCTATGGGGTGGTTGTCTCTGTTCGCTGTGGCTGCGATAGCGCCCCTGCCTATTATGGCATTTGTTCCACCCGGGCCGATTTGACGAGGCGTTGTGATGCACCCTAATACTGGATGCAGCTGGGAGTATGTCCTCGAACCTGGGGTTGTGTAATGGTTTACCAGGATGTGCAGTGACATACTGTTCTCCCAATGTTGTCATCTCCTCAACTGACTTCGGTTTCCTTTCTTGAAAAAATGAGAACATCTCCGAACTACATGAAGACAAAATTTTATCTCGAATAATGAGATCAGCCAACTTATCATAAGAGTTTTTAACATCTGCCAATGTCACCCAACGCGTAAACAACGTTCTAACGCGGGCCACAAAATCAGCGAAACTTCCATCGACGGATGGCACAACAGATTTAAACTGCACACGGTAACCTTCTTCGGTCATGCACTTCGACGCCAACAGTTTTTTGTTTGACTATTTCGAACGACGCGCGTTCGTCTTCTGATAAGTTCGTGAACGTGTTCAAAACTGGTCCCGTTAGCAAATCCCTTAAACGTGATACCCATTGTTCCTCTGGTATCTTAGCTGTATTCATCGCTAACGAGAAGCGATCCAAAAAATTATGAAGATCTTCTGTAGGTGTAAGAAACGGTAATTTGGGTATGTATACACATGCCCCTTGTTCAGAACCCGAACGGCTACTAGTCACAAGACGACGGCTCTCTGATTCTGACACAGCAACAACCTTGTCTCTATCTATACGCGCTAGTTCTAATTCGTTCTCCAAACGTAACCTTTCCAAATTAGTCTCCATTTCGAAACGCAGTCTCTCTGCCATAGCTTCTTTTTCCCAGCGTAGTTTCTCAGCCTCAGCTTCTTTTTCCATGCGTAATTTCTCCAACTCCATTTCTTTTTTCCAGGCGCGTTCCGCTGTTCTCTCATCGCGTAACTGGTTATCTCTGTCCGACAACTCTTTCATTCTGGCTTCGGCGAAAGCTAAGAGTTGTCCATTTTCTAGGCCTATACTTCGACCTAACTCCAAAAAATCAGCAAACGTAGACATATTTAACTAATATGACAATCAATATACAATATATGATATATATGATAGTGTGTGGTGAAGTGACGCCACAGGACAACGAATACTGCGTACTGTCACACACGTACAATTAATGTGCCACTCGCTCTCCACTTGCGCACGGACAACCAGGTTCTCTGGAGGAAAGAGTTAAAATTGTCAGCGCAACAGAAACCACAACAACCACAATTGACTTACCAATTGGGTGGCGTACAAACAACACACTGCAATGTTAGCGATGAAAAATCGCTAAAATAACGACCGGTACAACGGCAAGTAGCAGATCAATGTACAACCAAAAGGACGACTTGATCCGATTCAATCCCACGGAGAGTGGCACAGTCAGTAACGGTGACTTGATTATGATGAAGATCCAGCGAAGTATGATACGGAGATCCAACGAAGAGTGATCCGGTCCCGATGAAGATCCAACGAACGAAGAATGATACGGTCCCGATGAAGATCCAACGAAGAGTGGCACAGAGATCCAACGAAGAGTGATTGATAAAGTCCAGATAAAGATCCAACGATGGCTAGAACAGACCGGCGGCGGCGGCGACTTGATACATTGAACGATATCCACAGCTAGAGATATGTTAAGACTGTGACAACTGGAATGTGCTTCGTGTACAACTTGAGGCACAACAATGCGGCAAAATGTCGTATCACACTTGTGACGAGAGGTTCCTCATTCTTTAAAGGCTGGCCTCCATTGTTACGTGCGGTGCTTCATTGTGGCGTGTGTTAAAAGTGACTAGGGGTGTCAGAAGTTAACAAGTGGCATCAACACTTAACATGCCACTGGCCAAGAGTAATGAATGCTGAAGCTTCCGTAGTAGAACAAGAACTCTCTTTAAAAGTTCCATTTGTGTATTGACAAATGCAATGCAATGATTAATTTCAAGAATACATATGCAAGTAATAATCAACTCGTTCAACCAAAGCTCGCTCGTACATCCATGTAATGATATGTCCTCACGATAGGTCGCAGTCCGACCTTGAGATCATGACAATCATCTTGGTCCTCGGACAAGTCCGAATTAAGCAATGAAAGTATACCGGCATACTGCCGAAAATGTAACGTTTACCAGCTTCCTGCTGAGGTCTTGGAGTCCCGGGGTAAAACGTCCTCAAGGATCCAACTTCAACTTCATATAACGTTTGCTCCGTGGGATCCCGGGGTAAAGCGTCCTCAAGGATTCCCACGTCCGTCTCCTTCGGACTATAAACATCAACTGCTTTTTGACAACAACAATATCATAACAACGTTACGTATTGTTTTGACGTCTTATTTGCTCACTCCGTACTGGTGCGTTCTGGTGCACATTCGCACGCGACATCCTGTCTTGTGACGCTCGATAGGAATTGTTGGGAGCAGAATCCAGCTGCTGTCAATGCCGAGGTATGCGCGCTTATCAGTGACAAGTCAGATGGGACAGATGTGGTGATCTTCACAGACAGGTCCTTTATTCGAGGACATAAGTGTGCATGGGCATTTACAGCTCTTCAGGCAGAACAGTTAAAAAAGCCAGCGGTGCCTTCTCCCTGACCACCAGCAGCATGACAATGGAGGTGATAACGGTGACACAGGCTTTCATGTGGCTGGGATCACAGGACTATTCCCCCGTGAGTGTGCTGAGAGATTCTTTGATATGATCCAGCTGGTCGAGGCAGGCTGGCTACACAGACAGTGGCTTGAGTCATTGCAAAATTCTCCTGTGTGCGCAGTTACTTTCATATTCGTCCCAGGACTTGCAGGCGTTGTTGGTAATGAGAGAGCTGTATACTGGCAGGTGCTGCATTAATTGAGGATGGCCGGCCTATGGATCATGCAGACATTGTCATTGCCCTTAGAGAGATAGGTGTTCTGAGGATTTTAAAAGCAACGTGTCTACATCACTTCTAAGAATACGCGTATTGGGAGTAAACATCGGCACAGCCAAGCATGAGAAGCACACTGGACGCACACAAAGTCTTTTTAACCAACATAGGACTGGTACTATTAACCGCACAACGCTGATGAATATGTTGAGAGGGAAATCTGAGCGCCTATGGATGTGTCCAAAGTGCTGTGAAGATAATCTAACTCATAACCCCTCTATGTGATCCCTGAAAGACAAACTTCTGTCAAATCTGATTCCCAGTTACCGCAGTCTGCTGTCTCTTTTGAGTCTGGGAATATCAGCTCTCACAATCCTGTTATCCAAAGAACACCACAGGACGGTTGCCTTTTTTGGGTTGATTACAGCCCTCATCTCTGTACACCAGTCGATCACCTTATCTACTGTTGCCTGTAACTCTTGGGCTATTTGATTCCGATCTCTCCCCTTCCTAAATATAAGAACATCATCTGCAAATGTCAATATTCTGCCAACTCCAGGTGCTTCCAGGCGGGCAATTTTGCTTGTAAAAACATTGAATAGTACAGGTGAAATTGCAGATCCCTGTGGCATTTCTGGAGCTATAATACATGGTTCAGAGGTCCATGAACCCAGGCGAAGAGCTACCCGGCGAGTATACAAAACGGCTGCTATCCAATTCACCAACCACGGACAGACTCCCTTCTCCATAAGCACTTTTATCAAGATACTGTATCTGACTCTGTTGTAAGCGTCTTCTAAATCGAGTGCCGCTTCCACTGTTTCCTGTGTGTTCTGGAAACAATCGAAGATATCAAAGGCAAAAGTGGCTGCATTTGAGCATGTGTCCTTCCCTGGCCTGTAAATTCCCAATCCTCATGGAAGGAGATTTCTCTGTTCCAAAAATTCTTTTAGCTTACCCGCTACTATCATCTCCAGCAGTTTACCAAAGGTGTTTTATAGGGTTATGATCCTAAAGACATCTGAATAGTTTGCAGTAAACATTCTCTTTTGTGTGTCTTCATTGTTGAGCTCTCTAGTAACATTTTCTATTTATGTTTTTTTTAAACCCTAGTTCGACATTAGTCACATCTGTAAAATTATATTATTATTTCCAAGTGCACGTGTAAATGCAATTTTACCATTTCTCATTATTAGGAGCATGATGTTGATGTTAAGATGATTCCTGTTTTATTAAAGTGTCTGTTTCAGAAGGACAGCAGAACTTTTCAGGGGCACACTAAAACTAATTACTACTGGTCCCAGCATAAGATTTGTTTGCATTTTTGATTAATCTTGATTGTCCTATTGTGCCATTATATTTCAGTTAGGGCTCACTGTCTATTTCTCCATTCTGTCTATCCTGTGCAATCAGTTGAATATTATAAATAGAATCTAGTCCAGCACCTTTGGCCTTTCTCATCAAGGTTTGTTGTAAGATTTCTTTTCGGGGTCATCCTCAACTGCTTGATTACTCAGTTTAGACCTCGTTTAGTGATTCTTCGCTTGTTTCTTTCAGGATATGTCCAGTAAAGCACCATTTACTCAGTCTTATAACTGTTGAAATTAGTGGTTGCCTAGACGTTTCTCTTACTTCTGCATCACTCTTGAATTCAACCCATTCTTTAAAGAAAAAAGTTGACATTTCTTTCCCTTCAAAACTATAAACATTTTGAACTAACTAAATGATAAATGATTGCAGGTATTTGTGGAGAAATCTGGTATTCTTCTTACTGCTAGCTTTGACAAAGAGGCATCTAAAAGTGACTCAATTGATGAACTACTGGATATTGAACTGCCTTTACACCTGGGAGGGCCACAGCTGCCTGAAAACTTTACAGAATACAACATACCTTTAGTGAGTAGGATTTGATATACTTCTTCTTTTTTCTGCATTTACTCTTGAAAATGCTAGACACATTGTATAATGATTTATAGCTTGGCTGCAATAGCTTATCTTTTAACTCAACACATCCAGTTTCAGTAAACACCTTAATTAGTCACCTGTGACAACACGCTTGCTAGGGGACAGTGGAACTGTTTACACCCCCCCCCCCCCCCAATTAGTCATCTATGACAACACACTTGCTAGGGGAAGTTGAATTGTTTATCCCCCCAGCCCCAATTAGTCACCTGTGACAACACGCTTGCTAGGGGACAGTTGTGTTGTTTATCCTTGAGGCTCAATTAGTCACCTGTGACAACACGCTTGCTAGGGGACAGTTGAATTGTTTCTCCCCCCCCCCCCCCCTTTTCAACTTCCCCAAGGGGCCATGGAGACCACAAGGGAGAATACCTTTTCAGTATTTCATTATAAATACCATAGGGGTATAAAGTTGTGCTTGAAGATTGGACTTTATGTGGCCGGCCATTTGAAAATCTCAGATTATGACACTACTCTTGCCAAGTCATAATTCTCCGCCTGTTCACAAGTTCGCTTCACTCTGGGTAAACTGGAAATTCACATTATTGTTCAAATATGGATGCGCTCACTGGTCGAATAGTGAAGCTGATGCTCAATTCCAGTAAGGTCAAGACTGTTTTAAACTGTGCTCACTTACCTAATTGTGTGTAAAACTAGAGAAAGTACAAATTATGGAATCATATTTTGGGTTTCATGACAGAGACTGAGAATAGGTGTGTTTATGCAGTGGAATAAGGCATTGATTGTTCTTTAACCCTACCAGACCTGAGGCCCTGAACCGAACTGTCCTTATAACCTGAGCTCCTGGGCACTAACACGAAAAAGCCAACATGATATACAAAAAAAATTAGTTACATGCAGACAAGTGGTTAGAATAAGATAAAACTTGGAGACATTGTACAAAACAGGTTTACCTTTCATCTAACGCCAATCTTCCACCTCTGTATGCCAATCCACCTAGTAGGATCAGTCTTGTTTCACAAAGTAAGCACCAGATATTGCTGTTTGAGGGACACGCCCCCTTCTCTTACTATTGATCTAGTTTTAAATCTATAATTTTGATAATTCTCCTCCTCACTCTAGCTCTCACTGACTGTGTCACTTCAACTGGGAACGTATTCTTCATGAACGTATTCACAGTCTGAATAAACCAAAGTATCGATCACCTGTTGGACTGTGAAAAGCCTAGACCTACGTCACTTTCTTGTCAAAGCCGCTCTTTTCATTGAGAATTTTCTGAATTTGTTTCACATCTCACCACACAAAGAAATCTCAACACACGTGGGAAGTCATTCGCAATGACTAACAACGAAGTCTGATGGCGATTGGCTGGTTATTTTTAGTCTGTGACGCATATTTTTCACGTACAACGTAAATTCCCGGAAAAGTGGGCCAGCGATATAGTGGCTTGTTAGGAAATTCCCGGAAAATCGGGCCAGCGGTCTGGTAGGGTTAATGATTAACCATGTCTGAGATCATTTGCTATAAAAACTACTAAATAAAAAAAAACTAATCGTGTCAAAACAGTTGACATTTATTCTGATACATTTCAACAGGTGAACCACAGCGTCAGGGGGTGCATCAGATCTCTGAAAGTGAATGGAAGAAATATCAACATCACAGACACCCAGGTAATCCAGGATGTCAGTGGCTGCTACAAGAATGTGGAACCTGGAGCCTTCTTTGATGGAGAGTCTTGGGGGGCTTTTGGTAAGGGAACTTGTGCTTGGCTGTGTTCATTTTGATTTTCTTTAATGATCTAAGCCTGACTATACCTACATAATACAGTCATTTATGTTATTATATCTTTATTATAGAAAAATAACATATTAAAGGGCATATGTGCTTTAGGGAAGCATACACTGGTACACACTTTAGTGTTCTTTCAAAACCAAAACAGTCCTAAAGTAATCCTTCCTGGGAGAATAGTAGAAACAGCAGAATGGAGAGATTACAGATCAGAGAGTGACAGCTTTGATAGTATAAATAATTTAGACATGTACCTTACAGTGGATAGATTTACCAAATAAATCATGTTTGAATCTCAGTCGGTACAGAGGAAGGTTTACAATAGACATCTGTGGCATAAGATATCAAGCATCAGCATTAAAAGGAATTACGTAGGTATACTGTCAGAAACTGACAGAAATAGGAGGTAATAAACATGTGGATTTTTCTTGCTGCAGAAGTGACGGCAGTAGCCTCACTTATAGGGCAGATATTCTAAAGACTGTTCATGAAAGACTGCTGATTAAAAATGCAAGGTTAAATTAAAAAAACCGGTAAGGTTGCGTGAATAGGAAATTAAGTGTAGTTCCAGCTATTTAAAAAAAATATGTGAGAAGAAGATCATGACGTGTGTACAACTAGTGTGCTGCTGAAACAGCATCTACACATTGAGACATTAACTGCCAAAGATAGATCATTGATGGATATGCCTGATATGTTGTGATGTTGATACTTTAATCAGTGCATCAGATTTGTTTATGTTTTTAAACAATAATGTACAAATTTAGTCCCATACACATGAAAACTCACATAAATATTAAAAACTGCAAATGTATGATACTTGGATGGGAACTATATTCTACATCAGATTCATTTCTTGCTTTTACAGTTTAATTTTCTCTTTTATTTGTAGGCATTTGCCAGCATGGACTTACATGACACATCCGAAAGCAAATACATTTCATATTTCTCTGTTGTGATAGGTTCTGACTTTGTTCTGGAGCCAAGATACACCATGAGTATGGATTTAAGAACAACAAGCAAAACAGGCGTTCTGTTATCAGCAAGTTCTCGGTACGGATTTGGCTTCACACTGGAGTTACATGATGGCAAGGTAGTAGGCTCTGCAAAATTAGATATAGTAAATTTGAACAAAGATATAAACAACAGATTTCACAATTTTATTACAGAATGAAACAAAGCAAAGTAATTGGATCTTTTTTTTTTAAATACAAACATAGAATACTCTCAAATGTAACTGACTGTTTCACAGGGGTTACAGTTAATGCTCAGAAGAGTCCATATCATGACTGAAGTCACATAAGAAACAATGTTGGCATAGAAACTGTATCAAGCATCATACAAGGTTAGCTACTGAAATGATTCACCCACTTGGAGAGAATGGGAGCGCCATGGTGTAGCGGCTAGACACTCACCTGCAAATCCAGTTACATTCAGGTATTGACAGAGCCAGGAAAAAAAAAAGACCCTGGCTCCCAGATTGAACCAGCGTTAAACGGGTACCAGGTAAAATCCTTGCAAGTATAGGTGGCCCGCATAATGTTGACCACATCACCTAACAAGTGCCAGTAGGTCTGTGAAAAATAGATCCAGTCCTGTGTGCCTGCCTAATACACCTAAGGGCCTGGAAAAGAGTAATTTAATTTGTACTTTTACTTGTAGAGAATGTCTTGTAGTGCCATACCATACATGCATATACCAAGAAAAAGAGAGGGAAGCAGAGCCAAAAGCACACAGAACAAGATGGATAGATATAAGAGGGACTCTACAAAATGTGATGTGTCTATGGTCAAGGCAGCTACAAGAGCAAGAACTATAAATTCTCAATTAATACCTAAAGTGTGGTCAAAAAAGGAAGTGAAGAAGAAGAAAAATGAGAATGAAAGTTTGTAACTATGTCCTTTTGCATACACTTTCATTCTTCCCCAGTTTACAGCAGGTGAATGCAAAGAAGATAAAGAAGATAAGGCTTTCATTCTGTATATTAACTTTTTCAGGGCCATGAATTTTGACAGACTTAGCCCACATTAATTTCCCTTTACAAAAAGGGCAGAGGGGGTGGTATACAAGAAAGGCAATAGAGAATGTAATATACTTCTAATCCCTATAAAAGTATTTTTTTTTTTTGTGTGGAAAAGAAACGAATGTACAATTTTGAATCTGATGATAAGTGTTAGTTTAATTTTATTATAGTTAGTAGGAATTCAGCAGGTTTCACAACAACAACATTTTACAAATAAATTCTTCACTTAAAATGGTTTTGCAGCCACAAGAGTAATAAATATCGAAATTTGAGAACAAAACTTCAAAGTTTGTTCAATTTCCTAACAAATTCTAAAGTTACGATTTGTTGCTAGGTTAGTTTAGCACTCAAGGTCTCTTAGTTCTCACAGAGTGCTGAGCAAAATTTCAGAGAAAAAAAAAGGGCCATAACACTATCTCTTTGTTTGGAGCCCTTTCCTTTTCTTGCACCATAAATACGGTAGCAATGGAACATTGTCTGTGTAAACTCATCAGAATAGCTAGATTCATAACAGCTGATCGCTCAGCTTTGCTGATGAAAATTCACTGTCCGAATCACTTTCCGAAAAATCTAAATTTTCATTATCATTATCTGAATGAAAAACATCTGACTGAAACAATTTTGTGACCTGTACTTGTGGTTGAAACATTGGTATTCATGGCACTTGAAAACGAACCTAGAAAAATGCACTGTTGAAAAAACATTTGCTGCTAATCCATTCAAATTATGCATGTGTGACTTAGATAATGAATTAAACTAAAAGGATTTCCACAGAGTAACTTTTTCCTGAATAGTTTAATTGTTCTTCCGAACATTCGAAACAAGTACACAGCTGTGTGCGAAGCAAAATGCACGGGACACACGATCGACGATGGCAGCGTTGTTTGGGCAAAATGGAACTTCTCAAACAATGCTCACACCGTTGCTTGGGCCTCAAAGAGTTAACTTGGTAGAGATAATGCTAGTCAGTAATAAGATGTTTGCATCTTCTTTGTTAGTTCATAATTGGAAAACCATTTTGAGATAATTAAGTATCTTTGAGAATAGAATAATATTACAGAAATGTAGGTATTTTCCCCGTTCAAATTTGAAGCAGACATGTGTCAGTCTCAGTGCCAGATTTTTTTCTTCCTTTGTTTTTGCTGTCCATTTCTAAATCTGGTAGGTGACATTTTCAATCACCTTGTTTTGTTTCCTAAGAGAATTCCAGTAAGTATATTTACACAGTCCAGTTACTCTTAATTTATTACCCAACTATTGTAAAGGTAGTCCTATGACAGAATATTGCTGTAGCAGTTTAAAATGCTTGGCTTTCACATACTCTAGACCATTGCACAACGAATTGGAGTGTCCCATTTATTGCACTTCTCCATCCAAGATAACTTTTAAGATGCATTTATGTGCAGTTAGTGAGGCTGGGTTATGGTAAGAAAACAATTGCCACTGCAAAAAATTTATCCTGGACTACTACCCAAGCAGTCATATGCACTGACTACTATACAAATTATAATGGCTTCTGTACCATTGTATTTTACTATTTTCACAATTTGTTACACATAGCCACTAGCACTAGTTGTTGCAGAAAGTGTAGAATGTCACAACCTGGAGACAGATATCTAGAAAAGTGAGGTTGGAAAAAAAAACATACACGCACTTAGCAGGTGATAATAATACATAACATGATATTATTCGAAAGCTATTATGTGCAGGTTAGTAAATCTACCTATCAGCGTTAAAGCAAAAATAAAAGGTACCCAGTGTGAGACAAATAAAATTAGAATTGCTCTGGCAAATTTATAGGAAAACAACAACTTCAGTGCATGTAGATCTTGATCTTTTTATGTAAAAATACAATTACTTTGTATAAAAATGTTACAGAATAAAGTAGACTTGAAAACCCTGTTGCCCTGAGAAGCCAAAAATCTGAATCACATTTCTTACTTGCCTACAGTGCCATATTTGTGAGTCTGTGCCTGTGCAAATGTTTGCTTAAAATAGCATTGATGGGTGTTTTCCCGTGAACCAATACAGTTTTTTTAAAGCCAAGATGAGATCAAATTTTCCTAAAAGCTTCAGTGATAGAGGCATTCAAAAACATTGAATGCATTATCATCGATTCAGAGGCTACATAAAAGCAATAGTCATTATGTTTTGTGTTAATTTATCATTACAATTAAATTTGCTTTAATGCATTCTGTGCATTTGAATAAATGGATAGATCAAATAATATGAACAGACTATAAGCTTTGTTATTAAGGAAAAAAATAAAAGAA
This sequence comes from Candidula unifasciata, assembly GCA_905116865.2. Taxonomy (NCBI): domain Eukaryota; kingdom Metazoa; phylum Mollusca; class Gastropoda; order Stylommatophora; family Geomitridae; genus Candidula; species Candidula unifasciata. The sequence goes on along the minus strand of CAJHNH020000790.1, from coordinate 21,867 downwards.
CTTGACAAAACATAAAATGGAAAAAATATTATATGATTTAAAAACAGGTTAGTGAGCATTTAAACATGTTGTAATTATCATTGTTTCATTCCACACAGATAAAGTTAGGCCTCAAGAATGCAGATGGTGAATTTCGTTCAGAAACAACCAATGAGAATATGTTCCTGTTTTGTGACAACAAATGGCATCAGGTTAGAGCATCTGTGTTTGATGGAGAACTGACGGTGGCAGTAGATGGAGAGTATATAGGGATTAGCAAAATAGATGGGACGCCAACCAGAATGATCACGGACTATCCACTGTTTATTGGAGGATTTCCAGGTAAATATTATTGTTCTGTTTGATATATATAATTTAAAAGTCACTTATCAGTACTTAGAAAAAGAACATTATGGGTTGGTTATTTGAAGTTTCAAGTGCACTGCAGATGTGTCTTCCCATAACTGCTCCATTTCTGTGCATTTGGATATCACAAACAATTTTCTTCCTTCCTTGTCCTTTTTTGAAAAAAGAAAAAAAACTAGTGAAAAACATGTCAGTTCCAGCAAAATATTGAAGCCCACACATGCAAAGCAAAAGCACAAGGCAGCCATCAAATGTGCCAAAACTAACAGTCTTCCACCAGAGCAGCCCACCATTGATGCAGGCAGTCAGTCACACAAGATGGCATTTGTACATACAATACTGCAATAAATACATGCAGCTCCAAATGTCATGGGCCAGGTATCATATTTGGCATAGTTCACAACACATAGTCTCTGCAGGCACAACAGAAAAAACCCTATTCCAAATGAAATCTACAGCTTCTAGTGTGACGCCAAGCATTCAGCTCAATAGATGGGCAGTGGAAACTTTGGATTCCCAGTCCATAAACTGAGAAATTGCAATACCAGGCTGCAGCTAGAAAGAAATAACTTAAAAATGTCAGTGACCAGCCAGCCTGTCTGACATATTGGACCAGAAGATCTACTACATTTACATTAAAGGTAGAGCAGAAACTGCCATTTGTATGTGAACTGACCTTCATATATTCTAAACCCCACCACATGAGATGTGAGGAGCAGTTCCCTTCCTCACCACCTTATTCCTTTTCTGACAACATTCTGGGAATTGTCTGATCCCTGTATATACATTTATGAGTTGACTCCAGAGGGAATTGGTCAGAACAAATCCTGCCACCTCTTGTGACTGAACCTGCACCACTGTGAACACAACATTCACTATGCTGCAGTCGTGAAAAGAACTATACCTGCGGCACGCTTTTATAATTTAGTTTACTTCTTTTTTTTTACTGCATTTCATGATTTGTTGTGTGTGATTTTTCATGTTTTCATTACACACACACACACACACACACATGCACGCATGCACGCACGCGTGCATGCACGCACGCGCGTGTGAATGGTCACCTGTTGATATATTTATTAACTTTAATGCATTTAAAAAAAAATAGAAAGAATCATACTTTAACATCATTTTTTACATCAGATATTTTGTGCATGATTTTTCATAATGTTTTCAACAACAACAAAATAAGCAATGAAAAATAGAATTGTCGCCTGTTTATATATTTATTACCTTTAATGCATAAACAGAAATGCAAATAATCATAATTAAACATCATATAAAATTAAACTGAAACACATAAAGTATTTTATTAGCTGTACTATTAAATTCAAAAGACATGAACCTGTGTCTGATACACATACCTAGGGAGTATTTTGGATTAGCTACTTTAGACTTGGCACTTTCATGATGTGCCATGCTAATGAGCAACAGCTTTACCATCTCATGTGATTTCTCAAGTCTTAAACCAGATCTGTTGATCATTACCTGAATGTGACATTATCCCAACCATCTTGGCCCGGCTGGTTATCTCTTAATTTTCCATTTTCTCTGTTCCCATCACGTTTGTTCATTATGAAGTTAAATAGTGAGGACACAAACAGTATATTGCATTACTGGTTGCCAGGCATATTTTGCCATTTCTTATTAGGTCCATTAATACAGAGGTTACATCAGTGTATACTAGAGCCAGTTGTCACATTTATTTCCCATCCTGTTTTGTGTCTACACTCCGTAGTAAATTTATTAAGAGTCAACAGATGCCTATATGTACATGGAAGTGAATCATAATGGTTATCTTGTCAACATGTGGCATAAAATCATTTATATTTAAAAGTAAGAGATTCCACCCCCAAAGAATTTGTTAAAACTCATACTGACAATAAATACAAAGAATAGAACAGAAAATTGGCATACAATAAATCGTAATTATCTTCTTCTTCTCCATGATCACTTGCTATAAACTCTGGCAGAAAGTTCTGGGTATTCATACACCTCTGGACTTTGGTGTTGCATGCACATCCAAATTCACAAATCTGACTTATTTGTATGCAGACTCTTGGTATGATTAGAGGTGACAGGCAAGCAATGATGGTTGACTCTGTAGCAGCTGCAGTAGGGTGCTCACATGGTTCAGTATACAACATAATGCATGATCAATTGAAATTTAAGAAAGTGTGCTCAAGGTGGGTATGCAGACAATTGACAGAGGGACACAGAATGAACCGATTAGGCCTGTCCTTGCAGCATCTATTTTTGTATGCAGATGAAGAAGGAAGAAGAAGATATGCTGAACAGGATTATTACTGGAGATAAATCATGGGTGCATCACTACCAGCCTGATTGAAAGAGTGTTTCAATGCACTGGAAACATCCTTCTTCACCTTGGGTTAAAAAATTCAACTTTATGCTATCAGCAGGGAAAGTTATTCTGACAGTGTTCTGGGATTGTCAATGAGTACCTTTAACCAATAAAAAAAAAAAAGTGACAATGTGAATGCTGATTCATACTGTAAAGTTCTATCGATACTTCAGGATTCAATTTGAAGAAAACGTCCAGGTCTGGTGACTAGAGGAGTACTGCTCCTTCATGACAATGCCAGACCACATACGGCTCAGTTAACTCAGGATAAAATAAACATCTAAGTTGGGAACTTCTGAAACATCCACCTTGCAATCCTGACTTAGCCCCTAGTGATTTCCACCTTTGTGGTCCACTGTAAACCCACCTTGGTGGGAGACACTTCACGAATGATGCAAAAGTTGAATGTGAAGGTTCAGAAATGTGGTTCAGAAAACAGAGCAGCAGGTTTGGGAGGATTGATAAAAGGATGGGACAAGTGCATCAGTGTGGGGGGAAGTTGAGTTTAAAAATAATGGGACAGTGCATGTGTAAAAATAAACAGTTTTTAAGTTGTTATCATCTTTATGTTTTGTTTTAATAAACAACTATTTGTGACTTACTGAATCACTTCTCCAATATACAAATCCAAAATATATGTTTAAATTTAGCAAAGCTACAGATAAAATTGTAGACGTATCTAAAGGCCCAAAATGAATGTAAACATATTTTGTTATCCTGGTAATGTCTTTAGCACACATGAACAATTAGTAACTCATCAGCTGACAGTTTAGTATCGACTAGAATTTGATCATCTCAGCTGTTTATATTTCTCATTTAACTGTGTTTCTTTTTTCCCAGAAAAATTTCTGCAACCAGCCAGTTTGTCTGCAGACATGTTCATTGGTTGTATACGAAATCTTTCTCTAAATGGAACCACCGTAGACTGGTATGCTCTTCCAAATATGAAAGGAATCAGGAAGACAGCTTGCCCTATTTCCTGATACACTCATTTGGCATGACTATGCATAGTTAGGATCTTAAAAATAAATTCTGGTATTTAAAGATATAAGACAATGTGTGAGAATGTGTTTGTGTCTTTATTTATTTAAAAAAAAATCTTATCTGTAACAGCTAATTTTGCATAATAATTTTGCATAAATTAGCCTCAGTTACTTAGAGTGTATTTGTCAAAAAGAAGCATGTTGTTTTTGGGGCTGTGTAATTAAAAATAAACACATTAATACCTTACAATTTTACCTTAGTGTCCAGACAAAATATATTCAATTACGGTTTGAGGTTTTAACAACGGATTAACATCATCGCACACGGATAGTAATCCATAAGTGCTCTGTTCTACTTCTTACTCAAGTCTGAGTCCGAAGAAGCTTAGCACAGTGCGCAGGCTCTATAGCACCAGCGAGAATCCTAAAATACTTCCGATAGATTTTTAACTCAAACATTTACCCGGGCAGTGCCGTTAGGCTACTGATTTCAATTTCCAACTGCCAAGGGATTTTTTACGTGCACAACAGGGCGTCCAATCTCACCACCCAGAGACCAGGGGGAAATACTAGAAGTCTAAGTCCACAAGAAAAAATACCGGCCCTTACTGGAGATTGAACACGGAACCTCTAGCACTCAAGGCAGACACCATGCCTCAAGACCACACAGCTCCCTATTTTACTCAATTGATTATGTCAGTAAAATTATGTCACATCATACTTGTGATAACTCCCTATAAAAAGGAGGGGAAGCTAATATGTCCTTATTTTTTTCCTTGATATGCTTCAATCATGACAGCTAGATGGAGTCAACATTTCACCCCTTTAGTTTGGGCCATCTGACTGGTCTCTTATCACAATAAATAATAACAATAATAATCATAATAAAGAAATAAATAGCATAAAGTACTGTTGCTGTAAGTGGGGCAAAGGAGTGGCAAAAGTTGTGAATAAATTAGTGAGAAAGATGTTCAGGATCTCTGATTTAAGCATGATCTGATAAGGAACAAAAAAGTGGACAGTTATAATTAACTTGTAAATTTCTTGTCTGTTTTATAATTTAGTTTTCTGTCACCATTTAAAAAAAAAATTGTCAAGTTGATTTAACATTAATTACAAATTTTGCTAAAACTTAAGTTGGTGTTCAACATCAACAACACCATCCCATAACACTATGTGCCGTTGGGTCACCGGTTTCTGTTCACTGTCTGATCAGCTGTCTCCACTTTTCGCAGTCAGATGCGATGGACTTCATGGTTGCATGACTGAGGCCTGTCCAGTCAGTCAGATTATGTAACCAGGTCTTTCTCGGTCTGCCTCTTCTTCTCTTACCCTCTACTGAGCCCTGCAGTATTGTTTTTGAGAGGCCGTTACTTCTTATTACATGTCCATACCATTGCACTTGTCACCTTTTCACTGTAGTTAAATAAAGGTTCATAATTGCCAATGTGCTGTATAATTATACCGCAGATTTACAAGCTTGACTAGCTCTTGTTCTGGCCAGCCCATCAACATCATCTGCAAACCTTAAGTTTGTCATAGTTTAACCTCCTATACTAACTGTTCCATGATGTTGTTCTAGCTTGCATTGTTCTTAAAATACAGCAATGAATTAACATGTTTAAAAAAAATTGTGTTTTGTCTTCTCACATTGTATCAGCAGTAATATTTTTCTACTTAGAAGAAAAAAGTATCAGTATAATAAAAAGCTTAACAACTAGGGAACAAATTATAATATGAACGGCAGCCCCATGGTCAAAATGTCAAATTATAAAGATGAATGGAAAGTTGTATCACTAAAATCTGCACCAAACCAGACACTAAAAAAGTAAAGATGCATGATTAGAAAATATATTCCTTCTTTTTTTGTATGTTGTAATTTTAGTGTAGAAAATATGCATGCATGGAGTGTGGTGTGACACTTTTGATGTAAATTTATATTCTCTTCTTTTTGTGTGTATGTGTAAATTTGCTAGTGTTGTGTTTTAATGATAATTTCTGTTCAGAAATTACTGTGATGATATTTAAATGATAAGACATATGGCATGCATAATTTTACTCGCTATTAATATCATCAGCAAAAACGTAAACATGGTGACAAGTGCATATGAGAACAGTGGTATAAATGTTATCCATGTGCTGAGTGGTGTGAATTGAATAGAATGTTTCATATTAGCTACAGCTTTATGCCTGCAACCAAAAAAGCTCTGACTAAGGAGCTAGCAAAACACTCTATCAAAGGTTTACACGTCTGGAGTCGACGTGGTCAAAATATAAGCCCAACTTAAAGAAGCCAGAAGGATGGCTGGGCTGATCGGTTGGCCCTGTGTGATAAAAGCCTTGATATTGGCTGTCAGGTTTTTGCACCACCCAATCAGACTGCTTCTCAAATTTCTTGCACATGTGGGATGTTCATTAATGGCTTTCAAGAAAGTTTGATATTTTCTGTGATTTTACATCCGTTTGTTTCTGGGGTTACCTGTGCCCAAAAAATGGCAAAACGGACTTGCATCATAGCAACTGAAAAATGGCTGGAGGCAGGAAAATAAGTAGAACTTTGTGGCAGATTTCTGAAGGGCCTCCAAGGGCCTTACTTCCCAAAATACAGGTGTTAGGACTTATTCAAGCTTCATCCATACAAAAATGCACCCATATTTTTCAGGTTGGTTATGTTTCCAAGTTTTATAAAAATTGCTTGCATAACTTATGCAAATCAGAATAGGTAATTTGAGTAAACGTTAAGATTTCAGTTTGATTAATTAATATTCTGTTAGTTCATTCAATTTCCTATAGGAATATGTATAGTTTTGTAAATGTTAATTAAACAGTTAAAAAAAAAAATTTTGTGTATAAGCTATGAGAATCCCCTCATGAAGGCTCCGTCTTCTTGGAACTGAAACTCTAAAAAGGATCCGTCTCCAAAGGGTTAATGTTACAAAATATTAACTCTTGATTATATTTATTGGCACATATAGATGCATTGATTGTTTTTATGTGGATAGATAATAGGAATAATGACAAAACAGGAGTGTCTATTTTTGTTCCTCTATTTCAGTAATATAATGATAAAGATAAAATAATGAAATGTAGTTTACCATGGTCATTCATTTATGAAACCTTTAGGAGTTTTTGGCTCCATATTTAGGGATGGGGGAAGGGAAAGAAAAACACACTGTCCCTTAACAAGACAACTAATTAAACATTTACTGAAGTTGGATGTGTTGGCCCATCTGTCAACCACAATACAGTGCACCAACTACCCTGTTAAAAGTAAATATAAAAGAAGAACATATTTATTAACAGCAGGTCAGACTCGTTTTTTCTTCTTATCTAAACATATATGTGGCTTTGGGTCACATATTTCTTGAGCACTAAGTGCAAAAGAACTTGTTTTATGAAACAAAGAAGAATACTGGGAACAATATAAACTAAGTAATTAAGACAGTCTCATGTTTAAAAGTATAGGTTAGCAAAATATGTCCACAAAATTGTTTTCAACTCTTTAAGACCCAAAGAACGCATCATGCGCTAATCGGTTACAACCCTGCAATCTAGTCGGCGGTGACGACGAAAGTTTTTAATTTACATCTGCCAGTATAGCAGCGCAAATCGGCATTTTTGAATGGTATTTCCCATTCTTTGTGTTTGCTGTAACAGGCAGTAACCATTTGGGATACTCTGAAAATGTTGTTAAAAGATGTATAAAATGTAGCAAGTTTGTTAGCTTTACCGAGTTACTAAGTGTCTGGGTGAAAAAATATGGCCTCTGAGCAGACTTCTTCATGCATGCAAACATATTAAAAAAAAAAAACATGTTTATCAGATTTATTAGAAGCTAGACAAAGCAAATTGTGAAGTAGACTTGTTTAAGTCATTGATGGAGTAAAATCAAATCAAAATCAAATTTGATGAGGGGTAGCTCTGATATATATCTCACGCAAAGTCAATAATAATTACTAAGTCAGCTAGTATAAAGAGAATTAATATTATTGAAAAATCAATATTCTTCAGTGTCAGTTAGGTCAAGTGTGATTCCATTACTATTAACATAGGCTATAAAATTATGAGCAAACTAAGTGTTATAAAAAGTTTTTGTTTTGTCAAAATACTATTTTTGGAAGTCATTTTTCTTTACTAAAAAAAAAACAAATCCTAAGCAATGATGTTCAAAAGTTTCAGGGGCACGAGATCTAATGGACAGATCCTGTTTAAATTTTATTTATACATTACTAAGGGGTTCATGTTCATTTCCAATTAATTTTTTATATATATTTGAGTTTTATTGAGTGCTGGGTGATAAGTGAAAAAATTACTATTTCTTTTTTAAATAATGCGGATACAAACAATACGTTGCACAATTTATTGCCAGGCATATTCCGCTGTATCTCGTCAGGTGCGTTACTACAGAGTTACATTCACATGAAATAAAGCACAAAACTGAGTAAATTCAAAACAGACACAATGCATCAGAAGAAACTATTCGCATATCAGTTAAATTTATTAAGTTTTGTGCTTTATTTTATGTTGATGTAACTCTGTAGTAAGGCACCTGATGAGATACAGTGAAATATGCCAGGCAATAAATTGTGCAATTTATCGTTTGTATCCGCATTATTTAAATTCATTACGGAAAAACATTGTTTTGAATATTTCTTTTTTTATTGATTTAATTTGATTTGAATTGATTCAAGAACCGACATCCCAGCACTGGGGCATTCCCATAAGTGCTCCGTCCCCATCTTTAGCAGCCAGCGAAGAGTTCCGATATTAATGGTGCCAGTAGCACTCTGACTAAATGTCCGTCTTGCCTTTCCTCTGAGCCTCGAGCATCTGCCACAACCTCTAGTCACCCCCAACTGCATCAATCTCACCAGACTGTGGTGATCCATCTGCTCCTCCAAACTGTTCACGCTCTCCCACAAGGCACTAACCACGTCTGCCTTATCATGTAAAATTATTCCACCAAGTTGTGCAGAGCCAGCCAGTCTGTCCGCCTGTTCATTTTCCTACACACCTGCGTTCCCCGGTGAAAAAATTCAGACAATACTCCTCACCCTTGTCCTCTGCAGCGAAGCATGCTATGCACGAAGCATACCTGTTCTGATCTTCCTCAGCATGTTTTCTGAGTCAGTTACAATTACAATGTGTGTGTGTGTTATGTTCTGTAGCCAGCAGAAAGTCGCAGTGACCGCCTCCACCTCCATTCTTAAGCTGGATGTTGTGGTATCATATGCTAGGCTCTCCTGCACCAAATATCAACCATTAACTTTTGCAAAGAAGCCCTAAGCACTTCTTTTGCCTCTTGACACTGAACCGTCTGTGTAAATGATCAAATCCTCTTCATTATCTTGAATTAATTGCCGAATCTCCACCTCCATGGCACCTGCTGGCCAGTCTCTGCATTCCCGGCTCATCGTGATTATGACTCTACACAAGTCTAACTGTTAAAGTGGCACTTTGACCCACTCCTTTCCTCGCCTAATGTTCTCAAGGATGCGAGCCTGTCTGATTGTGTCTTCTGCCTGAGCCATCCATGACCTCCCTCTTATCAGCCGCTGACCAGCCGCTGACCCTTAACTGCACCAAGAGCTACCCTGAGATATGACTTCGCCTGCAGCACCTTGTGCCTACCTGCAAATGTCGGCAAACCAAGGATGTATAGCATACATACCCCTGGGGTGTCTCTGGTGCAACCCAGAATGACCTGCATAGCTGCGTTCTGTATGCGCTCTAGTTTGTCCATCTGACTCTTTGAGACGGTAAACAGTCCCAGGCCATAATCAACCACTGACAGGATCAGGTGCTGATATAGTGTGAAAAGCATTCTCTCTGCTCTATGTCAATTGCAGCCATAATCTTAAGTGCACTAAGTCCTTTTTTCATCTTGTCACAACACTCTCCACATGGTCCTAAAATGACAGGCTCCTGTCAAATGTAATTCCCAGATAATTCAGTTTGCTCTCTCTGTTGACGTTTCTACCATCTATCTTGGGATATTAGCTTTAACGATTCTGTTGTCCAGAGAACACCACAAAACAGACACCTTTTCCAGGTGGATGACAGCCCTCATTGCTATACACACCACTCAGTCACTTTGTCTACTGTCACTTGTGGCTCCCGAGCTGTTTGTTCCCTCTCTTCCCCCGCCTATATGCAAGTATATCATCAGCAAAAGTCAGTATCCTTCCAACTCCTGGTGCTTCTAGGCTTGCAATCTTGCTCCTATACACGTTAAAGAGCACAGGCCTGGGGGATGCCTGTGACAGTCCTGGGGCCAAAGTGCATGGTTCTGAGGTCCATGAGCCCAGTCGGAGAGCAACCCGAAGTGAATACAGGACAGCTGCAACCCAATTCACCAGCCATGGACTGACCTCCTTCTCCTTCAGTGCAGTCATTAAGATGTCGTATCTCACTCTGTTGTAAGCATCCTCGAGATCCAGTCCTACCGCCATATTTTCTATTCTGGAACCCTTCATAGATGTCAAAAGCAAAAGTGGCCGCATTGGCCCATGTGTTCTTTCCTGGTTTAAAAAAAAAATTAATTTCTCTAAACATACCATCTGTTTATTTACTAATAATTAACTGCTAACACAATTTATTTTTGTAGTGGTATTCTAAAATTATTCTCCAACAATGATGATGATGATGTTTTTATGTGTAACACTTAAGGAATTTCAAAATTGCATTACCACCCCTTGGTCTCAGATGCTAAACCCGCTAGGACTTTGGGAGTTGAAATAAGGTGTTAAGATGATTATTTAGGTAAGCGTAGTGGATATATTCTTTGGCCAATACATTTGAACCAGTAAAATTATGGGCTCTACTGGCAAATCCGGACGAAGAATAAACAGACTTGACGACTTAGTCAGAGTTATCTCCCGTCGCCGCACTCCGAACAGTAATCGGAAAACAAACGAAACAAACGACAAACTTACCTATCATCCTGCGGTTGCGTGTAGGGCTGCGTACGGTTGCGTGAGACATCGTGGCATCATCATATGGTTGCGTGCACAGTTGCGTACGGTTGCGTGAGGCATTGTGAATGGTTGTTTAGTCATCATCATGCGGTTGTTGGATTAGAGTTAGGGGTAGGGTTAGGGTTAGGGGTAGGGTTAGGGGTAGGGTTAGATGTGAAAATTTTGACGTAGGATTTCGAAATACTGGCCGACAATATGATGTTTGTGGGAGTGGCGCCACTGAAACTCTGCCAAATATGACGGCAATAGCGTGCGGCTGGTGCCCCCAATCGTTGGCGAATTGTGCGTGTGACCAGCATCCAGAGGCCCTTGATTGTTTGTTTGTTTGTGTGTATGGGACTGTGCGCGATGATAGGGAACTCCGGCGTCAAAATTGTCAAATCTAACGCTAATCCTAACCCTACCGCTAACCCTAATCCTAATCCTACTCCCTAACCCTAACCCCTACCCCCCTAACCACGCAAATTTATCGATCATTAAAGCATACAAATCGGCAAACACCAACAAACAAAACACACCCAAAAAAAAAACACACCCAGAATTGTCCTGCAGCGTCGAAAAAAACACCCAGATCTGGGGGAAACAACCAAGCATTGGCAGCCCTGATGTCGACGTGACTGTCTTTGTTTCGTTGTGGATTTTCCGATCACTGTTTGGAGTGCGGCGACGGGAGAGAACTCTGACTAAGTCGTCCAAGGCTGTTTATTCTTCGTCCGGATTTGCCAGTAGAGCCAAATTCTGAATAATACATTAAATTGTAATATTTATGTAAATAAATAGTATGAGTTTCCATATTATCATGTGCCACCTAAAGCAACCCTGGCCTTAAATCAGTTTAGACTAACATTGCTGACATCAATAAAGCCATAGTGCAGCTATTGTTTAAAAAAAAATAATTCTGAAACTTTAAAGATAAGTAAAGTATCTACCCTGTTCTCAATGCTTTTTTTAACACATGTACATCTAAAACAAGTCATGATGCAGGCATTCTACAACTGAATAATGGGCAATCAGTTTGTGGTTGACTTCTGTACATTGTCAGATTTCCTGATGAAATAGAGTTACAGAATTAGAACTGTGGAACTCACAACAAAACCACTTCTTTTTCTTCTTCTTCTTCTTCTCCACATTATACCTCATAAAAGTGTCGGGGGGGGGGGGGGGGGGGGGGGGGGGGGGGGGGGGGGGGGGGGGGGGGGGGGGGGGGGGTATGTAACAATCGTTTATGAGCTCTGTCAAAAGCACTATTAAGACTGGTGTTCATTTCTGTCAGACTATTCTTAATGCCATCCCTCCATTTTTTCCTAGGTCTTCCACTCGCTCTATACCTGTTGTAGCATTTTAATGTGGCTTGCTGTGGCAGATAGTACCAGGGCATTCTTGTTAGGTGTCCAAACCACTTTATTTGTTGTTCTGAAAGTAATAAAAGTGTACATCAATAAATGGTTGACTTCTGTATATTTTCTGATTTCCTGATGAAGTGGAAATACAGGAGTCCTTCCCCCAGTTAAGCAGCTTCTGGGACTGAGACTGACAGAGCTAACAGATGTACAGATATTACTGTTGTAGATACTTTAAGAAGAGAAGGCCAACCAGAGAGATGAATGGAGGCGGGTGATGTATACAGCAATGAACCTCATGGGCTCAGAATGCTAAAGAAGAAAATACTTTCAGAATGAAATCAGTGTGAGACACTAAACATAACATCCTTGAACTTTCATAGCAATATTGTTCTCATAAGGCCTGCAGTTGTCACATATATTGTACACCATTCTAACTAAACTGGGGCAAAAGGACAAACTCAAGGGAATACTAGAAAATAGATTTGGTTGTATTAGAAGTTTAAAAGTAATATTTAACACTCTTTTAATGCACATGGTTATGAGCTGAGTGTAAAAGAAGTTTTTGAGATTTGTATTTCAGTTTGTCAGTTTGTGTGTTACCCAAAAATGGCAATTTTGCTGTTACCATACCTCAAGTGCCTGGCACAATATTTGCCACTAGTTAGTCATGTTATTTTAAAAATATCAGTATATCATTATGTCATATGTTATTAATATAGTCATATCTGTGAACATATATGCTCTGTTAATATGCTTCAGTACCCGAATGTATGATGTAAATTCATTGCATTTGCATTTTTATATACATAAGCTTCAAACCAAATGTCATTACCACACACAAAAAATGTAAATAATGATTCCTATATATACACACACATATATACACATACATATGTTTGTAAAAACATACACACATGCACACACACATAATAATCATCAAGTACCTTGCCAACTAGCATGAGCGATCATGCCTGTCCACAATCTGTGATCTGAAACTGCATGTGCCAGTTGTATTTTGGCATTTCTCTATGCCACAAACACATAAAAACGTGCAAATATATACAGTTCTACCATAAAATGCTTAAAATTTCCTGGTTTGCCAAAATGAGAAACTGTAATGTTGTGGAATAAAGACAACTTATTATAAACATCAGAATGAGATAATATTATTTCTTTTTTTTATGTCTGTCTGCATTACAAGAAGACAAAAGCTAGATAGGACATTTTACACCTATAAATAATTTAGACAAAGAGAAAAAGCAGAACAGAAAGAAAAGATTGTTTACAGTTGTTCGCCATGGAACATAAAGATGTCAACATGTGAATTTACAAATGCTGTAGGAGAGTGTAAGATATAGATATAGCCCACTATGTCATGGTAAAGCACTGATACACACAAACAAACATACATGCAAATGTGTGCTTACACACTCATGTGCACCTGCACATGAGCACACACCTACATATTTATAGATTAGAAAGTGGTTCCCACTTAGGTCAGATCTGTGGCCCTTCTTATTTTCAAAGACCCAATTATTTCTAATAGGCAAATTTATTTGAAAAAAAAGGGCACATCTTTTTTATAAATTGCACCCAAAAAAAAAAGCAGTGCAGATTTTTTTTTTTTTTAAATAAAGTCACACCTCCCAAACTATGTTACACGGAGGTCCCCTGCCCCTTTTGGGGCCTACTGACCACCAGTTGACAACTGGATAAGAACAAGAATTGCTTTGGTAGATGTGGCCTTTAGCCTGATTCAAATGATACTCCCCAATGAAAAGATGTCTGCAGTGAGGAAGTGTGTTAAAGTGCTTAAGAGAATCTGTATTGTTATGTGCCTGTGAGACATGAATAAAACTAGCTGAAAAATGCCTACCTGAAGTGGATATGTGGGTTTTTAGATAAATGCAAAGAATATCTTGGAATAAAAAAGAGAACAAAAATTGTTTCTGTAGCAACATAGGGATGTAAACTGTGGACTATCTTGCAATCTTTGGGTAAGAATATTTAAGTTTTGAACTGGAATGCTAGAAAGCAGTCCTCAGATCACCATGAAACAAGAAGCACATAGACATTGATATTCTCAAAGATATGAATGTCAAGGAAAAACTAGCTCGTAAACAGCATCTTGTCTCAGACACTAAAATATTTTGGCTTATAAAATGTCAATTTGGCTTCTGTCTACTGAGAATTACTGTGTCCACTTTATATCTCTGGTTAATGTTATTACTGATTTTTATTTTAATTTCACATATTTTATTATGTTAAATCCAGAACACCAGCTTTGTGCAAGTAAACGCTGAAATAGAACAACTAAGTAAACAATTTTCTTTTGTATGTGTGTGTGGGATGGATGAGTATTTTCTATTGCTAGTTTGTTGTAATCTGTTATGTATTTCCAATAATTTAGGTAAATTTAAGTTTTTTAGAATAATGCAGAGAATTTATGGGTTTAGGTTTTAACAACGAATCAACATCATGGCACAAGGGTAGTAACCCATAAGTGCTTCATTCTACTTCTAACTCAAGTCCGAAGAATCTCGGCACAGTGCATAAACTCTAGCACCTGCAAGGATTCTGAAATACTTTGTTTAGATTTGTAACTCCAGATTTGGCCTGGGTAGGGTGGTTAGATTTTCAACTGCCAAGGGATATTTTACGTGCACAACAATATACACGGGTGTACAGTCTTACTACCCAGTAAACAGGGAAGATTACTAGAAGTCCACGTGAAAAAATTTCAGCCTTCACCCGGGTTTGAACCCAGGACCTCTAGCACTTGAGGCAGATGCAATGCCTCAAGAATTGATTTTGAGGGTAATTCAGTCCAAATTTAAGATGTGTTTTAATCAATGCAATTGGCATTTTACCCTGCCTAGCCATAGCAACTTACAATGAGCATAATAGGAAATTTCTTTTTTCTATTACTAGAGGTAAACAAAACATGTACTATTAAATAACCATCTCATATCATCTTGATCCTCTTTATCTTGCAGTGTCAAGATGAAGTATAATTTATGGTAAAGATCTGTTTGTATGCTTCATAAACTGGTATACCCATGAACTCTGTAACTTCTTCTGTCCATCACTTGCATAGTAGGCTTCTTTGCTTCCCATCTAGTCTGTAAATCATTGCCTGCTGTGGTATACTGTCTGCTGACATCCACATTATATGGTCAAACCATTTCACCTGTTGTCTTCTAATGAAAGACGGAGCTGCTCCAACCCCCATTTTCCTTTGGATTTGATTGTTTCTGATCTATCTCTTCTAGTTATATTAAAGGCAATTTAAGGAATCTTATTTCAGATGTTTTTATTTTTCTGCTATCTTCTTCTGTCATTGTACAGGTCTGGTTTTGATAAGACAGGGTTGGCAAGAAGACTTTGTCATGAAGTGCTCTTTTGGTTTCTGTTGATACATGTTTGTTTCTTAGTATTGATAAATAATAAATAATACATGTAGCAAATAGCATTGTTTTGTAGTTTATTCTTACAAATATTTACTCTCAGCAAAATTGTGGTTTCTTAGAATAATGCACAAAATTTATGGGTTTAGGTTTAAACAATTGATCAACATCATGGCACAAGGGTAGTAACCCATAAGTGCTTCATTCTACTTCTAACTCAATTCTAAGTCCGAAGAATCTTAACGCAGTGCATAAACTCTGTAGCACCCGCAAGGATCCTGAAATACTTTGGGTAGATTTGTAATACCAAATTTTGCCAGGGTAGCGTGGTTAGGCTACTCTTTTTGATTTTCAACTGCCAAGGGATATTTTACACGCGCAATAATACACACTGGTGTACAGTCTTACTACCCAGAAAACAGGGGAATTTACTAGAAGTCCACGTGAAAAAATCCCAGCCTTCATCCGGGTTTGAACCCAGGACCTCTAGCAGATGCAATGCCACAAGAATTCATGGAATGATAGAAAAACAAAACAAATGAGGCAAACTTCATTTAGAAATATGGAAACTAAACTGGTTTGGGAAGTTAGGTTTAGAGAACATTTTTTTCATCATTTTATGAGAAAGAATGGACTGAGGAACTTTTTGAGGAGTGGCAAGACTAATGAAAAGAGAGCAAAAGGATGGCAAAGATATGAGACACCTAAAGAGCAGCATGGATGGGGTGAGACAGAACACTGACTTGATTTGTAACTGATGATCATTTGAGATTATGAAACATGACTGCCTATGTTTATCAATACAGCACATAATGATGATGATGAGTTTATTTTGAACAAAGCTGTCTGGTGTAAACTGTGCAACCTGGCAGTATATAGATTTTATTTTCAGCTGGAAAAAAATGCTTACAGCAGTGAGTCTCATTTAGATAAGACCCATAGACCCCTATTATTTTCAAAGGCAATAGACCAACTACTTGTTAATAGTCTAAATGTATTTAAGACTTGCAGAAAAGAGGGTGAGGGTTGTTTCTTTTTTTTCTAAATGATATCCTGGAGCCCTTAATTTGTTTGGCAGACCACAGAGTCTGCAGATCACTGACTAGAAACTAGTTTTCTTATATAAATGTAGGTGTGTGTGCGGGGGTGTGCGTGGATACATTTTTTTTACCACTTCCTGTCTGTTTACTTTATTTTGGTTATAAATGTGAGTTTTCAGGTATGATAAATAATTCCAACCAAGCGTAAAATTTGTCAGCAAATGGAAACAAGAAACAGGAAACCACTGAAAGAAGATTCTTTACATAAGTTGTATGCATTCTTTTGGAGGCCATAAGGTGTGAGAAACCATGATCACCTTGACCAGACAAGTTACTGGGACTGTAACTGCATGATTAAGGAAATCTGGTTCACTAAAGTGTAAAATAGAACATGAAAAATATAATAAAATGCAATGACCAAGAACTTGAATCTTTTCACTAAAATCTTCTGGTTTTTCATTCTTAATGTGATTTCTTTAAACTCTTTTGCAGGCTATAGGTTAATAGAAGTCAAAATGCAAAGCAGTCATAGTTACTGTGTAATTGGAGTGATGAGAAATAAAGATGTCCATGCTTAGTTGTGAAAAACTGCCTATGTGGGTTCTGGGTCCCCCAATAAGGGAACAAGAATGAGACCCAATACCTCCCTAACGAGAAGGTCGTACAAGGCAACTAATTAATTTTCTTCAAAGTCAGTGGGCATCTGCCTGAGAGGAAAGGAACCAATAGTCTGCATACAAATAAGCCAGATCTGTATAAAATAGACATGCACACAAAACTCAATTTCTGGAGCAAAACCAAGGTCTGGAACATCCAGAACTTCGCTCCGGGGTTTACAGCCAGTGAACACTAAGAAGAAGAAGAAAAAGAAGTTAACAAAAAAACCAGGGGATCGTTTCTCTTGTTTCTCTTTGTTGATTCTTCACATGATAAGTCAAAGAAAAGCTTTCCAGTACCAGCTTGGACTCACCCGAAGACATGAAGAAAATCTTAAGTGGGCACAATAATTAGAAAAACAGAAGGGCAGCATGTATAAACCAGACATCCACAGACCTACCAGTGCAAACAGACTGGGAATTAGAGAGAGCAGCATAAGACATCAAACAGACAGCTGTGGCATGGAATGTTTAAAAAGCTTCACTACAAGCCCTGGAGCTGGAAAACTTGGTGTGAAAAGACAGTAGACCTAATATGTTTACTTAAGGGGTCTTCAAGCATTGGGAAATAGAACTAATATGGATGAATGTCAGTTACTGATAAGAAGATAGAGAAAACTGGGGTAAAAGAACTAAAAGTGTGAAGGTTTCCTCTCAGCAACTCCTGCACTGGGCATCTGAAGATGAAGTTGAATAGGGTTCAAAGAGTTATGATAATGCATTGTAAGAAAATAGATTTTAATATGACTTGTCTTTGGGAATTTGCCTGACATGGGGCTGTCAGCAGCATGCTCATTCTTGTCTGTTTCTGTATACAAGTTTGAAGGAAGTAGACATTATGTATAGCTGTCATCTCCAAAACCTTCACGGAGATTGTGTTATATTGAATAAAATAACAATGCATTTATGTAGTTAATAACCAACAACTGTTTGTGGTACTGTTCAAATCAGAAGTAGATAATGGTTATACATAGTTGCTATGAAGTTTGTCATCATGTGTTTCTGTTAACAAATATTTTGACAGGTTTTGACAGAATAAATGTTAAGCTATGTGACTGTTGTATTCAAATGTCTGAGTGTGTGTATATATATGTATGCATATGTGTATGCATGTGTACCCACATACACACACACACACACACACAGAAACATGTCACACATACATTAAATTCTGGATAGGTTAGTCATACTATAAATATATTTTCTGTTTGTCACAAACTGGCACAACAATCAGTGATCATAAGTTAGGCTGCCACTTTTCTCTTTATGTGATCATAAATGCAAATAGACCCCACTCCAAGGTTTAACTTAACTTCAATGCGTCTGTCAAGATGTTTTGTGTTAGCTTTTTTTTTTCTTTTATGATTTCCCTACTACTTCAATGTTTTTTTTAGTCGTATCTCAGTCCTTGCTGGAATATCTTCCATCCATCTTCTAGTGATCATTGTATGACTATCTTTCTGTTAGTGTTTGATAAGTGATTTTTCATTGGCAGTAATTTGAGGCCAGAACACCTGATTGTGTGTGTCCTATGTAGATCACACCACACAAAAAACTATCACAAACCCATGAAAATAAGTGCATAAAATGTATGCAAAGATGTCTAATTACTGGCACTGTTAGCTTGGAGACTCCAACATATATATGTAGAGAGGGAAGGTGAGGAGGAAGTTTGAGCACTTATGCATGTGTCTGGAGTGCCATAATGATAACCCAGCTCATAACTTTAAATTATGAAGCTACCTATTGTGTTGTCCACCTAAAGAAGAGAGTAGGCATCCCAAATGATTAGCAAGTGTAAATCTTTTGTTTTCATTCCTTTGTGACTAAACAAACGAGAATGACCTAAATATGTACTGCATTGACTGTGACTGGTGATTTCAGTTGTACATTTATTTGTTTGTTCCTTTATATCATTGTGATAATCATAAATATTTATTATACCTCCTCATATACTTCATTTGTAACATTTCATATTACTTTGTTAATGTTACTCCTGTGTTAATGTTACTCCTGTTCATTATAATAATAATAAAAACATTATTCACTGTTACATCTGAGCATGTATTCAGTTCTTATATTTCTGTACAGATTGTCATCTGCATTTTACTGTGAACATATCTTTCACTGCTTTATAATTTTTCTCTTAAACTTATTCTTCTCAGAGCCCATATAACATTATAGTCATATAATTATATACAGTGTGGACATATGGTAGTATTTTATAGGATAGGTGGACTTTAGAAAAATTCTGAAAAATGTCTGCTACCCATTTTTATTCAGCTTTTTTCACCCAGATGTATATTAAGGAAGGAAAAGGCAAACATTAATTTGGGGGAGTATACCAAGTAAACAAGAGGGTTTTGAAAATTGTAAACCTAGAAAACAAATTTTGCACCTTAAATGGCCAATTGCAATTTTTGCTCGTATATGTCAAGATAAATTCTCTTCAGGTGAAAAGATTTCTTGCAAGTGATTTCTAATGCTATTGTAAAGTCTTTTATGCAGTTGCCTAATTTCTTAACCATGTGTTTTGATTTTCAGGCTGTACGCTCTTGCTGCTGGCGTCGTTGGTTTCATTCTCATTAGATGTCCAAACCATTTCATTCTTTGTTTCTCAATAAATTTGACAATGGGTGTTATTCTAACAGTTTTTGTGATCACGCCATTTCTTACTTGATCTCTTCTGGGTTTTTTTTCACTGCCATTCTCAAACATCTCATCTCACAGGGGTTAGTTTTCTTTCATATTCTTTTGTCACTGTCCAAGTCTGGCACTGATAACCTACAGTTGGTATAAATATTGTATTTATAATTTGTCTTCTTGTCTCTACTTGTATAGCAGGGTGTTCTAAAATTGGAGAAAATTGTTGGCTTGTTTGATTATTGTTTCTATCTATCTGTCTATTTTACCATTGTATGTAAAGATGCTTTCCAAGTAATTACATTCTAGCACTTGTTTCAGACTTTGATTTTTGATTTTTATGTCGATGGTTTGTTGCTCTCTACTTATTCTCATGACTTCTGCTTTTTTTTTTCAGTATCAATCTTCATGTGATGTTTAGGGCAACCATGGTGTAGTTGGTTTATGTGGTCCTGCAGCTGTTTTCTGATGGCGCTTTCACTTTCTCTGTACATAGCTCTTACACAATCTAGCATTATTCTATTTATACCATAGTTTTCAAGGATATCGCATAGTAAATCTCTGTTCACTCTGTCAAAAGCCTTTTCTTGATCTATAAAAGCAGTGTTCATTTGGTGTCTGTGTTTTATTGTCTTTTAACTGATTTACCTTAGAGCAAAAATAGCATCAGTACATCCTCTTCCTTTCCTGAATCCGACCTGTGCTGGGCTTAGAATCGGTTCTACAACAGATCTAATTCGTTGCTCCAACATCTTGGCAGACATTTTACCTATGTGGCTTAAAAGGGAAATGCCTCTATAAGTTTTACAATTAAGCTTATTGCCTTTTCTTTTCCAAACTGGTACTATAATGGTTCTTTGCCAGTCTATTGGCACAGTTCTTTAATTCCAAGCTTTCCTAAATATATGAAGTAGCCAGGTGACTCCAGTTTTTCCACAGGCCTGTATTGCCTCAGCTATAATTACAACAACATCAGCGGCCATATTTTTTTGAATGCATATGATTGCTTCTGTGACTTCTTGTTAAATTATTCCAGACTGTTCCTCGTGTATATATCTGGGTGTGAATGGTACTGTTCCTTCATTTTCTTTTACGTTCAGGAGAGTTTGGAAATATTCTTTCTTAAATGTCTAAATGTCCATGGAAATTAATTTTTTTTTTTTTAAATGTGAAGGAGAACTGACACCAAAGCCTGTTATAAATGATTGAATTAAGCCTATCAGGCTTAGATAATACATTAGATGTTGAGAAATTGGAAGTGATATTAGCATTCTGAAATCACCCTTTAACATGTAGGTCATCACCTGGTTTATCTTGGTGAATGTTCAGTGCATTTCTGTGTGTTGACTTTTAATAATGAAGAGTTTCCTTCTTATTCACTTCCTCTTTTACCACTTTGTCTGTCGAAGGAGATCTAGGGTTCTGGTTTTTGCTCTTCTGGCAGCGTGACCATAGACACATTGCGCATTGATAGTGTTTCTCTGATGTTATCTTTTCATCTTGTTCTTGGTCTTTCTGTATGCTCTACATCCTTCTCCTCTTTTGAATGGTAAAAGTATAGTAATAACTATTTTACATGTCTTGGATTACTTTAATTTTATGGAGGTAATAGTGTCACCTTTAATGGTATCATATTATTAATGTAAGCTTTCATAGTTTTATATTGATTATGTAAAACAATAAGGATCAGAAGTTAAAGTTAGGTACCATTTGTTTTATTAGTATGTAGTATGTAATTCTCTCAAATGAAATGTTCATTGTTCTCTAGAAACCTGTAACTATAGACTGCATTTACATTTTACACTTGTTAAATTAAACATCTATGTGCACGTATAACTCACCTTGTGTGTACTTAACATTAAACAACTTTGACATTTCAGCAGCATTTTTGCCTTTGATTGTATTTTACTTGTTTTCTCTAAAAATCTAACCACATCAAAAAGCTGACAAAAATTAAATGCGTACATTATGAAGCCATGCAAGTGATTCTGGGATGTGCAAGTGTAGGATGTATTCAATTTATACTTGCACCTCCGACTATTGCAGTTGGGCTAAAAATGCTGCAAGCAGGTCCTACATCAGAGTTGTAGCAGACAAGAAACACCTCTTGG